>JAOANR010000002.1:47251802-47627650 GCA_030278955.1 Hygrophila difformis | reverse complement strand
GTGAAACTTTTGACAAGTTTCGTTAACCCGAGCTTTTGCTAAAATTATACCAGGTTAGATTTATTAAATGGAAAGCGTTATGATTCACGGGAAAGGGTTTAGGGATATATCAAGATTATTAGTCTTTTTATTACTCAAGTATGGTGCTTTGGTTTCAAATGGCGCTGTGGTCCTCTCTGTCATGAAATGTTGACAAATCTCATGGCATAGCCGGGATAGATTGACCTTCAGCCTGTCACACTGAGGATCCCCGGCAACGGCGCCATGAAACTTTTGACAAGTTTCGTTAACCCGAGCTTTTGCTAAAATTATACCAGGTTAGATTTATTAAATGGAAAGCGTTATGATTCACGGGAAAGGGTTTAGGGATATATCAAGATTATTAGTCTTTTTATTACTCAAGTATGGTGCTTTGGTTTCAAATGGCGCTGTGGTCCTCTCTGTCATGAAATGTTGACAAATCTCATGGCATAGCCGGGATAGATTGACCTTCAGCCTGTCACACTGAGGATCCCCGGCAAATATGCCATGATACTTCTCATCAATTCTTGCCATAAGATTTCCTGCCATGAAACTTTTGACTGGCTCCCACTACATGAGTATTTTCTGAAAATTCGTGATCCTGGTTTAGGTTTTATTTAATGAAACCAATTTATGATGGCGGTGTTGTGATTAGGGATATATTTATACGTAGTCATGTTTTTATTGCTCGGAGTTAAGAAACTGTGCTCCCGAAAGCGCACGGAGTCAAAAATTGCAGTAATTTATAGTAAGACCGGATCGTTCACTGGAGGATGTGCGATAGAAGCAGGTCCCACGTCGTTTTACTAGATTTTCCATTCGTATTGCTCAATAGGTTTGAAAGGTGATTAACAACTACTGACAGGAATTTAAACTAGATCTAGGAAGCAGTTAAATTAATCTACAACGCAAATAAATCTATTCTAGAAAGCGGATAAGAATTATTCTAGGAATGCGGTAAACATTATCTACGAAAGCAGGGAAAAGGATCATTGTGCCAACCGTGAAGTTGAGTCACAATGTAGACAGAAAGGACAGGAAGGAAAGAATGAAAATTGGACAAGAGTGAGATACAGCAATGTTAAACTTCCATTTTCATACGCAGATCTTTGTTTGGGATAATTCTATCAGATAGCTAATTCTCATGCTCTCAATAAGGCTTTCCCTTTAATAGACAGTTACTTGCAATATGAGTTTACATGTTCTTAAGACCTCAAATTCTAAGATACCACGGATTCGTAACTGCCCTGGCCTGGGTATGTTACTTCATCTGTGGTGGAAAAGCAACACCCGACACATCATTTATTGAAATGCCAAGTACCACTATCATTCTCCCATGTCACACCCAAAGATTTGAATCAAGCCCTAAACTATCCCTTAACTGTCGATCCTAGTAGCAGTTACACAACTCTCAATACAACCGAGTGACCTCTAATGAAAGCGGTTAAAAGAAGGCGGTAAAGAAAGCATTTAAAATCCTATCACTCGGAGGTTTTGAAAATCTGACCCTGGTAGTAAAAGACAGCTCCCCGTCAGAATGAAGGAGTATGGATCAAGAATTCCCGGCTCTCAGTGAACCACTAGTGTGTTCACTTCCTTCCGGGTGATTATGAGATACAAACTAATGAAACGAACTAATAAATTAGTTCGTTCCGGATGCACTCACTCAGGACTCAAAAGTAGGCTTTGGCAGAAGAAGATAGCAGTTGAAAGAAAACTCAACCCTATCTTGGAAAATAACCAAGGCCTGAATGATGTTCCTCTAAGATTATTTACTACACTGTATTTGAATCCAAGTGGACCCCATCTCGGTGTAGCACTTAATCTTACATTTCCATCAACCAACAATTTTGGAAAATAATGGATTTGAAAATCATTCCCTGTCAGGTACTAGACTCTCAGTTAAAACACAGACCCTTTCAGTCTAGGCGAGACCTAATCGCTGAATCTGCTTCTTAATTCCCAAAATATAACCCTTGATAGAATATGAATTAGTCATAACTGAAGAATTTATCCCTTACTCAGATCCGGATTTTATAAAGAGGTTTTTGTTGGAAGTTTATAAAGCAATATCTGTTTAAGATCTAGACTTCTATTGTCCAAGGGAAGGATCCCAAAATAAGTACAGACCACAATAGTATATAATATTATCATGCATAAAGATATATGGAAGTGTAAAATTAATTGACCCAAAATATAGATGCGGGTCTAGACAGAAGGTGAAACACAGAATGAAGTGGTCAAGGGACCAAAGTAATGGCAGAATAATCAGGTGGACTGTAAACATCTACTGTCCAATTTCCCAATCACTCGGTTGGAGCGAATTTAAACAGCTTAGACCCTATAATGGTGGTGTCAACACCAGTTGGGCCTCCACTGTCTGTGAATTCGGATAAAAACCTACATGCTTCCCTTCTATAATGATCATCAGTTGGCATTGACTGATGCCAACTGACTTCCAGTATGGATTGGGATTCAGGTTTGGAAATTAAGATAATAAAAATAAAACTGTATCTGGATGGGAGTCAGTCGAGCAGCTATTATAACCCCGGATGGGCGAACCGCCAAGGCTTCCACTGACAGCCATTCAGACCATGCAAAATAACAATTAGTAATCAATACCCAGAATACGAGCTAGTTATCCATGAGGAAGTACCCGCCAACATTAGTCTGATGTATTCTTTACTAATGGTTCCACACAACACACAAAGACAAAATAAATAAGAAACAAAAGAAAATCCATTGTATGAGAGACATTGGTTTCTCATGCAAGGTTGTGGATTGGGTCCACAGTTGATGGTCTTGAATAATCCTTCCTACCATAATTTATTACAGTCCAGATTATCTGTTTAAGCCATCAGAATTTTGTTTATACAAGAATGTTTTAATGGCAATTGAACAAAGGTCCTTTAATCATGATGATTATTGAAGAGTGATTATTGCTAATCTCAATTTTTAATCATTAATGAGTCAAGGGTTCAATCAGTTAAGTGATGCAAATGGAGAATCAAAATTTGGGCAGCATAACACCCTATATTGCAATTCCAGAATGTTACATCCTAACCCGTGGGGCTATGATGTGAGTGTTGCAATATAAAATAGGAAGAGAATGAAAGTTGTTTGAGATCAAATAGAGAGAGGGACCCTTGTCGCGATATCATAAATTCTGTCGCGGACCGAGATCCGCGACATGGACATCCCGACAAGTTTTTAGAATTTTTGGCAGCATAACGCCTCTTTGTCGCTATGTGAGATTTTGTCGCGGAACGTGGTTCCGCGACAAGGGTGACATCGCGACAAAGTGTTTTCATAAAATTCTAAAGCATTTGAACCCTTGTCGCTATGCATGGAGATTTTGTCGCGGAACGTGGTTCCGCGACAAGGTGTTCAAAGATCAGGGAACATGGCATAATTTTTCTGTCTCGGAATGGGATTTTGTCGCGGAACGTGGCTCCGCGACAAGATGATTCCGCGACAAAAAGCCATGAAGACAAAATGCAAGAGTTTGGCTCCTTTGTCGCTATGCATGGACAGTTTTGTCGCGGAACGTGGCTCTGCGACAAGGTATTCCGCGACAAAGGGTTTTAAATTATGGAGACAAGTGTCTTGAAACACCTTGGTCGCGGAACAGCCACTCTGTCGCGGAACGTGGTTCCGCGCCAGAAGGCGGTTGGCGCCCAAGGTGGTTCAAGACAAAAGTCAGAAAAAGCAGAAATGAACAGTGGCATGCAAACAGCGTGATCTCACCCTATTTCAGATCAAAAAGCTATTCTAAGCTAAAAATAAGCAAGAAACATTCAAAATAAAGAAGAACATGCTTAAACAAAAATAACAAGGAAGGGCAGGATATTAAAATAAAGCAGGAGTCCTAATCTAGGGTTTGATCACACATCCACACAACATTATCCATAATATGCCAACAGTAAACATAAAAATAACAAAATGGGGGTCAAATGACCCCAAAATGAAAAAGAAAGCATAAATCCATGGGGTGTGAGACCCATTTCATGATTTGGGACACAAATGATGAATGTTTTCCCATATTATTGAAGGGGTGTTGTTAATACCCATGATTTGGGTATTACAAACCCTAAAACAAGAGTTTAGAAACCAAAACATAGTGTAAAAATGGCTATCTAAGCACTGTGAACAGTAAAACACTAAACTAAGCTAAACTAAGGGCAAAAATTAAATAATACATGAAAATAAACCTAAACTACTCTACCTAAGAGAGAACTCCTACTGCTTGCCTTCAAGAACTTCTAACAAAATTCCAACCATCCAACCCTTAGCTCATGGGAGACACCTCATATTTATAGAGGTGTAACCCTAAGCCCATGGGCCTTGTTTCTAGCCCATTGTGTCTTAAGACATCACACACATCACAGCTTTGTCTCGGAGCATCAAGTTGGTCGCGGAACACACTGCATGTGGCAAAGCTTCTCGACTGGGTCTTGTGTCTCTAAAAAATGTATCTTGGTCGCGGAATGGACCTTTGTCGCGGAGCAGGGCATCGCGACAAAGGTATCGCGCCAGGGGCTTGGCAGGTCTCCTCTTCATTTGTGTGTCTTGGTCGCGGAACCCCTCCTTTGTCGCGGAACACTGCATCGCGCCACGGACTTCCGCGACAAAGGTCTTCCTGGGCCTGCTGGATTGGGCCAGATGGGCCGAAAATATTCTTTTTGTGGGCTTTTCTATCTTTTTCCCATCTTTTTGTTTCCTTTTCTTTTTCTCATGTTTTTGGATTTTTCTAACATAAATATGTAATAAAATTACATATTTATGTCTTTTTCACACCAGCTTATTATTTTTACAATTATGCATAAATTAGTCTAATTCGACTGCTTTCTTACTTAATGTAAGACCGGAATGCGATCAAATGCCCGTTTAAGACACGGAAATGGATTGAAAATAATGGTCATTTTTTGCCATTATCAACATCCTCACATTTAATACTGATCGTCCCCGAGCAGTCAGAGTCAATGTTCCTAGGAACACGGACTCTACATATTCAATTCATTTTCGTGGCTTCATAAATCACGTCCTTTTTGGATTGGGATAAGACAATCAAAGATTACAAGTATTAAACTCCCTTGATTGCAGTGTTTAATGAAATGATACTTGCTCACTATATCAGGCCTACAAATCAAACATTATCATCAATCCTTCATGAATATCATGTTTGAAAGATGCAAAGGTTAAAAATTAGAATTAAGGCATGACATGAACATGTGTAATAAGACAAGGCCTCACATATAAGAGAATCGGAAAATTCACTCACTCTCAATTGGGGTTTAATCATGAACGCTCAAAATCAAATTTAATTAAATTATCCCATAAGCTTGCAATCAGACCAACTCGCCACCGGCTCATTTCTTCAAATCGAGATCACGAGGTCTTATTTAAGGGTTATAACGGGGCATACAGTTGTAACATTAGGTAGGAAAGGGGAATTATTGGGCTAAGAAGTGGCAAAGATTTGTTCTATCGTAACTTGGCATATTTAATTAAAATTTATGATCATCAATGTTTCTCTCTTTTTGGTTTTCTTTTGCATGACATTAGACTATTGTCTAATTGCTTGTCATTCGCAATTTATTGATGTTGAATGAAATTCAACTTTTTTTTTTTTTTTTTTTTTGAATCGGTTTATAGAATACCGATTTATAGTTTTCATTGATGATCAAAAATTGTAATGCCTTGATAGAATTCATCCTTGCACACTTGGGTTTGAATTTCTTGGTCTTTTTAGAAGGCTAGGAATAATATAAAGGGCTTCAAAGAAAAATTAGGCTTATAGGCTCAAATTGGTTAATCCTAAAGGGAAATATTTTTGGGTTTGGATTTCAAAAGAAGGCCAAAAATTTGGGTTTTCTAGGTGCCTCGATCATATGCTCGATTTCGGGAATATGGCATGGTCTTGAATCGGTCCCAATCGCAAGTTCTAGTTTCCTTTAATCAAAATGATTCACACATCAAGGAAAATGAATGAGTAAAAGTGACTCGTGGCTCAAATCTCACAAGGTTGGGTTAATTCATGTCATACACTATTCTCAAATTTAATCCAAGCTTAATTCTAACAATTTATTCAATCGAAATCTCTAACATGCAGATTTATTACCCAATAAGCTGATCGCATCATTAAATTTTTATAGCTCAAAATCTCAGAAATTCATTTCATGCATGTCTTCAATTATATTATCCCAATTTAAAAGTTTGAAAATTTAATCACAAGCCTAAATTCAACCTGTGAATTTAGAGCAAGTTTATGCATATTTTTGCTGGTTATTTAATTGAAAGCAGTAAAGAGGCACTGCTGACATACTGAGTATGTCAACAGCATATTTTTGGCCTGACAGTCACTTATTCATCTCGGACTGTGCAGACATCTTTTCAAAGGAAAGCAGTAAAGAATTGTTTAGTGGTCTCAAAAACTGAGTTCCAATTTAGGGAAAGCAATTAAATACAACCGATGCAAGGGATTCTCGTGCAGTTAATACAAACCTGCACACACAAAAGGAGGAATCCCTTGTAAGATACTACTACTAGTGCAGAATTAAGAGAAAGCAAGGTAAATTCGGATTCATCCTTCTTCCTTTCAGAACATGTATCTGGCCCAGTGGAGATAGCTGGATAGCTCACACCGCAGACACCAATCATTGAGATCTGTTATGGCCTCATGATCCCTGGGGCAGTAAACTCTGCCTTCCTGATCAGCCCATAGGAATGGGGTGTCTGGTTGGTCAACCATCCATTCGAGGACATGGACGGATGTGTCTTGGAAGACTGACCAACTTGTCACTATCCTGTCGATCATCCTGATTCCCTGCTCGACCTGCCCTGCGTCCTCCTTGCTCATGAGCATCAACCCGTAGGCGAAGATTGTCGCTTTATGATTGTCCTCAATCCCCAGGCGTAGCAGTTCATAGGCTTGCTCTTCTTTCTCTTCTGCGAATGCCATCATTGCTGGAATGATTTGGAGATTGTGGTTTCCAGCCTGGTCGCATGTCCGAAGGAATCTCCGCTTCTCCCAACGGTAGTACTCCCGCCTTCTCTTTATAGTGGATGAGTTGACCTCGCATCGTTTGTAGACGATGGAGAGGTTCCCGGCATCCCTGAATTTCTTGCAGGTTCGCTGTGCCTTGAAGACTTCACTGATGTCATCCTCTCCTATACGAGAGAGGATTTCACCAAGGAGTTCGAGCGGTAAGTCCAGCAACGTAGTTCCCTCTGGAGCAGGGTCTGGAATGGGAGGATTACCCCTGAAAAGACAAGAAGTGATGAATCCAATTTTTATATGATTTTCAGAAATTATTCGAGTTCAGAAACCAACATCCTCACATTTAGAGCTTTGCTCTAGATGTGAGATTACTAAATTTCTGACTTGAATTTTAATTTAAAGCATATGTAAAGAATATTTGGTTTTAAATGGGCTAAGGAGCCCAAAATAAAATAAAATTGGCCATTGGGCCTAAAATCTTTTTAATGGGCCATAGGGCCCAAAAGTTTTCAGTTTATTAAACAAGTCCGAGACACTTGTTGGAAGTGGAATGAGATGGATAGATGGAAATGGAATGCTCGAATATTGGAATGTGCAATGAAGACGTGGCGGAACGGATTTGCTGTTTCTGGATAGCTTGGACTGTTTGGACAGTTTTAGCATCCAAAAATTTGCAAACACTGTTTTTAAATTTAAAAAAGGTTGACTTGTTTTATTCAACAAAAGTGGGATGTGAGTGGTCCCATTTTGGATTTTTGAAAAGGATAGCAGTTGGGTGACAAAAATACTGCTATCTTACTCACACTAGTGTTCCATTGGGAACAAAAACTCAAGTCAAACATTAAACAAAAATAACTCTTTTTGTCTTTTTCTAAAAGGTTGCTTTTATTAAAAGTGGAAGCTTCCCATTGGGTGTTTGTACTATGTTTCCATAAACAAACAAACATTTATTCTCATGAGATTTCTAACATGAGAACAAATGTGCCCAAAAAGATCTTCCATCTTTATTACACCACCCACACTGTACACGTCAAATCAAGATCAATCAAACTAATAACATCAAGATATTCAAAACAATACCCAAATGTTCATCAGTTTGTTCTTTCCAGTTTTTAAACCTTCAAAAATCTTATCTATTAACAGTTTTAAAACAAGCTCTCAAGTAGGTTTTTAAGGGTTTCAAAAAGGACTTCAAAGAGCTCCTTAAAACCGAGAGCATTCAAAATCGAAAAACAAAGAAAACAAAAACTCACACAAACCACATTATGTCATTCTCAACCCAAAAATAAGAAAAAGAAGCCAAAGAGTTCGATAGAGGCCATGGACAGGTGGGAAAAGTGGGTTTACCCTCCCCTCCTTGGCTCGGGTCTAGGCACGGGTCCAAGGTTTTGGAGGAGTCCATGAAATCGGTCCATAGTTTCCCTTAGAAAAAGAGTGATAAGGGTGCGAAGAACACGTGGTGTTCGTTCGGATGAGAGAAAAATGGGGGAAAAGAAGATGAAGAAACTGAAAGAAGTTGAAATGACAGGAGGAAGGTGAAAAGAAACTGGAGGGGGTGGGGGGGGTATAAATACTTGAACTTTTGTCGCGGAATCCGAGACTTTGTCGCGGAACAAGGTTCCACGACAAGGCATAGCGACATTAGAGATGTCGCGGAGTTGAGGGTTGGTCGCGGAGTCATGCTCCGCGACAAGGCCATCGCGACAAAGCTCAGTATGGAGACAGTCAACGCAGGTTGTGTCGCGGAGCAGGGCTTGGTCGCGGAGTCATGCTCCGCGACAAGGTGCATCGCGACAAGATGTGGGGAAGGGTTAAGAAAGAGCAAAGGGGTTTGTCGCGGAACAGGGTCTGGTCGCGATGCATGACATCGCGACAAAGGACCTTCCGCGACAAAGAATTCTTGAATTTTCAAATTTTCTTGGACTGGGCCCGAGTGTGGTATTGGGCCTGCATCCATTTTATTTGATTTGGGCTGAATAAATTCAGTCCAGGTAAATTCAAAATGCTGGGCTGAAAATTAAACGATCCACTTGCATAAAATTAGGTTGGGTCAGTTCCATTTCATCTGTGAATTTTATTTCGGGTATTGAATTTCTTCAATTCCCGAAAACATTTTCTCAGATTTATAGAACTAATCCAACCAAGAACCTGGTTTTTCCATGTTACTCTTATCTGCTCCTCTTTTTGGGGGTTCCGAACTTCTGCAAGATAGATGAATGAAATGCATTAGATTTTCTCCAAATATCAACATCCTCACATTTAGAGTCTTAGTACTCTAAATGTTTAATTGATCTTTGGGTACTTGCTCGTCATGAAATAAGTACTGTAGATATATACTATACATATATAATTATAAACTGAAAATTTTTGTGTTTTTAAATGCTGTTTCTTATTGAATGTAAGCCGGGTCTGCCACTGCTTGGCTTTCTTTCTCCGGATCGAACTGTCCGAGGTACTCTTTCAATCGTTGTCCATTCACCACTATATCGCCCCTGCCAGTTCGAATCCTGACAGCTCCATTTTTGAACACCTCTAGTACTTCATGTGGTCCTTCCCATCTAGATTTGAGCTTTCCGGGGAACAGCTTCAACCTAGTATTGAACAATAACACATGTTGACCAACATAAAAATACTTAGGTTTGATCCGGCGATCGTGCAACTTCTGGGTCCGCTCCTTGTAAATTCGAGAGCTTTCATAAGCTTGCGCTCGTATTTCCTCAATTTCATTGAGGTCCAACTTACGTTTGCTCTGAGCAACTTTCGGATCGAAGTTAAGCGTTTTAACGGCCCAGTAAGCTTTATGCTCTAGCTCTACAGGCAAATGACAGGCTTTTCCGAAGACCAGCCTATATGGAGACATCCCGATGGGAGTCTTATATGCTGTGCGGTATGCCCATAGAGCATCATTGAGCTTACGTGCCCAATCCTTACGGGTTATCCCGACAGTGGCTTCGAGTATGTGTTTGATTTCGCGATTGGATACTTCGACTTGACCACTAGTCTGGGGATGATAAGGCGTGCCTATCTTGTGGAGGATCCCATTTTTACTCATTAAAGTTTCAAAACCTTTATTAATAAAGTGTGTTCCTCCATCAGATATCACCACCCTAGGTACGCCAAATCGACTGAAAATGTTGTTCTTGAGGAACTTGATGACTTGGCTACCATCATTGGTTGGTAATGCGACAGCCTCGACCCATTTGGATACGTAATCGACAGCTACCAAGATGTAGTAGTTTCCACCAGATGGTGGAAACGGTCCCATGAAGTCAATGCCCCATACATCAAAGATCTCAAGTGTGAGAATCCCCTTTTGAGGCATCTCATCCCTCTTGGAGATGTTTCCTAATCTTTGGCATCTGTCACAGCCCTTAACAAATGTCCTGCAATCCTCATAGATGTGAGGCCAATAAAATCCACATTCGAGGTCCTTGTGGGCCGTTCGAGCGGGACCATGGTGACCTCCATATTCTGATTCATGGCATTTTCTGACAATTTGATAAGCTTCATGCTCGGTCACACATCGCCTGATTATTAAATCAGGGCAGTGTTTGAAGAGATAAGGTTCTTCCCAGAAGTAACTTAATACATCTCGTTTGAACTTATTCCTCTGATGATAGTTCGAAAACTGGGGGGTTACTCCGCACGCCAAGAAGTTAGCGATGTCGGAAAACCATGGACAAGCTTGATTATGCAGATGCAACGCGAACAACTGTTCGTCCGGGAAATCTTCATTGACGGCTTTTTCCTTTTTATCATTATCTAATCGAGATAAGTGGTCAGCAGCACCATTATCTCGACCTCGCCTATCTTTTATTATGATGTCGAATTCTTGCAACAGAAGTACCCACCTGATTAATCGAGGTTTT
Source organism: Hygrophila difformis (assembly GCA_030278955.1). Classification (NCBI taxonomy): domain Eukaryota; kingdom Viridiplantae; phylum Streptophyta; class Magnoliopsida; order Lamiales; family Acanthaceae; genus Hygrophila; species Hygrophila difformis. The sequence goes on along the minus strand of JAOANR010000002.1, from coordinate 47,616,760 downwards.
GCATCTTGTTTGCTAAACAAGTATCTCAATGCTGTATGATCAGTGTATACTATGGTCTTCGTACCTATCAGGTACTGTCTGAACTTGTCAAACGCGAAGACTACAGCATACATCTCTTTCTCCGTGGTGGTGTAGTTAACTTGGGCTTCATTCAGGGCATGACTCGCGTAATGAATTACGCAGTGTCTCCCATCTTTATGCTGTCCAAGAACTGCGCCTACGGCGAGACCACTAGCATCGCACATTACCTCGAAAGGCAGTGACCAATCGGGTGGTTGCACTATCGGTGCAGAAACCAACATCTTCTTGAGCGTGTCAAAGGCTTGGACACACGCTTCATTTATTAAGAAAGGATTTTCTTTACAAAGCAGATTAGTGAGCGGCTTGGCAATTTTAGAGAAATCCTTAATGAATCGCCGGTAAAAACCGGCATGCCCTAAGAAGCTTCTAACTGATTTGATCGAGTTAGGAAGAGGGAGATTTGAAATGATGGAAACTTTGGCTGGATCAACTTCAATGCCTGCACGAGAAATGCGATGACCTAACACTATGCCCTCAGTGACCATAAAATGGCACTTTTCCCAATTTAAAACCAAGTTAGTGTCTTCACACCTCTTTAAAATCTTAGCAAGATTGGTCAAACAATCTTCGAACGTATCTCCGTATACAGAGAAGTCATCCATAAAGACCTCAATGCATTTTTCGATAAATTCAGAGAAAATAGACATCATGCATCTTTGAAAAGTAGCAGGTGCATTGCACAAACCAAAAGGCATCCGTCGATAGGCAAAAGTGCCGTACGGGCAAGTAAAAGTGGTTTTATCATGGTCTTCGCTGGAAATAACAATCTGATTATAACCAGAATAACCATCCAAAAAGCAATAAAACTCTCTCCCTGCCAACCTCTCAAGCATCTGATCAATGAATGGCAATGGAAAATGGTCCTTGCGTGTGGCCTCATTCAGCTTCCGGTAATCGATACAAACTCTCCATCCGGTCACTGGCCTGGTTGCAACCTCTTCTCCTTGCTCATTCTTGGTTATGCACATCCCTCCTCGTTTGGGTACGACCTGCACCGGGCTAACCCATTTGCTATCAGAGATAGGATAGATTATACCAGCATCTAAGAGCTTGATAACTTCTTTCCTTACCACTTCCTGCATAAGGGGGTTCAATCGCCTCTGAGGTTGACGGGAGGGTTTAAACTCTTCTTCCATTAGAATCCTGTGCATGCAAATAGAAGGGCTTATTCCTTTTATATCAGAAATGGTCCAACCTATTGCATGTACATGTTTCTTAAGAACGACCACCAGAGCATTTTCTTGCTCTTGGGAGAGCTTAGCCGAAACAATCACGGGTAACTTTTTATGTTCTGCGAGAAACGCGTACTTGAGATGATCGGGTAATGTTTTAAGTTCAAGCTCTGGTGGACATTCAACGGAAGGGAGTAGTTTGCGAGAATTTGGTAGTGGGAGAACAGATTTACCTTCGGGATCCTGCATCAGTACAGGATCCTCTTCCTCCTCTTGGTTGGCGTCATCATGGAATTCGATGCCGTCAAATTCCTCCAAATCCCCTGTTTCGGGATCGGCAAAGTGAACGGCTTTGCATCCTTTGTGCTCCACGCCGGCAGGCTTCAGTACCTTCATCCAGCATCATTTCACACTCAAGTTCAGAGTCAAGCTCTTCCCTAACTATTACATTTTCAAATGAGAAACAAGAACTATCATTCGGAAATTTCTGCAATTTCTCCATATCAAAGATGATCTCCTCGCCATCGACCCTTAAGGTGACTTTTCCGGATTTAGCGTCAATCAGTGCACCACCAGTGGCTAGAAATGGGCGTCCAAGGATAAGCGGCATTTCAGAATCCTCTTCAATGTCGAGGACGATGAAGTCGACCGGGAAAAGAACCTGCCCAGTTTTGACCACAACATCCTTGAGGATTCCTACGGGCTGAGTGATCGATCTGTCTGCAAGTTGCAGTCTCATCTTGACCGGTTGAATTTCTCCAAGCTTAAGGCGAACAGCCATAGCTAGTGGCATCACATTGATGCTTGATCCTAAATCACAAAGCCCCATACTCACTTTGGCCTTTCCGAATTGTACTGGAAGTGTGCAACATCCGGGGTCCTCTTTCTTTTCAGGCATTCTCCTCTGAACGATGGCACTGCATGTGCTGTTGAGAATAATTACCTCCTCCTGCTCAACCTGCCTTTTTCCTGAAATCAATTCTTTCAAGAACTTAGCATAGATGGGCATTTCGGAAATCATTTCTGTGAGAGGAATGGTTATCTCTACAGACTTTAATCGTTGCAGAAATTTCTTGAATTTAAGATCATGTTCTTTATTTTTAAGCCGCGCAGGATAAGGAATCCTGGGCACGTACTTGTTATTAGCAATTTTTGGTGGTGAAGGGAAGGAAGTTGTACCTTCACCTGTACCCTTATCTGTTTCGGCCGTTTCAGGCGCAGCTTCAGTCTGCAATTCGGCTGTCTCTTTTTCCGCTTCGTTCCCATTATCAGCTTCCTTACCAGCATTGTCAACAATATCATCCTCTTCAAATTCCGCTCCAGTATCCGCTCCCTTTTGTCCAGCCAGCACTCTTCCCGATTTCAAGGTTATTGCCTTGCATTGCGGGTTCTTTTCCGCAGTGCTAGGCAATGTTCCTTTGTCCCTTTTCTGCATCTCATTAGCCATCTGTGTAACTTGGGTCTCCACATTTCTGATGGAGGCCTGCAGTTGATTGTTGATCTCTTTCTGACTAGTGATGAAATCAGTCATCAGATTCTCAAGCCTTGAAGGAGGCTTTTGATTCTGATTCTGATTTTGATGCTGATTCTGATTCCACTGGCCTTGGTTTGGGACAAACTGAGGCTGGAAACTCTGATTGGGCTGAAAGTTCTGGAAATTCTGAGGCGGCCTCTGCTGGATCTGAGGTTGGAAACCTGGATTCTGAAAATGTTGCCCCCTGTTCTGATTGAATCCCTGATTCTGTTGAGGGTTGAACTGCTGTTGCTGTGGCTTATTCAAGAGATGTGAGTTTAAGGCGTTGTTGTTTGAATAAGACAAATTCGGGTGTCTATTTGGAAAAGCTCCTGCATAGTTACAGCTCTCAGCTGTGATTTGCTCGCATGTGTCAGTTGCATGAGCACCTTGACACAGTCCACAGATTACATCAGTTTGCTGTCCCTGCGCAGAACTTCCAACTCCTTGATTCACAGACAACGCTGCCACTTGCTCTTGAAGCTTTTCAATGTCTGACTTCTCTACTGTACCTACTACACACAAACCACGAGGGGGAGTGGGATTACCATCATCAGTTAGAACAGAACGGTTGACACTCATGGCTTCAATCTTTGCCCAGGCTTGGTCCATCGGTATGTAGAGCAAATGTTGACCACCGGCAGCATCAAGCATGGATTTCCATGCTGGGGTCAGACCACTGTAGAACTTTCTCAGTCTCTCCCAGTCATGGAAGCCATGTTGAGGACACTTCCTGAGTAGGTTGAAGAATCTTTCCTTTGCATCATACAAGGACTCGTCTGGTTTCATCTTGAATTCTGCAATTTTGGAGCGGCATTCATCCACCTTGGACTCCGGGAAGTATTTTGCTAAGAAGTTTCTGATCACATCTTCCCATGTAGACTTCTGATTTACGGGCAGTGACTTGTACCATGTTCGTGCTCCGCTTGTCAGAGAGAAGGGGAATAGCCTTAGTCGAATAGTGTTCGCGGGTACATCACGATTCTTGATCGTGTCACACAATTCTAGGAAGGTTTGCAGGTGATCATGGGGATCTTCATGGCTTGCTCCGGCAAACTGGTTGCTCTGGACTAGATTGATTAGGGCCGGTTTCAGTTCGAAATTCCTGGCCAAGAATGGAGCTTGTCCAGGAATGTTCAGATATGGCTCTAAAATCGGCTGCATGTAATCAGCAGCAGCTGCTGCTTGATGATTGTTCTCAGGCCCGCCTTGGTACTGCTGTGGGTAGTAGTTCTGAGGCATGAAATAGTTCCTCGGATCATTGAAATCATTCGGATTCGGGGGATTCTGATGGGGGTTATGGTATTGCTGATTCTGTTGGTTTGGGAAATTTTGCTGATTTGGTTGGTTTTGGTTGTTTGGTGGGTTTTGGTTTGGGTTGGGAGGGGGTGCCTCGAAGTGCTGTTGATCCATGTTTGGTGGATTCCCACCTCCTTGTATGATCTGGGGAGGGGGATCATCCAAATCATCATGATCAGCATCTTCGGGGTCTTCCTCAATGTTGTGAAGTGGGGGATTGGGTTGAATGATTGGTGGGATGTCAGGGTTTGCCATTTCGGAAATATCGCTGCTGGTGCTTGGCGAAAGTAATGCCTGTCGTTCCCGTTACCTTCTTCGTTTAGTCTCCGCCCTAAGACGTCGAGCTGTCTTTTCTATCTCTGAATTAAACGGGATCTCGGCTGGCGTCTGCTTCCTCCTTTGCATAGAACAACGGCTTCAATAATGACAGTACCTGTACAATCCCCAGGTTAGAAGTGGTTCTGAAGGTGAATATTTATAATTATATGTATAGACTACTCTAGGAGCAATGAGGAATGTAATTCTCTAATTAAAACGGCGCTGCATCCTCCCCGGCAATGGCGCCATGAAACTTTTGACAAGTTTCGTTAACCCGAGCTTTTGCTAAAATTATACCAGGTTAGATTTATTAAATGGAAAGCGTTATGATTCACGGGAAAGGGTTTAGGGATATATCAAGATTATTAGTCTTTTTATTACTCAAGTATGGTGCTTTGGTTTCAAATGGCGCTGTGGTCCTCTCTGTCATGAAATGTTGACAAATCTCATGGCATAGCCGGGATAGATTGACCTTCAGCCTGTCACACTGAGGATCCCCGGCAAATATGCCATGATACTTCTCATCAATTCTTGCCATAAGATTTCCTGCCATGAAACTTTTGACTGGCTCCCACTACATAAGTATTTTCTGAAAATTCGTGATCCTGGTTTAGGTTTTATTTAATGAAACCAATTTATGATGGCGGTGTTGTGATTAGGGATATATTTATACGTAGTCATGTTTTTATTGCTCGGAGTTAAGAAACTGTGCTCCCGAAAGCGCACGGAGTCAAAAATTGCAGTAATTTATAGTAAGACCGGATCGTTCACTGGAGGATGTGCGATAGAAGCAGGTCCCACGTCGTTTTACTAGATTTTCCATTCGTATTGCTCAATAGGTTTGAAAGGTGATTAACAACTACTGACAGGAATTTAAACTAGATCTAGGAAGCAGTTAAATTAATCTACAACGCAAATAAATCTATTCTAGAAAGCGGATAAGAATTATTCTAGGAATGCGGTAAACATTATCTACGAAAGCAGGGAAAAGGATCATTGTGCCAACCGTGAAGTTGAGTCACAATGTAGACAGAAAGGACAGGAAGGAAAGAATGAAAATTGGACAAGAGTGAGATACAGCAATGTTAAACTTCCATTTTCATACGCAGATCTTTGTTTGGGATAATTCTATCAGATAGCTAATTCTCATGCTCTCAATAAGGCTTTCCCTTTAATAGACAGGTACTTGCAATATGAGTTTACATGTTCTTAAGACCTCAAATTCTAAGATACCACGGATTCGTAACTGCCCTGGCCTGGGTATGTTACTTCATCTGTGGTGGAAAAGCAACACCCGACACATCATTTATTTAAATGCCAAGTACCACTATCATTCTCCCATGTCACACCCAAAGATTTGAATCAAGCCCTAAACTATCCCTTAACTGTCGATCCTAGTAGCAGTTACACAACTCTCAATACAACCGAGTGACCTCTAATGAAAGCGGTTAAAAGAAGGCGGTAAAGAAAGCATTTAAAATCCTATCACTCGGAGGTTTTGAAAATCTGACCCTGGTCGTAAAAGACAGCTCCCCGTCAGAATGAAGGAGTATGGATCAAGAATTCCCGGCTCTCAGTGAACCACTAGTGTGTTCACTTCCTTCCGGGTGATTATGAGATACAAACTAATGAAACGAACTAATAAATTAGTTCGTTCCGGATGCACTCACTCAGGACTCAAAAGTAGGCTTTGGCAGAAGAAGATAGCAGTTGAAAGAAAACTCAACCCTATCTTGGAAAATAACCAAGGCCTGAATGATGTTCCTCTAAGATTATTTACTACACTGTATTTGAATCCAAGTGGACCCCATCTCGGTGTAGCACTTAATCTTACATTTCCATCAACCAGCAATTTTGGAAAATAATGGATTTGAAAATCATTCCCTGTCAGGTACTAGACTCTCAGTTAAAACACAGACCCTTTCAGTCTAGGCGAGACCTAATCGCTGAATCTGCTTCTTAATTCCCAAAATATAACCCTTGATAGAATATGAATTAGTCATAACTGAAGAATTTATCCCTTACTCAGATCCGGATTTTATAAAGAGGTTTTTGTTGGAAGTTTATAAAGCAATATCTGTTTAAGATCTAGACTTCTATTGTCCAAGGGAAGGATCCCAAAATAAGTACAGACCACAATAGTATATAATATTATCATGCATAAAGATATATGGAAGTGTAAAATTAATTGACCCAAAATATAGATGCGGGTCTAGACAGAAGGTGAAACACGGAATGAAGTGGTCAAGGGACCAAAGTAATGGCAGAATAATCAGGTGGACTGTAAACATCTACTGTCCAATTTCCCAATCACTCGATTGGAGCGAATTTAAACAGCTTAGACCCTATAATGGTGGTGTCAACACCAGTTGGGCCTCCACTGTCTGTGAATTCGGATAAAAACCTACATGCTTCCCTTCTATAATGATCATCAGTTGGCATTGACTGATGCCAACTGACTTCCAGTATGGATTGGGATTCAGGTTTGGAAATTAAGATAATAAAAATAAAACTGTATCTGGATGGGAGTCAGTCGAGCAGCTATTATAACCCCGGATGGGCGAACCGCCAAGGCTTCCACTGACAGCCATTCAGACCATGCAAAATAACAATTAGTAATCAATACCCAGAATACGAGCTAGTTATCCATGAGGAAGTACCCGCCAACATTAGTCTGATGTATTCTTTACTAATGGTTCCACACAACACACAAAGACAAAATAAATAAGAAACAAAAGAAGATCCATTGTATGAGAGACATTGGTTTCTCATGCAAGGTTGTGGATTGGGTCCACAGTTGATGGTCTTGAATAATCCTTCCTACCATAATTTATTACAGTCCAGATTATCTGTTTAAGCCATCAGGATTTTGTTTATACAAGAATGTTTTAATGGCAATTGAACAAAGGTCCTTTAATCATGATGATTATTGAAGAGTGATTATTGCTAATCTCAATTTTTAATCATTAATGAGTCAAGGGTTCAATCAGTTAAGTGATGCAAATGGAGAATCAAAATTTGGGCAGCATAACACCCTATATTGCAATTCCAGAATGTTACATCCTAACCCGTGGGGCTATGATGTGAGTGTTGCAATATAAAATAGGAAGAGAATGAAAGTTGTTTGAGATCAAATAGAGAGAGGGACCCTTGTCGCGATATCATAAATTCTGTCGCGGACCGAGATCCGCGACATGGACATCCCGACAAGTTTTTAGAATTTTTGGCAGCATAACGCCTCTTTGTCGCTATGTGAGATTTTGTCGCGGAACGTGGTTCCGCGACAAGGGTGACATCGCGACAAAGTGTTTTCATAAAATTCTAAAGCATTTGAACCCTTGTCGCTATGCATGGAGATTTTGTCGCGGAACGTGGTTCCGCGACAAGGTGTTCAAAGATCAGGGAACATGGCATAATTTTTCTGTCTCGGAATGGGATTTTGTCGCGGAACGTGGCTCCGCGACAAGATGATTCCGCGACAAAAAGCCATGAAGACAAAATGCAAGAGTTTGGCTCCTTTGTCGCTATGCATGGACAGTTTTGTCGCGGAACGTGGCTCCGCGACAAGGTATTCCGCGACAAAGGGTTTTAAATTATGGAGACAAGTGTCTTGAAACACCTTGGTCGCGGAACAGCCACTCTGTCGCGGAACGTGGTTCCGCGCCAGAAGGCGGTTGGCGCCCAAGGTGGTTCAGGACAAAAGTCAGAAAAAGCAGAAATGAACAGTGGCATGCAAACAGCGTGATCTCACCCTATTTCAGATCAAAAAGCTATTCTAAGCTAAAAATAAGCAAGAAACATTCAAAATAAAGAAGAACATGCTTAAACAAAAATAACAAGGAAGGGCAGGATATTAAAATAAAGCAGGAGTCCTAATCTAGGGTTTGATCACACATCCACACAACATTATCCATAATATGCCAACAGTAAACATAAAAATAACAAAATGGGGGTCAAATGACCCCAAAATGAAAAAGAAAGCATAAATCCATGGGGTGTGAGACCCATTTCATGATTTGGGACACAAATGATGAATGTTTTCCCATATTATTGAAGGGGTGTTGTTAATACCCATGATTTGGGTATTACAAACCCTAAAACAAGAGTTTAGAAACCAAAACATAGTGTAAAAATGGCTATCTAAGCACTGTGAACAGTAAAACACTAAACTAAGCTAAACTAAGGGCAAAAATTAAATAATACATGAAAATAAACCTAAACTACTCTACCTAAGAGAGAACTCCTACTGCTTGCCTTCAAGAACTTCTAACAAAATTCCAACCATCCAACCCTTAGCTCATGGGAGACACCTCATATTTATAGAGGTGTAACCCTAAGCCCATGGGCCTTGTTTCTAGCCCATTGTGTCTTAAGACATCACACACATCACAGCTTTGTCTCGGAGCATCAAGTTGGTCGCGGAACACACTGCATGTGGCAAAGCTTCTCGACTGGGTCTTGTGTCTCTAAAAAATGTATCTTGGTCGCGGAATGGACCTTTGTCGCGGAGCAGGGCATCGCGACAAAGGTATCGCGCCAGGGGCTTGGCAGGTCTCCTCTTCATTTGTGTGTCTTGGTCGCGGAACCCCTCCTTTGTCGCGGAACACTGCATCGCGCCACGGACTTCCGCGACAAAGGTCTTCCTGGGCCTGCTGGATTGGGCCAGATGGGCCGAAAATATTCTTTTTGTGGGCTTTTCTATCTTTTTCCCATCTTTTTGTTTCCTTTTCTTTTTCTCATGTTTTTGGATTTTTCTAACATAAATATGTAATAAAATTACATATTTATGTCTTTTTCACACCAGCTTATTATTTTTACAATTATGCATAAATTAGTCTAATTCGACTGCTTTCTTACTTAATGTAAGACCGGAATGCGATCAAATGCCCGTTTAAGACACGGAAATGGATTGAAAATAATGGTCATTTTTGGCCATTATCACACGGTTTTGGGAGTAGTAAAAATATTCAAATCTAGAAACTTGAGCAAATCTTTCGTAAATCTGTCCATATGTGATTTTTAACGGCGCAACAGTTTTGTCTAATTTTTCCGAACCTTAAAACGACTTCAAACGGAAAAACTTAAAACACGAAAAACGTTCCTAAGACATAGATCTATGTACTGTAAAATTTTCATAATTTTTCATCGTGTTTTGATATCCGAAAACGACCACAAACAGACCTGCCTTGAGTTTAGATCTTGAAACGGTGACAGAACTTTAGTTCGAACTTGTTGGTGATTTCTACCTTGGATCTAGACCGATCTAGGCTTAGTGTTGAACATAAGAGTTGTAGATCTATGCGTTAAGAACACCTCCGTAAATTTTCAGAATTTTTCGTGATGATTTGATATATGAAATCCACCCGAAACCGAACTGCTAGGATGTGGATCTTGAAATCTTGACAGATTCTTGGCCCGAACTTGTTGGCATTTTTGACAATAGAAATAGGATGAATTAGATCTTTTGCTGAACATGAAACTTGTAGATATATGTCTCAAGATGATCTCTGTCAAACTTCGTTAATTTTGGAGTTGATTTGCTATGGTAGATTTCGAAATCTCTAAACTGTGACCTAGGAAATTCGGACAGATTTATACTTCTGTGAAAATTAGTGTTTTTGACCTATTTAGGTATCTCGGATTGAAAAAGTTAAAACACGAAAGTTGTAGATCTTGACGTTTTGGAGTCAAACGCGAAATTTCGGAATTTTTGAAATTAAATCTGATTTTAGACGCATTTTAGATTAAACTGTGGTTGACCGAGTCAAATCTTGAACTCTTGATGAAACTCGTGAAATTTGCGAAACTTGTTTGACCTGCGGGTTCGATTCCCGAGGATGTCTGTGTCAAACCTTGTGGGTTCGATTCCCCAGGGTGTGTTTGAGTTCTTGCGGGTTCGATTCCCCAAGGGCGATTGTATGTTCTCCTGCGGGTTCGATTCCACAGGATGTCCGTGTCAAACCTTGCGGGTTCGATTCCCCAGGGTGTGTCTTTCTGCGGGTTCGATTCCCCAGAATATGTGTTGATTCCTACGGGTTCGATTCCCTAGGATGTATGTGAGTTCTTGCGGGTTCGATTCCCCAAGGGCGATTGTTTGTTTTCTTGCGGGTTCGATTCCCCAAGAATAAATTATACTAGATTATATCGAATAAAAGAGGGATAGTGAAATCCTGAAATACTTAAATAGTTTCCTTATTTAAATTATGCCTTTAAATTATGTCTTGCGATTATTTTATCATGTTGTTGAATTATGATCTTATGGAAACCCTTGTCTTTTAAAATACACAATTAAATTATTATTAGTTGGATAAATTAAATCATGGATATTATGCACATGTTTTTAAATTTAATTAAAGGCTTTGAAACCTCACAATCATGTTTGTGGTAACTTACTCAGCACGTAGTGCTGGAACGGGCCTGTTTAACCCGTATTCTGGCCGTGTTGGCTATATTTAAATTTCGCTGCATTGTTCTTATGTAAATATTATTTTCCGCTGCAACTTTGATGTATTAATTTTTAAATTATATACAAATGGGCTGTTTGAATGTTTTAAATTCTGAAAAACCATAGCCTTGCATCTCCATAGCAAGCTCGGAGAAACCGTGTCTTACTAGGGAGATGTGGCGGTGACATCACGACCTGGGTGACCAAAAACCGGGGTGTTACAAGGTGGTATCAGAGCCCGGCTATTTTTAAACTATTATTTTTAAACCCTTAATATTTTTAAACTACTATTAATATTTTGACTATTATTTTAAATTTTAAAGTATTATTTCCGTGGAGAAATTTTTATTTTAAAACCCATGGGAAAAAAATATATATATAGTGCATAAATTATTTTTTGGGGGAAATCATCATTGCATGTGCATATTGCATTTCCTTTGTTTAGAGAACTTAGAATCTTGGCGAACTTTAACTTAGCATCTTGGAGAATTATAACCTAGAAATCTTGGCGAAGTTTAACCTAGGTCTTCTGCTTGCACCGGATAACATAGAAACTTGACATCGAATTAGAAACGCTCACTAGAGACTGATGTTGCCTTAGTTCTAGATCGCGTTCATCTAAGCGCACGCCTAAGCATAACAATCCTTGGCCTTAGCCATTTCTACTCTTGTACGAACTAGAAAATTTCCTCATGTGGAACAAGAAAAAAGAAAAAAAAAAGAAAAAAAAAGATTTATTAAAACACTATTTATTCCAAAAATCTTGTTTGGTTTCCCAAACAACAAATCCATTTCAAACGCACGACTCATTTAAACCTTGACCCGAACCTTCTTGAGAATAATGAATAGGCAGTTATGGGGACATAACTGAAGCCCTAAGGGGGAGAGGATGTAATACCCCGTAAAATAGACATTTATTTTCGACGATATGTATTCCGAATGAATAAATAAACATATTCAAATTGTTTTGAACTACGTTATGGCTTGATCCCTTCACCGGGTACGTAGGCAGCTTAGAAGTTTTAATTCTAAGTTCAGTCACAAAATAATAAAACAAACAAAAGACTTTAGCACGAGAAAAGCCGAAACACAACTTCGAGGACGAAGTTGATTCTTAAGGAGGGTAGACTGTAATACCCGAGAATTTTCCAACATAAAATAAATGCAATAAATAAAATAAATAAATAATAAATATAATAAACATGATAAAGGGATAAGGAATCATAAAAGATGAGAAATGAAATTTAAATTAAAAAGGAATCAAAATTCCAAGAACCCGGGAAGCCGGAGACAATTTAATTGAATAAACGGTTACACGGGGACCCGACATCGATGGACTCAATAACTCGAGTCCAAACATAAATTTAGGTCCGAATAAAATTAAGATAGGAAATCGGAGCCCGAAGATACCCCGGAAATCCGAATCCGGGAACATAGAGGGATAGAAGTCCGAAAGAGAGGAGGAAACGCCTGACGGATCGCACGACCCGGCCCAGACCGAAGTCCAGGCCAGGACGGCGCGGTGGCCGCGCGCCCAATGGGGAAAACCGCGCCAACAGCGCGCCACATGACAGATTTGTTTGTTGCGTGAATCTCTCGCCCGATTCCGGATTTTTCGACTTTCGGTTGAACATATCTCGACTCAAGACGCTTGGGGTCAGATCTTCGACGCCCTAGGTCTTAAATATCTATAAATAAACCCTCTTGGGAGCCCCGAACATTTTTACAAAACCCTACGAAATCTCTCTACACACACAACCCTAATTCCGGAGTCGTCGGAGGCACAAAACCGAATCAAGGGACTGACTTGGATGAAAATTAGGAGTCTTCGATCATCGGGGTAAGATTCGAACCATTCTTGTCCATTCTTTTCCATTCAAGATTCGAAAACGAATCCTAATTAAACCTCTTTCCTATTCTAAACCCCGATCCGGACGCGTTGAGGAAAAACGAAGGATCTCGGAGGGAGAACGAAGAACGCGGGAGCCACGCCCCCGAATCATCGAGCCGAGACATCCGTAAATCTGTAAGTTAACGCTTACACGGTTTTGGGAGTAGTAAAAATATTCAAATCTAGAAACTTGAGCAAATCTTTCGTAAATCTGTCCATATGTGATTTTTAACGGCGCAACAGTTTTGTCTAATTTTTCCGAACCTTAAAACGACTTCAAACGGAAAAACTTAAAACACGAAAAACGTTCCTAAGACATAGATCTATGTACTGTAAAATTTTCATAATTTTTCATCGTGTTTTGATATCCGAAAACGACCACAAACAGACCTGCCTTGAGTTTAGATCTTGAAACGGTGACAGAACTTTAGTTCGAACTTGTTGGTGATTTCTACCTTGGATCTAGACCGATCTAGGCTTAGTGTTGAACATAAGAGTTGTAGATCTATGCGTTAAGAACACCTCCGTAAATTTTCGGAATTTTTCGTGATGATTTGATATATGAAATCCACCCGAAACCGAACTGCTAGGATGTGGATCTTGAAATCTTGACAGATTCTTGGCCCGAACTTGTTGGCGTTTTTGACAATAGAAATAGGATGAATTAGATCTTTTGCTGAACATGAAACTTGTAGATATATGTCTTAAGATGATCTCTGTCAAACTTCGTTAATTTTGGAGTTGATTTGCTATGGTAGAATTCGAAATCTCTAAACTGTGACCTAGGAAATTCGGACAGATTTATACTTCTGTGAAAATTAGTGTTTTTGACCTATTTAGGTATCTCGGATTGAAAAAGTTAAAACACGAAAGTTATAGATCTTGACGTTTTGGAGTCAGACGCGAAATTTCGGAATTTTTGAAATTAAATCTGATTTTAGACGCATTTTAGATTAAACTGTGGTTGACCGAGTCAAATCTTGAACTCTTGATGAAACTCGTGAAATTTGCGAAACTTGTTTGACCTGCGGGTTCGATTCCCCAGGATGTCTGTGTCAAACCTTGGGGGTTCGATTCCCCAGGGTGTGTTTGAGTTCTTGCGGGTTCGATTCCCCAAGGGCGATTGTATGTTCTCCTGCGGGTTCGATTCCCCAGGATGTCCGTGTCAAACCTTGCGGGTTCGATTCCCCAGGGTGTGTCTTTCTGCGGGTTCGATTCCCCAGAATATGTGTTGATTCCTACGGGTTCGATTCCCTAGGATGTATGTGAGTTCTTGCGGGTTCGATTCCCCAAGGGCGATTGTTTGTTTTCTTGCGGGTTCGATTCCCCAAGAATAAATTATACTAGATTATATCGAATAAAAGAGGGATAGTGAAATCCTGAAATACTTAAATAGTTTCCTTATTTAAATTATGCCTTTAAATTATGTCTTGCGATTATTTTATCATGTTGTTGAATTATGATCTTATGGAAACCCTTGTCTTTTAAAATACGCAATTAAATTATTATTAGTTGGATAAATTAAATCATGGATACTATGCACATGTTTTTAAATTTAATTAAAGGCTTTGAAACCTCACAATCATGTTTGTGGTAACTTACTCAGCACGTAGTGCTGACCAAACCATTTTTATTTCCCTGTTTATTTCAAAGCTGAAGAATATGCATCATCATATGCATTCATGGGAAGTTTGGGGAAACAATTTATTTTTAAATGTTACGTTAGACTAGAAATTGCATGAACGGGCCTGTTTAACCCGTATTCTGGCCGTGTTGGCTATATTTAAATTCCGCTGCATTGTTCTTATGTAAATATTATTTTCCGCTGCAACTTTGATGTACTAATTTTTAAATTATATACAAATGGGTTGTTTGAATGTTTTAAATTCTGAAAAACCATAGCCTTGCATCTCCATAGCAAGCTCGGAGAAACCGTGTCTTACTAGGGAGATGTGGCGGTGACATCCCGACCTGGGTGACCAAAAACCGGGGTGTTACATTGCGAGAGTATGTTAGCCATTTGTGGTGGACTAGCAACACCCGACAAATCACTTATTGAAGTGTCAAGTACTGCTATCATTCCCCCATGTCACGCCCAAAGATTCTAATTAAGCCCTGAACTATTCCTTAACTCTCAATCCTAGTAGCAGTTACACAACTCTCAATACAACCGAGTGACCTCTAACGAAAGCGTTTAAAAGAAAGCGATAAAGAAAGCACTTAAAGTCCTATCACTCGGAGGTTTTTTTGAAAGTCTGACCCTGGTAGTAAAAGAAAGCCCCCAGTCAGAATGACCGGATGTGGATCAAGAATTCCCGGATCTTGGTGAACCGCTCGCAGTGTTCACTTCCTTCCGGGTGGTTATGAGATACAAACTAATGAAACGAACTAATAAATTAGTTCGTTCCGGATGCACTCACTCAGGACTCAAAAATAGGCTTTGGCAGAAGAGGATAGCAGTTGAGAGAATACTCAACCCTACCTTAGAAAATAACCAAGGCCCGAATATTGTTCCTCTAGTATTATCTATCACACCCCATCTGAATCCAAGTGGACTCTGAGTCAGTGCACTATTTAATACAAGATTTCCAACATACAGCAATTTTGGAAAATAATAGATCTTTGAAAATCATTCCCTAAACAGGTACTAGACTCTCAATAAAAACACAGACCCTTTCAGTCTAGGTGAGACCTAATCGCTGACTCTGCTTCTAATTTCCCAAAATCAATCCCCAGTCGAATATGAATTAGTCATAACAGTGGAATTTATCCCTTACTCGGATCCGGATTTTATGAATGAATTTTTGTTGGAAATTTATTATGAGACATCTGATTGAAATCAAGACTCCTGTGTCCAAGGGAAGGATCCCAAAATAATTCGACCACAATATCTACATAATAATATCATGCATAAATTTATAAAGAAGTGTAAAATTAAATTAACCCAAAATATAAGGTGGGTTTAGACAGAACATGAAACACAGAGATGAAATAGCCGGAGATGAGAAGAAATTATTATGGCTAAAAAGATGACAAAAATAATCAGGATAATCCGGACTGCAAACATCTGCTATCCAGGTCCTGAATATTCCAGGTGGGATGATTTTGGATAGCAGAAGACCTTAATGACAGTGATCGCTATCATCAAGACTCCTACTATCTGTGAAATGGGAGAAAAACCTACATGTTTTCTTGCTGTAGTACTATTCGAACAATGTTGACCGACACCGTTTCATAATATTACAGCTCAAAATTCAGGTTTGAAATTAAGATAAAGAAAATAAAACTGTATCCGGATAGGAGTCAGCTGAGCAGCTATTATAATCCCGGATGGACGACCCGCCAAGGCTTCCACCGGCCACTATCCAGACCATGCAAAATAACATCTAGTAATTAATATACAGACTACAAGCTAGTTTATCCGTGTGGGAATACCCGCCAACATTAGTCTGTTATATCTCTTACTAGCTGTTTCACACAACACGGGTAAAGACAGAATAAATAAAAGAAAATATTTTTGGGTCATCTTGTATGAGAGACATTGGTTTCTCATGCAAGGGTATGGAATTGAATCCATAATTACTCTTTATGTCTAAATAATCACTCATTCCATAATTAATTAATTAATTACAGTCCGGATTATATACTTAGATCATTAGAGTTTAATTTTGTAGAAAAATCTTTTAATGGAATTGAACAAAATTCTTTATATCAAATTAATCATGGGTTGAGATCATTGGATTTCAACCTCAAAATATCAATATAAAGGTTCAATTAATTAAGTGAGGAAAATGGAGAGATGGAAAATTTGGCAAAAATGCCAATTACGACGCTAAACAGATTTTACGACGCTATCCTAGGATAGCGCCGTAGATATAGCGCCGTCATGGCTTGGTGAAAGAGATGCGAAATTTTGGGATTAAAGGGGTGTGTACGATGCTATACATTAAACTACAGCGCTATACTAGGATAGTGTCGTATGTGTAGCGTCGTAGGTGGTTTGAAAAATTGGGGAAGAAAGAAGTTTTTGGAAAAAGGAGGGATGCTACGGCGCTAGACATTAAATGACGACGCTATCCTAGGATAGCGTCGTGAGGATAGCGCCGTAGGTGGGTTTTTTTGAAAGATTAAGTATTTTGGGGTCCTACGACGCTATCCGAGGATAGCGCCGCCGGTCTAGCGCCGTAGGATAAATTTTTGTTCAAGTTTAGGGCAACTACGGCGCTAAACCCCACCTACGACGCTATCCAAGGGTAGCGCCGTAGGGCGGTTAGCGTCGTAGCTAGCCCAGAACATGTTGTTGTTCGGGTGATGCAATCTATGCGATTGCTAACCCTATTTTCAAGTTCATGGTTCACTTTATGCAAGAAAGGAGACAAGAGAAAGCATTAACAGGTATAAAAACAAAGTAAAATGCAAGGAAAATTCAAATAACAGTAAAAATAAAGCAAAAATGAACCACAAACCTAAGTTAGGGTTTTAACCAACACATCATGCATGAAATTCCACAAACAATAGCAAAAACACAAACCCACATAAAATAGTAAAATAAAATGACCAAATGGTCATGAAACCAAAAACAAAGTATTAAATCCATGGACTCATGGCCATTTCATGATTTTGGGACTCTTTTTGTGATTAACTTCCCATTTATAAGAAATGGCTTGACAATACTCATCATTTGAGTATTTCAAGCCTTAATAAAAGTTCAACAAAGCTGTAAATAATATAAACAGTGGCTAGCTAAGGTAGCAAATGCTAATAAGACCACTAATCTAAATATTAAAAAGTCTAATCTAAGGCAGAAATGTAAATAATACAAAAAAAATAAAAACCTAACTACCTAACTAACCTACACCTCAAGAACACTAGGTTGTCTCCAAGTTTGAATGTTGTCTGGACGGATTCTGATCATTGGAGTCAACTGGTCCTTATATAGGTGGGAAACCCTAGGCCCATGGGCCCCCAGGCCTTGAAATTGGAGTTCTGAGGCTCAGTACGACGCTATAGCTGGGTACGGCGCTATCCTACTACGGCGCTACAGGTATAGCGTCGTAGTCTTCCATCCCGAAGACACTCTTTGTTTCTGAATGGACAGCCTACGACGCTATCCTTGCTTACGGCGCTATACTCAACTACGGCGCTATACATGTTTAGCGTCGTCCGCCTTTCTTCAATTATCAGCTTCAGTTTCCTCCTACGACGCTAGACCAAGCTACGGCGCTATCCATGCTTAGCGCCGTAGTTGCGTCTAGCGTCGTAATATCCTGAAAAATCAACTTTTTGTGGGTTTTTCATTTCTTTTCCCATCTTTTTGTTTCCTTTTTCTTTTCTTTTCTTTTTTCTCATGTTTTTGGATTTTTATAACATAAATATGTAATAAGATTACATATTTATGCATTTTTATACCAGCTCAATATTTTTACAATTATGCATAAATCAGTCCAATTCTACTGCTTTCTTATTTAATATAAGACCGGAATGCGATCAAATGCCCGTTTCAGACACGGAAATGGATTGAAAATAATGGTCATTTCTGGCCATTATCAGTAGACAATGGGGAGATCTCCCGCATCCCTGAGTTTCTTGCATGCCTCCCTGACAGTGAACACCTTTTTGATGTCGTCCTCTCCGATGCGAGAGAGGATCTCCCCCAAGAGTTCCACCGGAAGGTCCAGCAGCTCTGTTCTTCCTTCTTGAGCTTGATTTGGGTCTGCGGGAATGATGCCTCTGGAAAAACACGGAGTAGTAAACAGGTCTGACACCAGCAGTCTCACAGCTTCAGCTAGTTCTAAACATAGGTCGCTGAACGAGAGAATTGAAACTATTTTTTTAACCAATTTTTGATAAACATATTCAAGTTGGAAAATCAACATCCTCACATTTTGAGCTGAGCTCTAAATGTGAGTTAATTGGTTTTTACTTGAACTTATTAGATAAAAAGACATGGAGTTGGATTTTTAAATCCAACTCTTATTGCACAAAATAGAGAGAGATGAGGGAATAAGGATCAGGGACCCTTACAAAAAATTTTTTTTCTTAGACTATAAATAGTCTAAAATGTTTTTGAATGGTCAAAGGACCAAAAAGTAAAATTTCATAGGCTGTTACGCCTACGAAAGAGATTTTGGATTTTTATCACTTACAAAGTGATTAAAATTATGTGAATTAGGCAACAATATGATGAATGATGAGGAACAAATGCATATGACAATTTATGCAATCACTAGCATGTGGTAATGGATCATGGAGAATAAAAATAAAATAAACATGCACATACACAAAAAGGTCATTTTTGGATTTTTATGAGAAGTGTTGACTTGTTATTTTTATGGAGAATAAAAATAAAATCAACATCCTCACATTTTGAGCTGAGCTCTAAATGTGAGTTAATTGGTTTTTACTTGAACTTATTAGATAAAAAGACATGGAGTTGGATTTTTAAATCCAACTCTTATTGCACAAAATAGAGAGAGATGAGGGAATAACGATCAGGGACCCTTACAAAAATTTTTTTTTCTTAGACTATAAATAGTCTAAAATGTTTTTGAATGGTCAAAGGACCAAAAAGTAAAATTTCATAGGCTGTTACGCCTACGAAAGAGATTTTGGATTTTTATCACTTACAAAGTGATTAAAATTATGTGAATTAGGCAACAATATGATGAATGATGAGGAACAAATGCATATGACAATTTATGCAATCACTAGCATGTGGTAATGGATCATGGAGAATAAAAATAAAATAAACATGCACATACACAAAAAGGTCATTTTTGGATTTTTATGAGAAGTGTTGACTTGTTATTTAATAAAATTAGGGGTGTGAGTGGTCCCCCATTTGTATTTTGTTTTGGGAAATGGGTATTAAAGAATGAAATAAGATGTTCTATTTGAATATTCCCCATTTAGCTCAAAAATGAGCACAATTCAAACACTTATAAGGAAAGAACATTCTACCACTTTTTTATCTTTTTAGACATAAATGCCATGCCAAAAGTGTTGGAAAAATTTTGGCATGGTTTCGTCTATAATACCATATTTCCCGTATGTGCAAACATCAACTTTCGAGTTGAGTTTGCAAATTGTGGTTAACAGGTACCCGACAAAAGCATTTATTGACAAGATACATAATACACAGTACATGCATAACTGAAAACAAACACAGACAATCCATTCATACCATGATCATGCAAAATTTTAGCCAATAGGTCATGCTTCAAAAACATAGCTTTGGCAACATCATCAACATGCATATCCAACAACATTATCAAATAAACAGTAAAATAACACAGTGATTGCAAGGGAAAATGAATCACTGTGTTTACCTCATTTTCACAGATTTCACAAAACAGACACAGACAGAACTACATATACACAGACAATCAAATATCAACACAATAAACAAAGATAAGATTTTTATGGGTTTTGAACCCATATTTTCACAAATAAAAGCATCCCTACACCACAGAAACTCGAACAGCAACAATGGCAGTTTAGAACAAAAACGCCCTAAAACCCTAGGTTCGCAATACCCTGTTCTATCCTATTTCCGACCACACCCAAACCATTCCGGCCACATTCCGACCATCTCTAAGATGAAAACAAGCCTCCTTCTCCTCCCCATTACCGATTTCGCAAAAACAAGGAAAAACCAAAACTGGAAATGCAAAAATGGGAGTGCGAAATCAAAAACAGAACACTTACCCGACACTCCCAGTAGGATTAGACGAAGAAGACGCCATTTTCAAACACTTTGAACGGAGTTGATCAAGGTGAAGCTCTGGCTCGAGCCCTGGTTTCGTGAAGAAGACGAAGTTCGCGAGAGAGGATTCGGGGAAATATCGAAGTGTGGAGGGTGAAAGTGAGGGAAAAAAGGGGGAAAAAGGAATATAAAGGGGCAAGAGAGTGGGCTAATTCGGTCTATTGGAGACCGAACCATCAATTCGGTCTAGACCGAATTGGTGTGGTCTCCAAGTGTTTGTGAGAGATTCGGTCTCTTAGGCCAATTCGGTCTAGACCGAATTGGCATAGAGACCGAATTGGAAGGGGAAGCAAACACACACTTGCTGCAATGTGGTCTTTTGAAGTCAATTCGGTCTAGACCGAATTGGTCTAGAGACCGAATTACAGCAAGAAGATCGAATCTGGTTACTTAGGCAAAATAATGGGGGATGCTTTTGTGAGGCAATTCGGTCTATATGGGCAATTCGGTCTAGACCGAATTGCCTTATAGATCGAATTGCTCACTTGCATAAATAAAACTAAGGAATCACAAATGCCTTTTTTAGATCAATTCGATCTATTCAAAATCAATTCGGTCTAGACCGAATTGCTACTTGGCCAAATTTACACAAGGATGGAGGATGTGTCTTGGGGGAGCCAATTCGGTCTCTAGGGCCAATTCGGTCTAGACCGAATTGGCTTGGAGATCGAATTGGTTAAAAATTTCCAAGGCATACCTCCAATGCGATCTGTTTCAAACAATTCGATGTAGACCGAATTGATTTGAAATGCAAAATAGTTCGCATTCAACACTTAGAAAAATTTTGAGAATTTTCAAAATTTCATCATTTTCTGAAATTATAGATTTTCTAAAAATCAACATACTGAAAGCACACATTTAAACAGAAATATTACTCTATTAAAAATTGTTTGCATAAATTAGGTTGGATTAACACCCTTATTTTATGGATTTATTCTGGATTTTAAATTTCTCTAAATTCCGAAATTACTTTCCATTAAATACAGTATTAATCCAACCGGGAACCTGGTTTTCAAAGCTTTATCCTTCTTTTTGTTGGTTCCATGAATTCCTGCAAGGCAAACATAAGAAAATTATTAAATTTTCTCCAAATATCAACATCCTCACATTTAGAGTCTTAGTACTCTAAATGTTTAGTTGATTTTTGGATACTTATCGTTCGAGACGAATAAATATGTAATAAATAATAATATAGATATATATATATTTATTGAGCATAGGCCGGTTCTGATGTCATTTGGACTTCTTTTTCGGGGTCGAGCTGCCCTAGATACTCCTTCAATCTGTGTCCATTCACCACCAGCTCTCCTTTGTCAGTTCGAATCTTGACAGCTCCATTCTCAAACACGTGCACCACTTTGTATGGCCCTTCCCATCTGGATTTAAGCTTTCCGGGGAACAGCTTTAACCTAGAATTGAATAACAAGACATTTTGGCCAACATAGAAGTGTTTAGACTTTATACGACGATCGTGTAACTTCTGGGTCCGCTCTTTGTAAATCCTCGAGCTTTCATAAGCTTGCGCACGTAATTCCTCAATTTCATTGAGGTCCGACTTGCGCTTACTCTGAGCAACTCGTGGGTCAAAATTAAGCGTTTTTACGGCCCAGTAAGCCTTGTGCTCTAGTTCTACAGGCAAATGACAGGCTTTTCCAAAGACAAGCCTGTATGGGGACATGCCAATGGGAGTCTTGAATGCAGTGCGGTATGCCCATAGAGCATCATTGAGTTTACGTGACCAGTCTTTGCGGGTTATCCCCACAGTGGCTTCGAGTATGTGTTTGATTTCGCGGTTAGATACCTCGACTTGGCCACTGGTTTGGGGATGATAAGGCATGCCGATCTTGTGGAGAATCCCACTTCTGCTCATGAGATTTGCAAAAGCTTTGTTGACAAAGTGGGTTCCTCCATCAGATATGATTACCCTAGGTACACCAAATCTATTGAAAATGTTATTTTTCAAAAATTTGATGACTTGGTGACCATCGTTGCTTGGCAGCGCAACCGCCTCGACCCACTTGGACACGTAATCGACAGTTACCAAGATGTAGTGATTCCCATCAGATGTCGGGAATGGTCCCATGAAGTCAATACCCCATACATCGAAAATCTCAAGGATGAGAATTCCTTTTTGAGGCATTTCATCCCTCTTGGAAATATTCCCTAATCTTTGGCATCTGTCGCAAGCCTTAACAAACACCTTGCAATCCTCGTAAATGGTAGGCCAATAGAAACCACATTCGAGCACCTTGTGAGCTGTTCGAGTGGGGCCATGGTGACCTCCGTATTCCGATTCATGACATTTTTTAGCGATTTGATAAGCCTCGTGCTCAGTTACACAACGTCTAATAATCGAATCTGCACAATGCTTAAAGAGATAAGGATCTTCCCAGAAGTAGTTAACTACCTCTCGGTTGAACCTTGCTTTTTGTTTCTTACTCTGGAGTGGTGGAGTTATTCCACATGCTAAAAAGTTAGCAATGTCGGAAAACCATGGACAAGCTTGATCATGAAGGTGTAAGGCAAACAGTTGCTCATCCGGAAAATTTTCATTTACGGCTATCTCATTTTTATCATTTTCTATTCGAGACAAATGGTCAGCAGCACCATTGTCTCTGCCTTTTCTATCTTTTATTATGATGTCAAATTCTTGCAACAAAAGTACCCACCTGATTAATCGAGGTTTGGCGTCTTGTTTGCTGAACAAGTATCTCAGTGCAGAGTGATCGGTGTATACTATGGTTTTTGTACCAATGAGGTATTGTCTGAGTTTATCAAACGCGAAAACCACAGCATACATCTCTTTCTCCGTGGTGGTGTAATTGACTTGGGCTTCAGTCAGGGCATGGCTGGCGTAATGAATTACGCAGTGCCTTCCTTCATTATGTTGCCCAAGAACTGCACCCACGGCGAGATCACTTGCATCACATATGACCTCGAAAGGCATTGACCAATCGGGTGGTTGCACTATTGGAGCAGAAATCAACATCTTCTTGAGCGTGTCAAAGGCTTGAACACACGCTTCACTTATTACGAAAGAATTTTCTTTACAAAGCAAATTAGTAAGCGGCTTGGCAATTTTAGAAAAGTCTTTAATGAATCTCCGGTAAAAACCGGCATGCCCTAAGAAACTCCTAACTGCTTTTATTGAGTTTGGTAATGGAAGGTTGGAGATGACTGAGACTTTGGCTCCATCGACTTCGATGCCTGCGCGCGAGATGCGGTGACCCAACACTATTCCTTCGGTGACCATGAAATGGCACTTTTCCCAATTCAAAACTAGGTTAGTGTCCTCGCATCTTTTTAAAATTTTTGCAAGATTTGTCAAACATTCATCAAAAGTATCTCCATACACAGAGAAGTCATCCATGAAAACTTCAATGCATTTTTTGATAAATTCTGAGAAAATAGACATCATGCATCGCTGAAAGGTGGCAGGCGCATTGCAAAGTCCAAAAGGCATGCGCCTGTACGCAAAAGTTCCATACGGGCACGTGAAAGTGGTCTTATCGTGATCTTCACTAGCTATTACAATCTGATTGTAACCAGAGTACCCATCCAAAAAGCAGTAGTACTCCCTCCCGGCCAACCTCTCCAGCATTTGATCAATGAATGGCAATGGAAAATGATCCTTCCGCGTAGCGGTGTTAAGCTTCCGGTAGTCGATGCAGACTCTCCAACCGGTTACTGGTCGTGTCGCCACTTCTTCTCCTTGCTCATTAGTCGTTATGCACATCCCCCCACGCTTAGGTACTACCTGCACTGGGCTAACCCATTTGCTGTCAGATATAGGATAGATGATACCAGCATCTAAGAGCTTGATAACTTCTTTCCTTACCACTTCTTGCATGTGGGGTTCCAGACGCCTTTGTGGTTGCCTAGAGGGCTTGTACTCCTCTTCCATTAAAATTCTGTGCATGCAAACAGAGGGGCTTATTCCTTTTATATCAGAAATGGTCCATCCAATTGCATGTACATATTTCTTTAGAATGTCTACCAGAGCTTTTTCTTGTTCTTGTGTCAGCCAAGCTGACACAATTACCGGTAATCTTTTATGTTCAGCGAGAAAGATTACCGGTAATCTTAAGATGATCCGGAAGTATTTTAAGTTCAAGCTCTGGCGGACATTCAACGGAAGGCAGTAATTTGCGAGAAATGGTTGGGGGTGAAAGATCAAATTTACCTTCAGGACCCTGTGTCAGTACAGGGTCCACTTCCTCTTCCGTGGTGCTCTCTTCCTCATCCGGAGTGAATTCAACACCGTCAAACTCTTCAAGATCCCCAGTGATAGGGTCTTCGAAGTGAACAGCGTTGCAGCTTCTTTGTTGCTCAGCACCTCCAGGCGTCAGTACCTGTTTTGAAATTTTGTCCGTCATCACAGTCATAGAGTCTATGCTCTCGTCCTCACACCTACTATCTATTACATCAAACATGGAACAAGTTCCCTCATTCGGGAATTTCTGCAGCTCCTCCATGTCAAAAGAGATTTCTCGGTTGTCCACCCTCAATGTGACTCTTCCAGATGTGGCATCAATCAGTGCACCGCCAGTGGCCAAAAAAGGGCGTCCCAGGATGAGTGGCATTTCAGAGTCCTCTTCAATGTCAAGGATGATGAAGTCAACCGGGAAAAGAACTTGGCCGGTTTTGACTACCACATCCTTGAGGATTCCTACGGGCTTAGTGATTGATCTGTCTGCCAGCTGCAGTTTCATCTTGACCGGTTCAATCTCTCCGAGCCTTAGGCGAGTTGCCATGGCTAGAGGCATCACGTTGATGCTGGATCCTAGATCACATAACCCCATGCTCACTTTGGCCTTTCCAATCTGTACTGGTAGCGTGCAACACCCAGGGTCCTCTTTCTTTCGGGTAGCTTCCTCTGAACTATGGCACTGCATGTGCTGTTGAGAATGATCACCTCCTCCTGCTCTATTTGCCTTTTCCCTGAAATCAATTCTTTCAAGAACTTAGCATAGGTGGGCATTTCTGAAATCATTTCCACGAGAGGAATGGTTATCTCTACAGACTTTAACCGTTCTAGAAATTTCTTGAATTTAAGGTCATGTTCCTTATTTTTAAGACGTGCAGGGTACGGCACTCTTGGCATGTACTTATTATTATCTATTTTTGGTGGTAAAGAGAAGGAAGTTGTACCTTCACCCATACCCTCTTCAGCTTCATTTGCAGCTTCAGCCTGCGAGTTAGCTGTATCTGATTTATCCTTTACCAGCTCAACACTTTCATCTCCTTCAACTTTTTCCTTTTCCTTTTCCACCTCCAATGAAA
Organism: Hygrophila difformis; assembly: GCA_030278955.1. Lineage (NCBI taxonomy): Eukaryota > Viridiplantae > Streptophyta > Magnoliopsida > Lamiales > Acanthaceae > Hygrophila > Hygrophila difformis. The sequence goes on along the minus strand of JAOANR010000002.1, from coordinate 47,590,993 downwards.
CCTCTACTTTCATGGCTTTCTTCCTTGCAGATCCAACATTTCCCTTCAGAGTCTTGCCTCCCCGCAATGTGATTGCCTTGCATTGCGGGTTGGCTTCAGTGCTGCTCGGCAGTGTTCCTTTCCCTCTGTTCTGCAATTCCTTAGCCAATTGGGTGACCTGCGTCTCCACATTTTTTATTGACGACTGCAATTGCTGGTTTATCTCCCTTTGATTGGAAATAAACTCAGTCATCAAATTCTCCAGGCGAGATGGTGGCTTTTGGTTGTATTGCTGGTTCTGATCAGGTTGGGCTTGGAAGTTTTGGAAATTCTGGCCTTGGTTTTGGTTGGGCCTCTGTTGGATATGGGGTTGAAAGTTCTGGTTTTGATTCTGGAAGTTCTGAACTCTCTGCTGAACGAATCCTTGGTTTTGAGGTCTGAAGTTCTGCTGGAGGTTCTGGTTTGCAAACTGGTTAGGCTGGTTTGGCTGTGTCAACAAATGCGCATTGAGTGCATTGTTGTTGGAATAGGAGAGGTTGGGGTGGCGGTTCTGGTAGTTCCCTGCGTAATTGCAGCTTTCGGTAGCTAGTTGTTGGCATGTGTCAGTTGGATGCGGTCCCTGACACAGCCCACAAATTGCTCCCGACTGCTGTGCTTGCACTTGGCTAGATGAGGCTCCTGCCTGAGAAGTACCTGCTCCCATTCCTTTCTCCTGTCCTAGCTGTATCGCAACTACCTGTTCCTGCAATTTTTCGAAATCCGTTTTTCCTTCACTCACAGCAAAAACTTTTCTAGGAGGATCTGCCTTTTTGTCACTGCTGTTCAATACATATCTGTTGACAGTCATTGTCTCAATCTTTTCCCAGGCTTGATCCATGGGCAAATGGAGCAAATGTCTTCCGCCTGCAGCGTCCAACATCATTCTCCATGGATGAGTGAGTCCTCCATAGAATTTCCTCAGTTGCTCCCACGGTTGATATCCGTGTTGGGGGCATCGCCTCAAGAGGCTGGCGAACCTCTCCTTTGCGTCATACAATGACTCGTCCGGCTTCATCTTGAACTCTCCAATTTTCTCTCGTCCCTCGTCTATCTTAGATTCAGGAAAATACTTCAACAGAAAACTCCTCACCAAATCTGCCCAGGTACTCCTCTGATTTATGGGCAATGATTTATACCAATCCCTGGCACCACTAAACAAAGAAAAGGGAAACAACATTAGTCTTATAGCATCAGGTGAGACTCCCTGATTTTTTATTGTGTCGCAGAGCTCGAGGAAGGTTTGGAGATGATCGTGGGGATCCTCATGATTTGCACCGCAAAATTGGTTGTTTTGCACCAAGTTGATGAGTGCCGGTTTGAGCTCAAAATTGCGTGCAGGGAATTGTGCTCTCCCAGGCCTATCCAGATAGGGCTCCACGATGGGCTGCATAAAATCAGCTGCTGCTTGCTGCTGTTGATTTCCTTACTCTGCTTGGTTTTGATACTGCTGGTGGTAGTTGGGATTCTGTTGGAAAATATTATCGGGATCATGAGGGTTGTTTTGGAATTGGTCCTGATTGATGGCTTGATTTTGGTATTGCTGGTTTGGTATATTTTGGTTTTGTTGGTTATATTGGTTAGGGGGTGGTGGTTGTTGGTGGAACTGCTGATACTGTTGCTGATTTGGATTAGGTAGATTTTCCTCCTCGTTGGCACGATTTGGGTGTTCTACCATACCCCCATCAACTCCATTACCAGGATTATTGGGTGGTTGGTCTATTGGTAAGATCGGGGGAATGTCTTGGTTTTCTGCCATATCGGATATTTCACTGCTTGTGGTTTCGGGTGAGGTACGAGTCCGGGCTTCCTGCTCTTTCCTTCATCTGGCTTGCGCCCTCAGTTGGCGAGCGGTCCTTTCTATTTCTAGATCGAACGGTAGCTCAGGCAATGTGGCCTTTCTCCTTTGCATAAGCAGTTTGTATCAAGATTTGACAGCACCTGCACAACCCCCAGGTTAGTAATGATTCAGGAATATATACAAAAACTATCTATGAGTAAATCAGGAGTGTAGTTCTCTTAATAAACGGCGTTGCATCCTCCCCGGCAACGGCGCCATGAAACTTTTGACAATTTCGTCAACACGAGCTTTTTATAAAATATCCCAAGTTAAATTTATTAAAAGAAAAGAGTTATGATTCGTGGGAAAGGGGTTTAAGGATATATTTCACTTTTTATTACTCATGTGGGATACTTTAATTTCAAACGGCGCTGTGGTCCTCCCCGGCATGAAACTTTTGACAAATTTCATGGTGCAGCCGGGATAGACAGTTCAATCTTGACCTTCAGTCTGTCACACTGAAGGTCCCCGGCAACGGCACCATGAAACCTTTCATGATTTCATGTCATGAAATTCCTTGCCATGAAACTTTTAACACATTCCCACTATATGAGTATTTTCTGAAAAATCATAATCCTGGTTTTCAATTTTTTTTAATGAAACCAATTTATGAAGATGGAGTTGGGATTAGGGATATATTTATAGGTTGTCACGTTTCTATTACTCGTGTTAAGAAATTGTGCCCCCGAAAGCGCACGGTGTCAAAAATTGCAGTAATTTATAGTAAGACCGGATCGTTCACTGGAGGATGTGCGATAGAAGCAGGGCCCACGTCGTTTACTAAGATTTTCCACTCGGTTACTCGATTCAAGTTTTGCAATGATTTCTAACAACTACTTGACAATAATTTAAACTAGATTATGAAAGCAGTAAAATATAATTCTACAAAGCATGGTAAATTCAATCTGAAAAGCGATTAAAACTATTCTAAGAAAAAAAATAGGAATTATGCTAAGAAAGCGAATAAAATTACTCTACGAAAGCGGATTTAAAACATGACAGAAGGGACAGGGAGAAATTAATAAAGATTGGACAAGATTCAGATGAAACACAATTAAACTTCCATTTTAATTACACAAATCTTTGGTTGGGATAATTCTTCAGTCAACTAACTCTCATGCTTTCTGAACTATGTTCCCTTTGGCAGACAAGTACTTACAGTCAGAATGTACATGCTCTTAAGACTTCAATTTCTAAGATACCACAGATTAATAACTCCCCTTGCAATGCCTTGCAAGAGTATGTTAGTCATATGTGGTGGACAAGCAACACCTAGCATATCATTAGTTGGTATGCCAAGTACTCCTATGGTCCCCCTTGTCACACCCAAAGTCCAAATCTAACCCCGAACTAATCCATAACTCTTAAACCTTACAACCGGCGGCCAACCTATAATTCTTCCGAGTGACCTCTATGAAAGCATTTTAAAGAAAGCAATAAAGAAAGCAGTAAAGAAAGCATTTAAAAACCTATCACTCGGAAGTCTTAAAAGATCAACACATTCCGTTAGTATAAAAGAGCCCCAGGTCTTGATGACTAGATGCAGATTTAGAACTTCCCAAATATGAGTAAGCCACAGGGCTTATAACATCTGGTTAGTTATGAGATACAAACATGAGTGGAACAGACCTATGAAGATCTATTCCGAATGTACCCACTCGAGACTCAATTTTAGGCTTTGGCGGGAGAAGATAGTAGTTGAAAGAATACTCAACCCTACCTTAGAAATTAACCAAGGCCTATATGTTGTTCCTCCGATATTATTTATCACATCTTATCCGAATCCAAGTGGACACTGATTCGATACAATACTTAATAAAAGATTCCCAACACACAGTAATTTTGAGAAACCAATGGATATTTGAAAATCATTCCCTAAACAGGTACTAAACTCTCAATTAAAACACAGATCCTTTCAGTCTAGGAGAGACCTAATCGCTGACTCTGCTTCTAAGTTCTCAAAATCAACCCCCAGTAGAAGATGAATTAGTCATAACTGTGAAATTATCCCTTACTTAGATCCGGATTTTATAAAGTGATTTTTGTGGAAATTTATTATGCAGCATCTGATTTAAATCAAGACTTCTATGTCCAAGGAGAGGGATCTCCAAAATATTATAGACCACAATATCTACATAATAATAGCATGCATACATGTATATGAGAAGTAAAATAAAATACCCCAAAATATATGGTGGGGTTAGACAGAATTTGATACACAAAGATGAATTAGCATGAGATAAGAAGAATTTGGCTAAAAAGAGTGCCAGAAATAATTGGGGTTATCCGGACTGCAAACATCTGCCATCCGGTTCCCAAATATTCCAGATGAAATGATTTTTAGACAGTAGGGATCCCTTAATGGCAGTGATCGCTGTCATCGAGAGTTCTACTGTCTATGAGTGAGGAAAAACCTACACGTTTTCTCACTACAGTAACGCTATGAAAGTGTTGATCGACACTATCTAACAGTACTGTAGCTCGAAATTCAGGTTTGAGATTAAGGTAAAGAAAAGAAAACTGTATCTAATTAGGAGTTGGCTGAGTGACTAATCGTTATCTCCATGAAGAGACCTTTTCGCCGTAGCTTCCACCAACCACTAATCAGACCATGCAAAATAACGAGTAATAATTAATACACAGAAGACGAGCTAATCGTTATCCCAGTGAAGGGACCTTTTCGCCAACATTGATCTGTGATATTTTTTATTACCCATTCATACACACAATAAACAGAAAAGATTAAATTAACAAAATGTTTTTGGTACTGTGTGAGTGTTAATCACACAATAATTTAGACACTAAAGGGTTGAGATGTGTAATGGATAAAATTAGGTGTGATGGGCCTAAGCCCAATACACCCATGCAACTTACACAACCCAAGTAATAAAATATTTTTGGAGTTTTGAAATAGAAAGAAGAAAGCAATTTGGTCCACTAGGTAAGGTGCAAAATAGACCGAATTGAGGATGCATGAAGGATGAAGTAACACCATACCCAATTAATCCTTGTAAAGTCATGAAGCATCCTCTAATTCGAATTGTCAAAGCAATTCGGTCTAAACCGAATTGGACAATTCGAATTGATGAAGTCATTCCTTCACTCAAATTTGGCTAAGCCATTTACGCCAAAATGAGGGTAATTCGAATTGCTAATTGAATTCGGTCTAAACCGAATTGGACAATTCGAATTGGTAAGACAGAGAAAATAAACTAAGGCATGAGGGGATGGCATGCATGCAATATGGTGTACAAGGTCAATTCGATCTTATAGGAGGAATTCGGTCTAAACCGAATTCGCTCAGACCGAATTGCTTGTGCACCATATAAGAACACTTTTTGCTATGCAATTCGGTCTCTTGGGCAATTCAGTTTAGACCGAATTAACCGAATTGCCTAGATCGAATTGCATATAAATTTTGGATAAGGCTTTTAACAAATATTTTTGCCATGCAATTCCATTCTCATGGGCAATTCGGTCTAGACCGAATTGGCCTCAAATCGAATTGCATGTCTTTTCTCTCATAAAAGATATTTTTTGAACTCATGAGTGCAGGTTCGGTTTACAATATGTGGTTCATGATGGATAAGATTTACCAAATCCTTCATTTCACATCAATGTCACCTCACAGCCACACTAGTGAGTGTTTTAAGGAAAATAGCCAAAGTAGGTTACGTGGCTAGCAGGTATTGGCATGAAACAAACCTTAATACTACAAACAAGCAATCAAAGATCAAAAACCAAAGCATCTAATAAGTAATAAGAACACATGCATAAAACAAGAACACCTAAATTATCTAAGGCAACAATAAGCTAATAAAAAGAAACTAAAACAGCAACTGAATAACATGGAAATAAATTCTAACAAGCCTAAAATCGTCTAAAACCTAAGAACTCTTATTTGAATCACTAAGGTGTAAGAACAAGTCAAAAACCCACTAAACATGCATTTATTGAGAATGTAAGTCAACTAGGACATAATAAATGTAACCTAGTTGAAACAAACAAACATTCTAACATTTATTGATAGGGAAAACATTAAATAAATGCCAAACACTTGAAATGAAAACCTATTTCTGGATTCTTTCTTGTATTGACACTTGAAAGCAATAAATAACCCTAAAACCATCATTAGCTTGAAGGTAGGGTTCATTCTAACTACAAAGCATTTAAAGTTTATGGTAATGGCTACACTAAGGGTAGTAACAAGCTTCTAATGAAAATAAACTGAGATTAAAAGCATTAAAACTACACTACAAGTATGAAAAATAAACTAACTAACTAAACTACCTACCTAACCCTTAAGGGGTGAAGAACCTTCTGCTCCTTCTTTTTGTCCCCAGCAATTGCCCAAGTGTGTAAGAATGTTTCTTGTGTTGAGGAAGGTCAGCTTTTATACTTCTTCTCAGAACCCTAGGCCCATCAGGGCCCATCCACAGTGCCATGCATTTCTCACGTGCTCAAAGCTGCAGTTTCGAATGTGGTTCGGTCTCCTCAAGTAGTTCGGTTTAGACCGAATTGGTGACATGAGGTCTTTATCCTTGATTTTGAGCATGAAATGTGGTGCTTCGGTCTATGGGTAGACCGAATTGGCCTTGTCGAATTGAAGATGGCTCCTGCTTGGCTTCCTTGCTTTGAGCAGTTCGATCTATGCAATCAATTCGGCCTAGACCGAATTTGCATAGATCGAACTCCTTCTTTTCTGTTCTGCTCAAAGTCTTCTTCTTTCCATAGTGTAATTCGGTCTAGGGGTCAATTCGGTATAGACCGAATTGCCACAGACCGAATTGGTTGCTCTTTCCTCCTTCAACACTTCTCTTTTTCTTCTTCTCATTAGCAATTCGGTCTAATAAGCAATTCGATTTAGGTCGAATTGCGTATAGACCGAATTGATCTTCAACACTTAACCAAAATTTCAGATTGTGGATTTTCATTCTTTTTCCCATCTTTTTGATTTTTGTGGGCTATCTTATTCTTTTGCCCATCTTTTCATCCCTTTTTCTTTTCTTTTTCCTTTTTTCATGTTTTTGGATTTTTCTAACACAAATTCAATTAAAATTGCATATTTTTGTGTCTTTCATTACTAGCTTATTATTCTTACAAACTTGCATCAATCTGTCGAATTCAACTGCTTTCTTATTGAAATAAGATGGGAATACGATCAAACTGTCCGTCTCAGACACGGAAATGGATTCGAAATAATGGACAATTTTGGCCATTATCATATGCTCAGTCATTAAGGGGTTTTTTGGACTCTTTGGGATAAAGTTTGAGTGTGTTAAACACCTACTTAGTTGGAATGAAAGGGGTACATGAACCAAAATAGAGTTAAGTGAACCATGTTGAACAAGGTGGATGAATGTGGGATTAGGCGGCCTTAATTTCGATTCTTGACTGGAATTAATCATTCTTAACTTTCGTAGGGACATTATGGCAGCCCTTGTGAAGCTTAACACCCCTATTCTTATCCTAAATCAGGCCCCAAACCCCCCCCCCCCCCCCCATTCTCTAGTCCGAAAATGATTTTTCCTTGTTGAGAGTTGGTGAGTTTTGAGTGTTCTCTTCAAGGTGGTGGCATTTTGGACGAGTTCAAGCATCCATATCTCTTCTCCTACGATTAGGTAAGAATTTCAATCCAATCCCATAACCTTAGATTCATATCACAGGCCTTAACATCAAGCTTTCTTCCATCAAATCCATATTAGGATCAATCGGTTGAAGTGGTGTACGTGGGGACTGATCCGGGCGATTTAGGGGAAACAACCAAGGAGGATTTCGATCCAAATCTCATCTCATGTAAGTTACTATTGTGCACGTCGATTTTTAGAGGTTTTGGTTGAGTTTCCATCGAGTTCTAGTCCAATCTCCTTCCGTTGGTAAAACTGTCAATTAGGGTTTTCAATCGAATAGTTTCTGTTGTTTTGCAAATCCGACTTAGATCCGCATGTTTTTGGAAAACCTTTTCTAAACAAAAAATGTTCCTAACATCCTAGATATGATCTCTGCAAATTTTCAAAATTTTTGAATAAGTTTTGCCCCCCAAAATCAGATCTGGTATTTGGTTTTAAGTTGCCAAAACGACACATATGATATTATGGTTTCGTGATTGTAAGAGTCTATACTCCTAGATGTATCTGTATGGGTTATTTAGGGCTCCGGAGCGGTCTGTATAGGGTCACTGCATTCACATCCCTCGTGGGTACGAGTCCCAGAGGTTGGTTGATTCCAATGGTACGTCCCTAAAATCTTTATTTGGAGTCCTTGTGGGTGTTAGTCCCAAAGGGCATGGGTGGTATCCTCGATCAAAATGAACAATGAAAAACTTGTCATGTGGCAAGTGTAAAAAACTTCGGAAACTATTTCTAATCGTTCTTCCTTTTAAATTAAAAATCCTATAATTTATATACTCTTCTAAAATCTTTTAAAATTCGTTGTGCTATATAGTAACTTACGCAGTACCTTTTGTACTGATAAGTTGTTGTTTTCATTTTTCCTCAGACTTCACAGGGTGAGCATTGCACGATGGATGGGGATTTCTATTGCAAACACTTGTCGCACTTATTTTAATTTTATTTTCCGCACTGAGACTCGGATTTTGGACTTCGGTTTTGGCCCTTGTTTAGCTTCCGCACTATTTTCATACTTCATGCATGTCATACTCTGATTTTAAACTTCGTGCATTATTGAATGGTTTTAAATTATTTTAAGTATTGATACAACTTAGCCTTAGCATCTTTTTAGATAAGCTCGATTTGGATCGTGTCTTATTTAGAAAGGTGTGGCGATAGCGTCCCGGCCTGGGTGATCAAATCCGGGGTGTAACAAAGTGGTATCAGAGCCCGAAAATTTTTTCAAGCTATTATTTTTCGGCCAACTATAGAGGCGCCCAAGATATTAAATATTATTTTTAAGCATTTTAAATATTATTTCCATGGACAAGAATTTTATTTTAAAACCCATGGAAAAATATATCTCGAAATTCCGACAAGTCTTAAATTATTATTTTTGGGGGAAATGCATGTGCATTAACTTATTTTTTTCTACAATGTGCCAAATTTCTTAATGTAAAACTTGTATGTTAGATGGATGACCCAAGGATGAACGATACCATCATGCGCCTATTGTGCTCCATGTCCGACATCACTCACGAGTTGCGTCATGCTCGTCGAGATGCGGAGAATGATAGAAACCGTATCACGGCTTTGGAAGAGACAATGGCAAACTTAAATGTAGATGTTGGTGAGACCGTTGGTCGTCAGACCACTCTTGATACTGAATTTGGTGACCTTCGACGTCAAATTCACATGTTGCATGGCGGTTTTCAAATCATTGATCTGATAATGATTGGTATGATTGACGATATCCTAGCCCCTAGACCACTTAGGGATGTGGAGGAGGAAGACCCTCAATTACCTGCCAATGGTGAGGATGACAACTCTGTTATCACCAATGAGGAAGTGGAGGAGGACCCTCCAACATGTCTTGACACTGATGAAGAAATGGAAGTGGATAGTTGGCTGCTTGGCTCACCTGGCCCTCTGGGGTAGAATGGCCCATTTTATTTCTGCTTATCCAACCACATCTTCTGTAGTAATTCATGCCTATGTATTAGCAATCTTTTATGAAAGTTTGCAGTATTTATTTTTCTTATCAGTGCTACTTAGAGCTGATGAGCTCAGATTCTAATCACTACCTAACTTGACTACTAACCTGCCTTAGATTAGAATATAATCTCCGCGTACTCTTATTTTGACCTCAGAACATTAACCTAGGAATCCAATTACCATCAGGTAAAGTAGTATCGTGCTCTAAACGATACGACGGGATCCCGATAGTAATCAAAAATACCGAATTCTTTGCGAATCTCATAGAATTTGACCTTAGAGACTTCGACATCATTTTGGGAATGGACTGGCTGACCCAATACAAGGTTGTTATTGAGTGCCAAAAGCATAAGATCTCTTTGGCAAATAGTCGAGGGAAGAAAGTCATTTACTACATGCAGCCTCAAAAGAGGAGTGCCAAGGTGGTAAATGCCATAAAGTTGTGCAACCTCATGCAAAAGGGGTATCAACAGTACGCATGCTATGTACATAATCTGGAAGACGAAGGAAGCAAGATCTATCGAATCCCAGTCGTGAATGAATATCCCGACGTCTTTCCTGAAGATATCCCAGGAATGCCTCCTGAGCGTGAAGTCGAGTTCACAATCGATCTGGTACCCGGAATCGAACCAGTATCGAAGGCACCATATCGCATGGCACCTGCGGAAATGAAAGAGCTGAAGGAACAACTCGATGAGTTGTTATCAAAAGGTTACATTCGACCGAGCACATCGCCATGGGGAGCACCGGTCCTGTTCGTCAAGAAGAAGGACGGTGGACTCCGACTGTGCATAGACTACAGAGGCCTTAATCAAGTGACGATTAAGAATAAATACCCACTGCCTAGGATCGAAGATCTCTTCGATCAGCTAAAATGAGCGTCGGTATTTTCAAAGGTTGACCTGAGATCGGGATACCATCATCTGCGTATCACCGAGAAGGACATACCGAAGACAGCTTTTCGCACAAGATATGGGCACTACGAATTCACTGTAATGTCCTTTGGTCTCACGAATGCTCCCGCAGTATTCATGAACCTCATGAATAGTGTATTCCGAGAGTTGCTAGACTCTTGTATCGTTGTGTTCATCGATGACATTCTAGTTTACTCAAGGGATGAGGAGGAGCATGCAAGACACCTTCATCAAGTGCTAGCAATTTTGAGGAAGAACCAATTATACGCGAAGCTGTCAAAGTGCGAATTTTGGATGAAGGAAGTTGCTTTCTTGGGACATATAGTATCGGCTAAAGGGGTGTCGGTTGACCCGACAAAGATATCTGCAGTGACTGATTGGCCAGCGCCAACTAGTCAGACAGAAATAAGAAGCTTTCTTGGACTAGCCGGATACTATAGAAGGTTTGTGAGGGACTTTTCGAAGATTGCAAGACCGATGACCCAATTGCTAAAGAAAGGGTTAAGGTTCGAATGGTCTGCTGAATGTGAGGCGTCATTTCGAGAACTCAAGAAAAGACTCACAACAGCACCGGTCTTGGCACTGCCATCGGAGACGGAAGATTTTGAAGTGTACAGCGACGCTTCGAAAGAAGGCCTGGGTTGCGTGCTTGTGCAAAACCAAAGGGTTATTGCTTACGCATCGCGGCAACTCAAGCCACACGAGGAGAACTATCTGACGCATGATCTGGAATTGGCTGCTGTGGTGTTCGCACTAAAAATATGGCGACACTACTTGTATGGACGAACATGTCAGATGTTCACGGACCACAAAAGCCTCAAGTATATATTTACTCAAAAGGAGTTAAATATGAGGCAGAGGAGATGGCTCGAGCTGATTAAAGACTATGACTTGGACATAGCCTACCATGAGGGAAAAGCAAACGTCGTGGCAGATGCATTAAGTCGAAAGACGAGGCATACGGCAAACACCCTTATCTTACCTTCGGAACAATAAATGGACTTGGCGAAGTAGGAGACTGAACTAGTCCGTTCTGGAACCGTGGTACAAACGGTGAATGCCATAGCAATTGAACATACCGTGTTCGACAAAATTCGAACAACTCAATTAGACGATGAGAACCTTCAGAGGATCAAGGAGAAAATTAGTGAAGGTAAAGCGGTAGGATTCATGATCCACGACAACGGGAGTATCCGCTTTAAGGGTAGATGGTGTGTTCCTCACAATTGCGAGGACCTGAAGCGGAAGTTGATGGAAGAAGGCCACAATACACCTTATTCAGTGCACCCGGGAGGTGATAAGCTGTATAAGGATCTGAAGAAAATTTATTGGTGGCCGCGAATGAAGCAAGATGTTGCTGATTTTGTGGCTAAATGCCTCATTTGCCAGAAGATGAAGGAAGTACGGCAAAAGCCACTAGGATTGGTAAAGCCATTGGAGATCCCAAACAGGAAATTGGATAGCATCTCCATGGATTTAGTCTCAGGACTACCAAGATCTCCTCGAGGCATGAACAAAATTTGGGTGATAGTTGATCGGTTGACAAAGACCGCCATTTTTATTCCAATGAAGGATAATTGGTCGATGGATCAACTAGCCAAGGCGTACATTGAGAATGTGGTCAGAAGGCATGGAGTGCCACACGACATCATCTCGGACCGAGACAGCAGATTTGTCTCGAATTTCTGGACCAAATTGCAAGAAGCCTTGGGAACACAAATTAAGATGAGCACGGCCTTTCATCCGACGACGGACGGTCAAACCGAGCGGACAATTCAAACGCTCTAGGATATGCTTAGAGCGTGTGTACTGGAATTCAAGGGAAGTTGGGAGAACCACTTGTCACTAATTAAATTCTCGTATAACAACAGTTACCATGCTAGCATCGGCATGGCACCGTTCGAAGCTCTTTACGGACGCAAATGCCGCAGTCCATTATGTTGGACAAAGGATGAAAATTCCGTGATTGCTGGACCTCAGCTCATTGAAGATATGAGTAAGCAAATCAAGGTCGTTCAACAAAAGATGAAGGCCGAACAAGACAGGCAAAAGAGTTATGCCGGCACGAGATGGCAAGAGTTGGAATTCCATGTGGGAGACAAGGTTATGCTAAAGGTGTCACCTATGAAGGGGCTGATGCGATTTCGCAAACGAGGAAAGTTGAGTCCTCCCTACATCGGTCCATGCGAGATTTTAGACCGTGTGGGTACCTTGGCATACCGACTGGCTCTTCCACCGGAATTGTCGCGAGTGCACAATGTGTTCCATGTTTCTCAATTAAAGAAATATGTGCATGATCCAACTCACGTCTTACAACCCGATGTGATCGAACTGGACGACGATCTGACATACGAGGAGTATCCAATCGAGATACTTGATGTCAAAGAAAGGGTCACGAGGAACAAGACCGTGAGAATGGTGAAGATTCTATGGTCCAATCATGGCACCGAGGAAGCGACGTGAGAATTGGAATCGGAAATGAAGCAGCGGTATCCCAACCTTTTTCGAAACGACTCGTGAGCAGTTATGGGGGCATAACTGCAATCCTAAGGGGGAGAGGATGTGACACCCCGCACTGAGTCGTCGCGCTTCGAGGTAAGAATTTAATTTTCAAGCCTCAATGATTCATGTGTGCCATTTATCCGCAATCGTTTATCTTTCCGAAGTGCGACCCAACTTCGAGGGCGAAGTTGATTTCTAAAGAGGGTAGACTGTAATACCCGAGAAATCGACATCGAGATTTAAATCCAAAATTAGAAAATTGCATTTAATTATCGAAACCGAAATAATTCCGAGAGAGCGGAATTCGGACGATAGCAACACGAAATGAGTTTATCGAATTATTCCAATGATCTCGGATAATTCCATATTATGATTTTTAGAAATAAAGATCATAATATTAAAAAAATAAAATAATAATAATAATAATAATAATAATAATAATAATAATAATAATAATAATAATAATAATAATAATAATAATAATAATAAGAAAATGGCCGAAGCCTGGTGGCGCGACACCAGCGCGCCGCCTACAGGGGTGGCGATCCAAATGCGTTCAACGCGTTTTTGCTCCATTTTCTAACATAGGCGATTCCAATCGATCCATTTTCCATGCTCAGTCATTAAGGGGTGTTTTTGGACTCTTTGGGATAAAGTTTGAGTGTGTTAAACACCTACTTAGTTGGAATGAAAGGGGTACATGAACCAAAATAGAGTTAAGTGAACCATGTTGAACAAGGTGGATGAATGTGGGATTAGGCAGCCTTAATTTCGATTCTTGACTGGAATTAATCATTCTTAACTTTCCTAGGGACATTATGGCAGCCCTTGGGAAGCTTAACACCCCTATTCTTATCCTAAATCAGGCCCCAAACCCCCCCCCCCCCCCCCATTCTCTAGTCCGAAAATCATTTTTCCTTGTTGAGAGTTGGTGAGTTTTGAGTGTTCTCTTCAAGATGGTGGCATTTTGGACGAGTTCAAGCATCCATATCTCTTCTCCTACGATTAGGTAAGAATTTCAATCCAATCCCATGACCTTAGATTCATATCACAGGCCCTAACATCAAGCTTTCTTCCATCAAATCCATATTAGGATCAATCGGTTGAAGTGGTGTACGTGGGGACTGATCCTGGCGATTTAGGGGAAACAACCAAGGAGGATTTCGATCCAAATCTCATTTCATGTAAGTTAGTATTGTGCATGTTAATTTTTAGAGGTTTTGGTTGAGTTTCCATCGAGTTCTAGTCCAATCTCCTTCCGTTGGTAAAACTGTCAATTAGGGTTTTCAATCGAATAGTTTATGTTGTTTTGCAAATCCGACTTAGATCCGCATGTTTTTGGAAAACCTTTTCTAAACACAAAATGTTCCTAACATCATAAATATGATCTCTGCAAATTTTCAGAATTTTAGAATAAGTTTTGAGCCCCGAAATCAGATCTGGTATTTGGCTTTAAGTTGCTGTCAGTTTTGTTGTTCTTATGGAATCCGATCTTGTTGTCCGTTTCAGTCCACTATAATTATTATCCGTGGTTGATGTCTTCATAAGATTTGTTCCATTTTGTGTCTAGAATATCTCTGTAAAATTTTATGATTTTTGGTAGACGTTCGAAATAGTTATGAATTTTTGAATGAACCGTGGTCGGATGTACTGAAGAGTTTAGGACTCATGGAACAGTGGGTTCTGAGATCGATTTTTATAAATCATTTAGAGTCCGAATTTGAAGATGCTTATTTCTATGAAAAATGCTCATCTTGGTGTGTTTTAGTTCCTGTAAAATTTTGGGAATTTTTGAAAATGGTTTGCTATGTTTCTAGATGCGATTTTTAAAATTGCCATAGAACTACTTTTGTCGGTACATCCTATCTTGCATATTTTGGTGTCCCACGAGTCGAATGTCACTCATTTTTTTGAAACGTATAAATTCTGGAAATGTGTGGTATTGTAAAATGTTAAAAATATGGTTTTAAAACTTTGTAAGTTTTGATCGAGTGGGATGCCCAATGTTTTAGAGGGTAAGTGCACTTGGTGGAGCTCGTTGGGCCGCCCCCTCTTTTGTAGCCAAAACGGCACATATGATATTATGGTTTCGTAATTGTAAGAGTCTATACTCCTAGATGTATCCTTATGGGTTATCTAGGGCTCCGGAGCGGTCTGTATAGGGCCACTACTTTCACAGCCATCGTGGGTACGAGTCCCAGAGGTGGGTTGATTCCAAGGGTACGTCCCTAGAATCTTTATTTGGAGTCCTTGTGGGTGTTTGTCCCAAAGGGCATGGGTGGTGTCCTCGATAAAAATGAACAATGAAAAATTATTCATGTGGCGAGTGTAAGAAACTTCGGAAACCATTTCTAATCGTTCTCCCTTTTAAATTAAAAATCCTATAATTTATATACTCTTCTAAAATCTTTTAAAATTAGTTGTGCTATATATTAACTTACGCAGTACCTTTTGTACTGATAAGTAGTTGTTTTCATTTTTCCTCAGACTTCGCAGGGTGAGCATTGCACGATGGATGGGGATTTCTATTGCAAAGACTTGTCGCACTTATTTTAATTTTATTTTACGCACAGAGACTCGGATTTTGGCTTTGGTTTTGGCCGCTTGTTTTGGCCCTTGTTTAGCTTCCGCACTATTTTCATACTTCATGCATGTCATATTCTGATTTTAAACTTCGGGCATTATTGAATGGTTTTAAATTATTTTAAGTATTGATACAACTTAGCCTTAGCATCTTTTTAGATAAGCTGGATTTGAATCGTGTCTTATTTAGAAAGGTGTGGCGGTAGCGTCCCGGCCTGGGTGATCAAATCCGGGGTGTTACAACATTTCTTTCTTCAAAGTCAACTGCTGGAACGGTAACTTCCCTCGTCTTTTTAAGATCTGAAGTTTATGATTGCCACTATCCTATTCTCTATTTGCTGCCATGGATGTGTCCACATTCTTTTAGTGCCCTTGGATTCATAGAACATATTGGGGCTCTAAATATGCAGTTGTCCCGACGTCACACTATTTGTAATATGTTGTTGTTTTAAATAATGCTTCATTCCTGTGCCTACCTTATTGTGTTGTTCTGTTTTATGTTCTATTGATAATTAATTTATTTTATTTGTTTGATCAATTATGGAGGGGTGGGTGCTGTAGTACATTTTATGGCCCAAGACATCTCTGCCAGTTAACAAAATGTCTGCAATTGGGCATACAACTCAAGATGATGAGATTATAGTGGAAGCACATGAGATAAAGATCATATATGAAAATTAATTTTATCTATCATTTAGAATATAAATATATCTTAAAAAATTTCTGAGCTTTAATAACATATTTATTAGGAAGAGAGAACTACAATCGAGATACACGATGATAAAGATGATGGTGGCTTGCGAATTGAAGATGTGAATGTTGATGGGGAGAAAGACAAGGAGGAGAAGAATGAGGTAGAAGATGGAAAAGAAAATGAAGTTGAGGAAGATTTGGGAAATTTTGAAAGGAGAAAGAGAAAGAAGTTTTCAAAAGCTCATACTGATATCATTGAAACAATTGGAAATGATAGAACTTTAAAATACCAATACATACATTGCAAAAGTCTCCTTTCTAGACCAACTAGTGGTACAACAAGTTATCGTTGGAATCACTTGAAGAGGTATTTACAAAAGAAAATGCACAATGAAAAGTAAAAGACATTGCGATTTCAGCCTGCCAACTCCGAGTTTGAGATGAATCCTTTGCCAAATAGTAGGTATGATCATATGAAGCAAAGAAAGGCCATTGCACATTGGGTTTTGATGACTGGCTACTTTGTTGATTCTCATTGGCAGCTTCACAAATGTCTTCTTAGCTTCATACCTTTACCTCCTCCACATGATGGTGATTTAGTTTTTATAGTATAAAACATCTTTAAATTTTCATTATTATTAATAATTTGATATTTTTATTTGTACTTTTCAGAGCATGATATCTTTAATTGGTTAATGAAGTGTACAAAAGAAAGGGGAATAGAGCATAAAATTTTCACTATCTTTGTGGACAATGCCTCCAATAATGATACAATAATTCAAATTGCTAAAGGAACATTCTCTAAGAGTTGTAAGCTGCCATTGGGAGGTAAATTCTTTCATGTTCGTAGTACAACACATATACTGAATTTTGTGGTTCAAGATGGACCTTCTCAGATTGATAGAATTATTGATTATGTCAAAAATAGTGTGCGCTTCACTAATCAATCAGAGTCTAGGATAAGAAAATTCTCAGATGTTGTGCATCATTTAGGAATCCAAGTGATAAAAGTGATCATTTACTGTCCAACTCGTTGGAATTCTACCTATGATTGAAGCATACAGAGTTAAAGATCCATTTCCTATATTCAAAGAGGATGAGCCCCTTTATCGTCATTGTCCTAGCATTAATGATTGGGAAAAAGTGAAAAATGTTGTTGACCTTTTAGAGGTGTTTTATAAATCCACACGTGTAATTTCTGGAGTTGATTATCCTACTTCAAATATTTACCTTACTGTGATATAGAGATTCAAGCATGTGTTGAATGAAAAAGAAAATCATGTTGATGAGTTTGTTAGAGAAGGTAAAAAAATATGAAGGAAAAGTTTGAAAAATATTGGGGAGAATGTAATCTTTTGATGGCAATAGGAGCGATACTAGACCCGAGGATCAAGATGAGGTTGGTAGAGTTTGCTTTCAATAATATATATGGTGAGATTGAAGCACAAAAAAATGTTATGAAAGTTAGAGAAGCTTTATATAACTTGTTCTTTGAGTATGTTGAATTGATCAAGCAAGGTCTCGAAAGGTTGCCACTTCAGTAAAATATTCTTCTACAAGTATGGACCCCTTGTCTAAAGGAAAATTTGTGCCTTCTTGTTTATCTATGTTTGATCAATACTTGGATTTTTTTGAGATTCATGACCCTATAAGGTCGGATTTGGACATTTATTTGCAGGAGCCAGGAGAGGTTTTTTAAAAGTTAAGATGAGAATGCAGGTGTGGAATTTGATGCATTAGCATCGTGGAAATCTCAAGAACTGAAATTTGAAATTTTCTCCAAGTTAGATTGTGATTTTCTAGCTATCCCTATTAGTAATGTGGCATCTGAGGCCATATTTAGTGCAGGAATGCGAGTGTTGGATCCGTATCGATCAAGGCTAACTCCTGATATGGTACAAGTATTGGTTTATAGAGCAGATAGGGTTCGTGGGCTTCACGGGACCAAAAAGCCTCTTATGACATATGTAAGTTCTGTTTATTTTTAATTTATTAAATTATATGCATGTTTTCTTAAATAAATCCTTTGTAATTGATTTATATCTTTGTGTAGGTGCAAGAAGAGCCTATTGATGTCATCTTACAAACCAATTGAAGAGGTCGACGATGATAGTGATCTTAAATTTCAATTTTTGTTTTTGCCAGGGGGATTCTTTAATATGTAATATGTTGATGTTTCATTAACTTTGAATGCTTTTACAGCTTCCTTGTTGGGATTATATTGCTTACCGGTTAGTACTGATTATATTTCCTTAGTATTTTTCAGTTGGGATTATATTCCCTTATTATTTTTCTGTGAACTTTGCAGCGGGATTATATTGCTTATTTGGATGTGTGTTTCTACTTTTTTGTTTAATAATTTTAATTGGTAGTATTTATTGGGAGTTTGAATAATGTAGTATAATATTATTATTTAGTATTGATTACACTATTTTATTAAATAATGCTCTATTTTATTTAAAATTTACAGGTTTATTCACAAGTCACAACAATTAGAATCGAATCGAATAATTCCAAATCGAATCGAATATCTTCGAATCGGATAAAATAATATTGTATAGAAAAAAATCGAATCGACTATTCGAATAGTTTTGAATAATTCGAATATTAACTTCAGATTGAATACGAATAGTTGAACAAATTTTGAATACCGAATCGAATAGGGTGATATTCGCTTCGATTCGATTCGATTACAACTCTACGTCCAACCCACTCTCCTTGTAGAACGCCTGCTTTAAGGCTGGAAACCGGACCCAACATTGAATTGTATTCACTCTAGTAACCTCGGGGTTGAATTCCTCCATCCATCTCATCACCTGAAGGCAGTGATCACTCTAGAAACTTGACCCAAGGTCCACTGGTAAGCACCAACGCGCGGTAAGTTGTTCTTTCAAACTTCGCATTTGTGTTGCATAAAAAGGATTGCAACACAGATGAGTCAAAACGTATTTTTGGGCTTGTCTTATTCTCTCCAAATTTATCAAATATTAGCCAACTTAGCATTAAGAAGATCTAAGCATTCATCCATCTATGGAGGGGATGACGCTCCCATCCCCATCAGGAAAACATCTTTAAAAGACAAAGGCGTCAGAAGCTGAATCACCGGCGAGGGAGAAATCAATGGGGGAAGCAGAGATGGAATAGAAGAATACATTCGCTCAGAAAGCCGTCATATTTCTCTTTTGTGTATTGGTCCTTAATTTTTCAATTTTTTTTTTTTTTTGGTGAAAGGACGCCAGGCGTAGCAAACAAGGAGAAAAAGCTACAGCAAAAAAGATGGAAAGGGAAAAATCAAAACAAATTAAAAAAAAAAAACTCTTAACAATCAAAATCGAGGAAACCAAGTCCCTGCCAAATCTACAGAGAGTAACGGCAGAACATCATCTGGCGGAAAGGCCCAGGTTGTGAAGAATTCCACCGATCGAGATCCACGTTTAGCCAAGGCATCAGCTACCGCATTGCCTTTCCGAAGGATATGAAACCATTTGTATCCTGGCCAAAGAACAAGGACGTCCTGAGTACGTCGAATCAAGGCATATAGGTGTGGCAAGCCCTCACATCATTCCGAATAAGACGAAGAGCATCCACTGAATCAGAGTAACAACAAATGGATTCAATACCCATAGCATGGTGTAACACCCCGGTTTTTGGTCACCCAGGTCGGGATGTCACCGCCACACCTCCCTAGCAAGACACGATTTCTCCGAGCTCACTGAAGAGATGCAAGGCTACGTATTGCAGTATTTAAAATATTTAAAACAATTAAAAACAGCCCATACAATATAAATTCAAAAATAATATTATAATGCAGCGGAAAAATAATATCTAAGTATAAGTGTTGCAGCGGAAAATGTAAAAAGGGCCAAGGCCAACATGGCCAAAACACAAGTTAAACAGGCCCGTTCATACTATAGTCTAATGCAAAATTTAAAAATAAAGTATTCCCAAAAATCCCATGCATGTACGTGCTCAAGTATAATCCACATGCTCTTGAGAAAAAGAAAGAAATGGTTTTGGGTCAGCACAACTTGCTGAGTAAGTTAACACATACATGATCGTGGGGTTTCAAAGCCATTAATTAATATATAAATAAAAGCATGATAATAAATCATAAATAATTTAATTTAATCAATTAAATAATTTGCATAATTTAATTCATGTCTCTAATTAATAACACATTAACAAAATTTAAAATAAAAGCCATAAATAATTTAAATAAAGCATGAAATAATTTAAATGGACAACAAATAATTATTTTAATTATTACCCATTACACCAAGATTTAGTATTTCAGGTATTTCACGATTGCATCGCAATCTCGTCAAGTTTAGCCGGTAGCCCGGCGGCCGCAGCCGTATCCGCCATACCCAGTACCACTCCGGAGCCTCGGGAAACCCATATGGATATTCTCGAGAGTGTAGGCCATATATCTAATGCCGTTTTGGCAACATATCTCAAATTTCGCGCGGGGTCACCATCGTCCATAAAGACACGAAGTGAACAGTTAGGGGGGCACCCTGCAGAGCACTCACCCCCTAATTTTAATTGATCAAGTTTGTAAGGGGATTTTTCAAAGATTCTAATTTCATGTATTCCATTTGAAAAGAGATTTCTCCTTGTTTAAACCTTAAAGGCCAATTTCACCGTTTCAACAAGATTTTCAAATTTTGATTTTGACAAACACTGTTTACTCCAAAATTAATTAAAAATCTGTTTTAAGTCCGAAAATTTTGAAATTTTACCAGTGACTCGAAAACACAGAGACGAACAAGTTTCGTGTTTTAACTTTTTTGATCCGAGTTAGGAAAATAAGTCAAAAACGTGGATTTCCATCAGGTTACTAATCTGGCCGAATTTTACAACAGCAGTTTCATAATTTCGAGATCTACCATAGCAAACGAACTCCAAATTCGATGAATTTTACCGGAAGATACTTAAGGCATAGATCTACAAGTTTCATGTTCGGCTAAAGTTCTGAATCGGCCTAAATCTATTGTCAAAAACGCCTACAGGCTCGGACTAAAGTTCTGTCAAGATTTCAAGATCTAAATTTAGAACAGTTCAGTTTGGGGTCGATTTCAGATATCAAACCTCAATGAAAAATTCCAAAATTTTTACACAACCTAGATTATTGTCTTAGAAATGTTTTTTGTGTTTTAAATTTCTTCGTTTGGACAGTTTAAAGGTTCTAAAAATTCGTGCAAAAACAGTGCGGGTTTCTTCCGGTCCACCATTTATCTCCTTGATTCGTCGGGTTCTTCGTTCTAGATCCGGATCGGGGTTTAGAATAGAAAAATGATGAAGTTAGGATTCGCTTTCGAATCAAGAATGGAAAAGAAACGCACCAGAACTTACCACAACGACAAGGCCTTCGGTATTTCATCCAAATCAGTCTCCTCCCTTGCCTTCGTGCCTCCGACGACTCCGGGATTAGGGTTTGATATGTAGAGAGTTTTTCGTAGGGTTTGAAAAGTGTTCGGGATTGAATAAGGTGCTTATTTATAGATGTAGGGGACCTAGGGGACATCCAAGGTCGGCCCTAGGGTGTCATGAGCTGCAAGGTGAGCAACCGAAGTCGAAAAATTCGAATTCGGGCGAGAAAATCTCGCATTGTTTGTTTCTGTCCAAAGGCGCGGGGTTGGCGCGCCGAATGAGGAAACCTCGCGTGGCCACCGCACGGTCACCGCCTGGACTTCGGTCCGGGCGGGTCGTGCGATCCGTCGAGCCTTTCCTCCTCTCTTTCGGACTTCTATCCCTCTATGTTCTCGGATTCCGATTTCCGGGCTATTTTCGGACTCCAATTTCCTATCTAAAATTTTACTCGGGTCTAGTTTTAATATGGCTTCGAATTCTTGAGTTCATTGGTGTCGGGTTCTCGTGTACAATTTATTTGATTAAATTATCTTTGGCTTTACGGGTATTGAAAATTTAATTCCTTCTTAAATTAAATTTCATTTCTCATTTCCTTATATATGTATTATGCTTATTTATTTATTATATTTATTTATTGTTATTGTTTTATTTATTGTTTATTTATTTATTTATTTTATTTATTTATTTATTTTATGTTGCAAAATTCTCGTGTATTACAGTCCACCCTCCTTAAAAATCAACTTCGTCCTCGAAGTTGTGTTTCGGCTTTTCTCGTGCTAAGGACTTTTTGTTTGTTTTATTATTTTGTGACTGAACTTAGAATTAAAACTTCTAAGCTGCCTACGTACCCTGTGAAGGGATCAAGTCATAATGCAGTTCAAAACAATTTAAATTTGCTTGCTTACAAAAATGTACGGAAAATACACGGTGTGACATCCTCTCCCCCTTAAAATTATAGTTATGTCCCCATAACTGTGTCGGTGTCGGGTTGGAACAGTGTCGGGTAGCGTTCTCTTATGTCTGATTCTAACTCCCATGTTGTTGTTTCGCTTTCATGGTTCGACCAAAGAACTTTGACCATCTTGACGGTTTTATTCCTCGTTACTCGCTCCTTAACGTCTAGAATTCGCACTGGGACTTCTTCATAAGTCAGATCCTCATCGAGTTCGATTACTTCTGGTTGAAGTACATGTGCCGGGTCTGGCACATATTTCTTTAGTTGTGAGACATGGAAGACATTATGAACTCGATCTAATTGTTGCGGTAAAGCCAGTCGGTAGGCCAAATTTCCGACTCGTTCTAGAATTTCATAAGGTCCTATGTATCGAGGACTCAACTTCCCTCGTTTGCCAAAGCGCATCACCCCCTTCATGGGTGATATCTTTAGCATGACCCTATCTCCCACTTGAAATTCTAGGTCTCGTCGTCTCACGTCAGCATAACCCTTCTGACGGTCTTGAGCAGCTTTCATTTTCCCTTGAATCACCTTTATCTGTTGAGCCATATCTTCGACAAGTTGTGGTCCCACTACCACAGACTTATCGCCTTCTTCCCATCTCCATGGGCTTCGGCACTTTCGTCTATACAACACCTCGAAATGTGCCATGCCAATGCTAGCATGGTAGCTATTGTTATAGGAAAACTCAATTAAGGGTAAATGAGTTTCCCAATTTCCCTTAAACTCCAACACACATGCTCTCAGCATGTCTTCCAGTGTTTGGATCGCTCTCTCGGTTTGTCCATCCGTCATCGGGTGGAATGCGGTGCTCATTTTGATTTGAGTACCGAGAGCTTTTTGTAACTCCGTCCAAAAATGAGAGATAAATCTACTGTCTCTGTCAGAAATGATGTCATGTGGTACTCCTTGTCGTCGTACCACATTATCAATGTAGGCTCGGGCCAATTGGTCCATAGTCCACGTGTCTTTCATCGGGATAAATATGGTCGTCTTCGTTAGTCTATCCACAATCACCCAAATCTTGTTCATGCCTTTAGGTGATCGTGGTAATCCCGAGACAAGGTCCATCGAGATGCTATCCCACTTCCAACTTGGAATCTCCAGTGGTTGCATCAGTCCTAAGGGCTTATGTCGCACTGCCTTAACCCTTTGGCAGGTGAAGCATTTCGCCACGAAGTCTGCCACTTCCTATTTCATTCCCGGCCGCCAGTAGATCTTCCTCAAATCCTTATAAAGTTTGTCACCTCCGGGGTGCACTGAATATGGTGTGTTGTGCTCTTCATTCATCAACCTTTGCTTCAACTCGGCACACTTCTGAGGCACGCACCATCTCCCCCTGAAGCGAATGATTCCATCCTCATGGATAGCAAATCCTATTGCCTTACCTTCGGCAATATACTCCCTTATCCTCTCCAATTTCGTGTCGCCCTGTTGGGCGAGTCTAATCTTGTCCAATATTGGAGTTTCTACAACCATCGCGTTGATCGTTTCACTCATTGTGCCCGGATGCACAAGTTCCACATCTAATCTCGCCAAATCCATGTACAATGCCGGCGGAATTACCAACGAGTTTGTCACGTGTTGGGTCTTCCGGCTTAGGGCATCGGCTACCACATTCGCCTTCCCTTCGTGGTAGGATATCTCCAAATCATAATCCTTAATGAGTTCCAACCACCTTCGCTGTCTCAGATTCAACTCCTTCTGGGTGAATATATACCTCAAGCTCTTGTGGTCGGTGAACATTCGACACTTCCGCCCGTAAAGATAATGTCTCCATATCTTTAGAGCGAAAACGACCGCTGCCAACTCCAGGTCTTGTGTCGGGTAATTTTCCTCGTGAGGTTTCATTTGGCGTGATGCGTATGCAACGACCCTCGAGTCTTGCATCAAGACACAACCTAAACCTTCCTTCAAAGCATCGCTGTAAACTTCGAAGTCACCATTCTCTTATAGTAGTGTCAATACGGGTGTGGTTGTGAGTCGTTTCTTCAGCTCTTGAAACGCAGCCTCACACGCCTCTGTCCACTCGTATTTTACTCCCTTCTTCAGTAGCTGGGTCAAAGGACATGCGATTTTCGAAAAATCCTTCATAAACCGTCTATAGTACCCGGCTAATCCAAGGAAACTCCTTATCTCAGTTGGGCTCTTTGGCGCTGCCCACTCTGTCACGGTAGAAACTTTTGCCGGATCCACTGAAACTCCATCAGCGGATACTATGTGTCCAAGAAATGCTACCTCCTTCAACCAAAAATTGCATTTGGACAACTTGCCGTATAGTTGATTCTTTCGCAAGATCCCTAACATTTGGTGCAAGTGTTGGGCATGCTCTTCCTCGCTCTTCAAGTAGATCAGGATGTCATCATTGAACACCACTACGCACTGATCTAACAACTCTCGAAACACATTGTTCATGAGGTTCATGAACATTGCTGGAGCATTTGTTAACCCGAAGGATAACACTAGAACTCATAGTGGCCATATCGAGTTCGAAACGCCGTCTTCGGAATGTCTTTCTCGGCGATTCTCAACTGGTGATACCCAGATCGTAAGTCGATCTTCGAGAATACTGAAGCTCCCTTCAGTTGATCAAACAGATCCTCAATTCTCGGCAGAGGGTACTTATTCTTCATGGTCACTTGGTTTAACCCCCGATAATCCATACAAAGACGTAATCCTCCGTCCTTCTTCTTAACAAATAAAACCGGTGCTTCCCATGGGGAAGTACTCGGTCTTATGTATCCTTTCTGCAGTAACTCCTCGAGTTGTTCCTTTAACTCCTTCATTTCCAGTGGTGTCATCCGGTACGGAGCTTTTGAGACAGTCTCGGTTCCCGGAATGAGATCTATCATGAATTCAAGATCTCGCTCAGGTGGCATTCCCGGAATATCTTCGGGAAACACATCCGGGTATTTTCTTACCACTGGAATGCTGTCAACCTTGTTCTCTTCCGCCTCAAGATTGTGCACTGAGCACGCATATAATTCATAGCCCTTACGCATCAAGTTACTTAGTTTGAGGGCACTAACGATTTTGTGGCTCCTCTTAGGGGGCTGAGAGTAAAAGATAACTCTCTTTCCCCTACTTTTCGACAGGGTGATCTTTTGTTTCTGGCATTCGATCACCGCTTTATACTGGGACAACCAGTCCATCCCTAGTATAATGTCAAAGTCCCTTAAGTTAAATTCTACTAAGTTTGCGAAGAATTCTACGTTCTTGATCACTATAGGAATTACGTTATATCGTTTAGAGCAAGCTACTACTTCTCCTGAAGGCAATTGAATTCCTAAGCTAATTATCTTGCACTTAGGTAGATCTAACTCAGGCACTATTCTTGATGCTATGATTGAGCAACTAGCTCCAGAATCAAATAAAACTCTAAGGGGTGTAATCAAGACATGAAATGTACTGCCATCACTTCTCCTTGTGCGGGCACCTCCGCTTGGTTAACCACGTTAAGCCTCCCCATAGGGCGTCCTGGATTGCCTTGTTGATTCTGATTCGGCTGCTGGTTTAGCTGCTGATTTTTGTTCTGAGGTGGTGGGGGGGGGCGTTGGTTCTGGTTCTGATTTGGCGGCCTATACTGATTTTGAGGGGGTCTATACCCCTGGTTGTTGTCGTTCTGTCCGTTTCGGTTCTGAGGCTATTCCGGCCCCGTAACCAAATCTTCCCTCTTCGCTATGTTCTACATCCTCGTTCGGCACTCCCGACGCATGTGGCCCATTCGACCACACCGAAAGCATGCGCCCTACTGAGGGCATCCCCTCGCCAGATGGGGTCGTCCACATCTCGGGCAGGGTGGTACCGGACCCTCCTGGTTAAATCTTCTTCCATTATTCGATTGTTGTGGCCTATTCGGCCCTCCTCGCTGCTCATTCCTTCCCGTATTGTTTTCGCCTCTCGCGTCCCGGTTCCTCTTGTCTTGGGGACCCCGGCTGGACTCCCCACTAACCCTCCTTTTCAGTTGTTGTACTCGCGCCACTGCCACAGCGCGGTCATACACGGCTTGCAGGTCGGAGTAGTGCACCCCTGCGATCACCTCGCGAACTGCCACGTTCAATCCCATCTCGAATTTCTGAGCTTTCTCCGCGTCCGTGGGTACTAATCTTGGTGCGAACCTCACCAGCTCCTTGAACCGAGTATAGTATTGTTGTACGGTCCGGCCTCCTTGCTTCAGCGACAGAAATTCTTCGTACATCGCTGCTTTGGTACTCAGGGGATAGAATCTATCCCTGAGCAACTCCATCATTTCCACCCAAGAGTAGGGCTCGTCATCTTCAGTCAATTTCGCTTGGGTGGCCTGCCACCAGTCGTCCGCTTTGCCTCCCAAGTAGTACGAGGCGACGTGCACTCTCTCTCTCCCTCCGGACACTTGACCGCACCCAGCAGCTTGTCAAAGGTCCGGATCCATTCCTCCAGTTTTGCTGGATCCTCCTCACCAGCATAGTGGGGCAGCTGGTAAGGATTCACCATCGCCAGATAATTGGGGCGAGCTTGGGGTGGAGGTACCGCCGCAGCTTGACCCTGATTGACTGGCGCGTTCCCTAGCGCAATGAAGACCTCCTCTATCGTCCGATGACGATCGCCCACATTGTTCGGTGCGGGGGCGTCCTGCGCACCTTGGGGTTGTGCTCCTACAGGTTGAGCAGGTTCTGTGACATTTGGTGGCACTTCAGTAGTTTGGGGAGCAGGTTGGATTCTTGATCTACCTCTTGGTGTCATTCTGTTACAAACGGTGTAAATTAGGACACGAGAACGTAACATATTGTCTAGACAAGTTTCTATGAATGTGTTTGTATTTTCACACATAATGCTCGATTGGGCTAAAAGTGACGCAAGATTTTGTTTTATTTTGTTTAAATTTTTTTTTTCAGGGTTTATGGTTTAGAGTTCGATCCCTTTTTTTTCGATTAAATATATATATATATATATAAATAAATCTTGCATTTTATTTCCTTTAAAATAAGTTTTTAATACAAGTGAGAGGATGTACAAAAATAGCAAAGTTTTCTTAGCAAAATAGTATCTACTAAAAATAGAATTCCCATCGCCTCTAAGCTTCTTCCGGCAGGGTAGCAGGATCCTTGATAATGGCCAGAAATGACCATTATTTTCAATCCATTTCCGTGTCTAAAACGGGCATTTGATCGCATTCCGGTCTTATATTAAATAAAGCAGTTGAATTGGACTGATTTATTCATAATTGTAAAAATATTGAGCTGGTAGGAAAAATGCATAAATATGTAATTTTATTACACATTTATGTTAGAAAAATCCAAAAACATGAGAAAAAGAAAAGAAAAGAAAAAGGAACAGAAAAGCCCACAAAAAGAACAATTTCGGCCCATCTGGCCCAACTGAGTGGTGTCCAGGAACAACCAGTCGCGGAACTCCTGTGTCGCGGTCCATGACCTCGCGACATAGGAGGGTTTAGCGACACAACATGCAGCATGAAGAAGAGACCAGTCCAGATAGACTGTGTCGCTAGGCCTGTGTCGCGAGGCATGGTCTAGCGACACAGGAAGGTTCCACGCCACCAACACTGGAAAAGAAGCCATGTCCCCAGTTCCCGGTCGCGATCCATTACCTAGCGACACAGGCATGGATAGCGACACAGTTACACAAATTGAAGATCAAGACCCTGTCGAGAAGCCTTTCCACATGCAGTGTTATTCCGCGACACAATGTGATGTGTGTGATGTCTTGAGACACAATGGGCTTCAGACCAAGGCCCATGGGCCTAGGGTTTCACTTCTATAAATATGAGGTGATTCCCTTGAGACAAACAGCTTTTGGTTAGAAAACTCATTTTCTTGAAGGCAGAAGCAAGCATCCAGTTCTTAGGTAGTGTAGTTAGTCTTTATTTTTTGTATTATTTAATTATGTCCATAGTTTAGCATAGTTAGTGTTTAATTTTTATGTTTTCCACTGTTCCAGTGGTTAGGTAGCCAGTTTATATTATGTTTTTCATTCTAAACTTTGTTTTTTAGGGTTTTGTAATACCCAAATCATGGGTATTAACATACCCACTTAATAAAATGGGAGAATATGCACTAAATGTGTCCCAACTCATGAAATGGGTCTCACACCCCATGGATTTAATGCTTTCATTTTCATTTTGGGGTCATTTGACCCCCATTTCATATTATTACGCTTACTATTGCTATTTTTATGAATGATGTTATGTATGTGTGTGATCAAACCCTAGATTAGGATTTTGCTTTATTTTAAATATTGTTCCAGTTTAGTTTATTTATGTTCAAGCATGTTCTTGCTTATTTCAAAGATTGCAAACACTCACATCTTAATCCCACGGATTAAGATGTAATATCCCAGAATTGCAATATAAGGCGTTATGCTGCCGAAATTTTGATTCTCCATTTCTATCACTTAATTGATTGAACCCTCTAGTCATTAATGATTAATGATTATAATTAGCAATGATTAAATCACTAATTGTTATGATTAAAGGATCTTTGTTCAATTGTCATTAAAACATTTTTCTATAAACAAAACCATGATGCCTTAAACAGATAATCCGGACTGTAATTAATTATGGTAGGAGGGATTATTTAGGTCATCAACTATGGATTAGTTCCATAACCTTGCATGAGAAACCAATGTCTCTCATACAAGGCCTTGTTTTTATTTTATTTCCATCTTGTCTTCTCTGTATTGTGTGTAACAATTAGTGAAGAATACATCAGACTAATGTTGGCGGGTATTCCCTCACGGATAAACTAGCTCGTATTCTGGGTATTAGTTACTAAGTGTTATTTTGCATGGTCTGGATAGCAGTCAGTGGAAGCCTTGGCGGTTCGTACATCCGAGATTATAATAGCTGCTCAGCTGACTCCTTTCCGGATACAGTTTTCTTTTCTTTATCTTAATTTCCAAACCCAAATTCTAATCTGTAGTGTGAATCAGTCAACATCTGTCAATGCTGACTAATGATCATTACAGAAAAGAAGCATGTAGGTTTTTATCTGAATTCACAGACAGTGGAGGCCCAACTGGCATTGACACTGCCATTATAGGGTTTAAGCTATCTAAATTCGCTCCATCCGAGTAATTGGGAAATTGGACAGTAGATGTTTGCAGTCTACCCGATTATTCTGTCATTACTTTGGTCCTCTGACCACTTCATGTTTGTGTTTCATCTTCTGTCTAGACCCGCCAGTATATTTTGGGTCAATTCATTTTACACTTCATTATATCCGTATGCATGCTACTATTATGTAATTAATGTGGTCTATAATATTTTGGGATCCTTCCCTTGGACAATAGAAGTCTAGATTTTAAACAGATTTTGCATATTAAATTTCCAACAAAAACTCCTTTATAAAATCCGGATCTGAGTAAGGGGTAAATTCCTCAGTTATGACTAGTCCATATTCTGTCAAGGGTTGATTTTGGGAAATTAGAAACAGAGTCAGCGATTAGGTCTCATCTAGACTGAAAGGATCTGTGTTTTAATTGAGAGTCTAGTACCTGTTTAGGGAATGGTGTTCAAATTCATTATTTTCCAAAATTGTTGTTTGTTGGGAATCCGAGATTAATTATTACACCGAGATGGGGTCCACTTGGATTCAAATACAGTGTAGTAGATAATCTTAGAGGAACAACATCCAGGCCTTGGTTATTTTCTAAGATAGGGTTGAGTTCCTTTCAACCACTATCCTCTTCTGCCAAAGCCTATCTTTGAGTCCCGAGTGAGTACATCCGGAACGAACTAATTTATTAGTTCGTTTCATTAGTTTGTATCTCATAACCACTCGGAAGGAAGTGAACACTGCGAGCGGTTCACCGAGAGCCGAGAATTCTTGATCCACACCCGGTCACCATGACTGGGGGCTGTCTTTTACTACCAGGGTCAGACCTTCAAAACCTCCGAGTGATAGAATTTTAAATGCTTTTTTTATCGCTTTCTTTTAAACGCTTTCATTAGAGGTCACTCGGTTGTATTGAGAGTTGTGTAACTGCTACTAGGATTGATAGTTAAGGGATAGTTCAGGCTTGATTAGAATCTTTGGGTGTGACATGGGAGAATGATAGTAGTACTTGGCACTTCAATAAATGATTTGTCAGGTGTTGCTTGTCCACCACAGATGAAGTAACATACCCAGGCCAGGGCAGTTACAAATCTGTGGTATCTTAGAATCTGTGGTCTTAAGAACATGTAAACTAATGTTGTAAGTACCTGTCTATCAAAGGGAACAACACTGAGAGCATGAGAATTAGCTGTCTGACAGGATTATCCCAACCAAAGATCTGTGTATTAAAATGGAAGTTTAATTATGCCTTATCCAAATCTTGTCCAACTTTTATTCTTTTCTTCCTGTCCCTTCTGTCCAAACTGTGAATCAGCTTCATAGCTAGCATAGTGTAAATTTTCATTGCTTCTACAGATAGTATCTACTGCATTCTTAGAATAACTTTATTTGCTTTCTAGTATAAATTCACCCGCTTTCTAGAATAGAATTCATATGCTTTGTAGAATAGATTTAAGTGCTTTTGTAATTTAGTTTAAATTCAGTTAGTAGATGATTAATCACTTTTCAAACTAATTGGAGCAATACGAGTGGAAAATCTAGTAAAACGACGTGGGCCCTGCTTCTATCGCACATCCTCCAGTGAACAATCCGGTCTTACTATAAATTACTGCAATCTTTTGACACCGTGCGCTTTCGGGCCACAGTTTCGTAACACGAGTAATAAAAACGTGATAACCTAAATATATCCTTAATCCCAACTCCACCTTCATAAATCGATTTTCATTAAATAAAATCTAAACCGGGATTCATTTCATTATTTTGAAAATACTCGTGTTATGCGATCCTGTCAAAAAGTTTCATGGCGCCGTTGCCGGAGAGGATGCAGCGCCGTTTTATTAGAGAATTACATTCCTCATTGCTCCTAGTCCGCTTATACATATAAATATAAATATTTACCTCCAAAACCAATTCTAACCTGGGGATTGTACAGGTACCGTCATTATTGAAGCCGTTGTTCTATGCAAAGGAGGAAGCAGACGCCAGCCGAAATCCCGTACAACGCAGAGATATAAAAGACAGCTCGACGTCTTAGGGCGGAGACTAAACGAAGACGGGAACGGGAAAGACATGCATTACTTTCACCGAGCACCAGTAGCGACATATCCGATATGGCAAACCCTGACATTCCCCCAATCATTCCACCCAATCCACCACTTCACAACATTGAGGAAGACCCTGAAGATGCTGATAACGAGGATTTGGATGATCCTCCTCCTCAGATCATACACGGAGGCGGGAACCCACCAAACATTGAACAGCAACACTTCGAGGCACCTCCTCCCAACCCGAACCCTCAAAACCCACCAAATAACCAAAATCACCAAAACAACCAAAACTTCCAAAACCAGCAAAATCAGCAGTACCAGAATCCCCACCAGAATCCCCCAAATCCTAATGACTTCAATGATCCTAGGAACTATTATCTGCATCAGAACTATTACCCACAGCAATATCAAGGAGGGGCTGAGAACAATCAACAAGCAGCAGCCGCTAATTACATGCAGCCAATCTTAGAGCCATATTTGAACATTCCTGGACAAGCTCCATTCTTGGCCAGGAATTTCGAATTGAAGCCGGCCCTCATCAATCTTGTTCAGAGTAATCAGTTCGCTGGGGCAAGTCATGAAGATCCCCATGATCACCTGCAGACTTTCTTAGAATTGTGTGATACTATCAAGAACCAGAATGTATCTGCTAACACCATTCGATTAAGACTGTTCCCTTTCTCTCTGACTAGCGGAGCACGAACATGGTACAAATCACTGCCCGTAAATCAGAAGTCCACATGGGAGGACGTGATCAGAAATTTCTTAGCGAAATACTTCCCGGAGTCCAAGGTGGATGAATGCCGCTCTAAAATTGCGGAATTCAAAATAAAGCCAGACGAGTCCCTGTATGACGCAAAGGAACGATTCTTCAGCTTACTCAGGAAATGCCCCCAACATCGTTTCCATGATTGGGAGAAATTGAGAAAGTTCTACAGCGGTTTGACCCCATCGTGGAAATACATGCTTGATGCTGCCGGCGGTCAACATCTGCTATACATACCAATGGATAATGCATGGGGCAAGATTCAAGCAATGAGTGTAAACAGATCTGTTCTTACTGATGATGTTAATCCCCCTCCCCCTCGTGGTTTGTGTGTTGTAGGTGCAGTAGAAAAATCAGATATTGAAAAGTTTCAAGAGCAGGTGGCAGCATTGTCTGTTAATCAGGGAGCTGGGAGCTCTACTCAAGGACAGCAAACAGATGTGATTTGTGGACTGTGTCAAGGTGCTCACGCAACTGATACATGCGAACAGATTGCAGCTGAAAGCTGTAACTTTGCAGGAGCTTTCCCAAATAGACACCCAAACCTGTCATACTCAAACAACAATGCCCTTAACTCCCACCTCTTGAACAAACCACAACAGCAGCAATTCAATCCTCAGCAGAATCAAGGATTCATTCAGAACAGGGGCCAGAATTTTCAGAACCCAAACTTCCAACCCCAGATCCAGCAGAGACCCCCTCAAAATTTCCAACAGCCTAACCAGAACTTTCAAAACTTTCAGCCCCAAAACTTCCAGCCTCAATTTATTCCAAACCAAGGCTAATGGAACCAAAACCAAAATCAGAATCAAAATCAAAAGCCTCCTTCAAGGCTGGAGAATTTAATGACTGATTTTATTACTAGCCAGAAGGAGATTAACACTCAGCTGCATGCCTCTATCAGAAATGTGGAGACCCAAGTTACACAGATGGCTAATGAAATGCAGAAAAGGGATAAAGAGATGTTGCCAAGCACTGCGGAAAAGAACCCGCAATGTAAAGCAATAACCTTGAAATCTGGGAAGGTACTGGCTGGACCAAGGGGAGCGGATACTGGAAACAACTATGGGGAAGATGATGATGCTGTTGACAATGCTGATGAGGAAGCAATGGATGAACAAAAGGAAGCCGAACGGCAGACTGACGCTGCAAAAGGAACGGCAGAAACAGAAAACGGTAACGGTGAAGGTACAACCTCTAACCATCTACCACCAAAACATGATAACAAAAACAAGTTCATGCCTAGGGTTCCTTACCCGGCTAGACTTAAAAATAAGCAACAAGATCTGAAGTTTGAAAAATTTCTGAAAAGACTACAGGAAGTCGAGATTACCATTCCTTTGATTGAAATGATCTCTGAAATGCCAGTCTATGCTAAGTTCTTGAAAGAAATAATTTCAGGAAAGAGACAGGTTGAGCAGGACGAATTGGTGGTACTCAACAGCACTTGCAGTGCTATTATTCAAAAGAAGCTGCCAGAGAAGAAAGAGGACCCCGGATGCTATACATTGCCGATTCGGATTGGCCAGAACAACGCCGGAAAAGGACTATATGACCTCGGCTCCAGCATTAACGTTATGCCATTAACCATGGTTAAACGTCTTAAGCTCGGAGTGGTGGAACCTGTCAAAATGAGGCTCCAGCTTGCAGATAGGTCAATTACAAAGCCAATCGGAATCTTGAAAGATGTGATAATCAAAGCTGGC
This sequence comes from Hygrophila difformis, assembly GCA_030278955.1. Classification (NCBI taxonomy): domain Eukaryota; kingdom Viridiplantae; phylum Streptophyta; class Magnoliopsida; order Lamiales; family Acanthaceae; genus Hygrophila; species Hygrophila difformis. Next base: position 47,556,942 of record JAOANR010000002.1, on the reverse strand, counting down.
AGTACTCCATTTCCAGTGGATTTCATCATTCTGGACATCGAGGAGGACTCCGACATGCCTCTCATCTTAGGCAGGCCATTCTTGGCCACAGGCGGGGCACTGATAGATGCTAAATCCGGAAGGGTGACACTCCGTGTTGATGGAGATGAAGTCGTCTTCGACATGGAGCAACTGCAGAAATTCCCAAACGACAGTTCTTGTTTTTCATTTGATGATGTAATAGTTAGGAAAGAGCCAGACTCTGGAAACAATGATGAAATGATGCTATATGAATCTTCAAAGCAGGTACTGATGCCTGCTGGTGCTGAGCTAAAGGAACAGTGCAGCGCCGTCCAATTTGAGGATCCCGAGTCCGGGGACTTTGAAGCATATGACGGTGCTGATTTCACTGCACAGGAGAACGATGGCACCGAAGAGGAAGAAGAGGGCCCTATACTGACGCAGGGTCCCGAAGGTAAATCTGATCTCCCATTATCCATTTCTCGCAAACTACTCCCTTCCGTTGAATGTCCACCAGAGCTTGAACTTAAAACATTACCCGATCATCTCAAGTACGCATTTCTCGCAGAACATAAAAAATTACATGTGATTGTTTCGGCTAAGCTCTCCCAAGAGCAAGAAAATGCTCTGGTGGTCATTCTTAAGAAACATGTACATGCAATAGGTTGGACCATTTCTGATATAAAAGGAATAATCCCTTCTATTTGCATGCACAGGATTTTAATGGAAGAAGAGTATAAACCCTCCCGTCAACCTCAGAGGCGTTTGAACCCCCTCATGCAAGAAGTGGTAAGAAAGGAGGTTATCAAGCTCTTAGATGCTGGTATAATCTATCCTATATCTGACAGCAAATGGGTTAGCCCAGTGCAGGTCGTGCCAAAACGAGGAGGTACGTGCATAACCAAGAATGAGCAAGGAGAAGAGGTTGCAACCAGGCCAGTGACCGGATGGAGAGTTTGTATCGACTACCGGAAACTGAATGAGGCCACCCGCAAGGACCATTTTCCATTGCCATTTATTGATCAAATGCTTGAGAGGTTGGCAGGGAGAGAGTTTTATTGCTTTTTGGATGGTTATTCTGGGTATAATCAGATTGTTATTTCAAGCGAAGACCACGAAAAAACAACTTTTACTTGCCCTTATGGCACTTATGCCTACAGGCGCATGCCATTCGGTCTTTGCAATGCACCTGCTACTTTTCAACGTTGCATGATGTCTATATTTTCCGAATTTATCGAAAAATGCATTGAGGTCTTCATGGATGACTTCTCTGTATATGGAGATACATTTGAAGATTGTTTGACCAATCTTGCAAAGATTTTAAAGAGATGTGAGGACACTAATCTCGTTTTGAATTGGGAAAAGTGCCATTTTATGGTCACTGAGGGCATAGTGTTAGGTCACCGCATTTCTCGTGCAGGTATTGAGGTTGATCCAGCCAAAGTTTCTATCATTTCCAACCTCCCTCTTCCAAACTCAATCAAATCAGTTAGGAGCTTCTTAGGGCATGCCTGTTTTTACCGGAGATTCATTAAGGATTTCTCTAAAATTGCCAAGCCGCTCACTAATCTGCTTTGTAAAGAAAATTCTTTCCTAATAAATGAAGCGTGTGTCCAAGCCTTTGACACGCTCAAGAAGATGTTGGTTTCTGCACCGATAGTGCAACCACCCGATTGGTCAATACCTTTCGAGGTAATGTGCGATGCTAGTGATCTCGCCGTAGGTGCAGTACTCGGGCAACATAAGGATGGGAGACATTGCGTAATTCATTACGCAAGTCATGCCCTGAATGAGGCCCAAGTCAACTACACCACAATAGAGAAAGAGATGTATGCTGTAGTCTTCGCGTTTGACAAATTCAGACAGTATCTGATAGGTACGAAGACTATAGTGTACACGGATCATTCTGCACTGAGATACTTGTTTAGCAAACAAGATGCCAAACCTCGATTAATCAGGTGGGTACTTCTGTTGCAAGAATTCGACATCATAATAAAAGATAGGCGAGGTCGAGATAATGGTGCTGCTGACCACTTATCTCGATTAGAAAATGATAAAAAGGAAAAAGCCGTCAATGAAGAGTTCCCGGACGAACAGTTTTTTTCGCATTGCATCTGCACAATCAAGCATGTCCATGGTTTTCCGACATCGCTAACTTCTTGGCGTGCGGAATAACCCCACAGTTTTCGAACTATCATCAGAAGAATAAGTTCAACCGAGATGTATTAAACTACTTCTGGGAAGAACCTTATCTCTTTAAACACTGCGCCGATTCAATAATCAGGCGATGTGTGACCGAGCATGAAGCCTATCAAATTGTCAGAAAATGCCATGAATCAGAATATGGAGGTCACCATGGTCCCGCTCGAACGGCCCACAAGGTCCTCGAATGTGGATTTTATTGGTCTCACATCTATGAGGATTACAGGACATTTGTGAAAGGTTGTGACAAATGCCAAAGATTAGGAAACATCTCCAAGAGGGATGAGATGCCTCAAAAGGGGATTCTCACACTTGAGATTTTCGATGTATGGGGCATTGACTTCATGGGACCGTTCCCACCATCTGGTGGAAACTACTATATCTTGGTAGCTGTCGATTACGTGTCCAAATGGGTCGAGGCTGTCGCATTACCGACCAATGATGGTAGCCAAGTCATCAAGTTCCTCAAGAACAACATTTTCAGTAGATTTGGCATACCTAGGGTGGTGATATCTGATGGAGGAACACACTTTATTAATAAAGCTTTCGAAACTTTAATGAGTAAAAATGGGATCCTCCATAAGATAGGCACGCCTTATCATCCCCAGACTAGTGGTCAAGTCGAAGTATCCAATCGTGAAATCAAACACATACTAGAAGCCACTGTCGGGATAACCCGTAAGGATTGGGCACGTAGGCTCAACGATGCTCTATGGGCATACCGCACAGCATATAAGACTCCCATTGGGATGTCTCCATATAGGCTTATCTTCGGAAAAGCCTGTCATTTGCCTGTAGAGTTAGAGCATAAAGCTTACTGGGCCGTTAAGACGCTCAACTTCGATCCGAAAGTTGCTCAGAGCAAACGTAAGTTAGACCTCAATGAAATTGAGGAAATACGAGCGCTAGCTTATGAAAGCTCTCGAATTTACAAGGAGCGGACCCAGAAGTTGCACGATCGCAGGATTAAGCCTAAGCATTTTTATGTTGGTCAAAACGTGTTATTATTCAATTCTAGGTTGAAGCTGTTCCCCGGAAAGCTCAAATCCAGATGGGAAGGACCACATGAAGTGCTAGAAGTGTTTGAAAATGGAGCCGTCAGGATCCGAACTGACAAGGGCAACATAGTGGTGAATGGACATCGATTGAAGGAGTACATCGGACAGTTCGATCCGGAGAAAGAAAGCCAAGCAGTGGCAGACCCGGCTTACACCTAATAAGAAACAGCATTAAAAACACAAAAATTTCATTTCATATATATAGTATATTATTTCATAACAAGAAAGTACCCAAAAATCAATTAAACATTTAGAGTACTAAGACTCTAAATGTGAGGATGTTGATATTTGGAGAAAATCTAATGCGTTTTATTTATCTGTCTTGCAGAAAGTTCGGAACCATCAAAAAGAGGAGCAGAAAAGTAACATGGAAAACCAGGTTCTTCGTTGGATTAATTCCCTGAATCTAAGAAAATATTCTCGGAATTTGAAGAAATTCAAATCCGAAATAAATTTCACAGATAAATGGAACCGACCCAACCTAATTTTATGCAAGAGGATTATTTAAATTCCAGCCACTTTTGAATTTATTTGGACTGAATTTATTCAGACCCAAATCAAATAAAATGGACTCAGACCCAACATCACACTCGGGCCTAGTTCAAGAAAATTTGAAAATTCAAAATTTTGTGTCGCGAAGCAACCACTGTGTCGCGAAGCCATGCCTCGCGACCAGGCCTAGTTCCGCGACACACTCTCATCTGTCCCTAACTCTCTTTGTCGCTGTCGCTATACACCTTGTCGTGAGGCATGGCCTCGCGGCCGGCCTTCTATTCCGCGACACGTTCCCCCTTTGACTTTACTTCCCTGCTGAACCTAGTCGTGATACCCTTGTCGCGAGGCACTGCCTCGCGACCGGACTCCAATTCCGCGACATGTCTAATGTCGCTAGGCCCTGGTCATGGAACCTTGCCTAGCGACACAGTCTAGGGTCCCGCGACCCGTTTCTTCAGTATTTATACCCCCTCCCCCCCCTCCTCACCTCTTTTCCCTGCACTCTCATCATTTTCATTCAACTCTTCAACTTCTCCCTTTCACTCTCTTCTCTCCCGAACGAACACCAACGTGTTCTTCGCACTAACCCATCCGTTTTCAAGGGGACACCATGGACAGGTTTCTAAGGATCCTTCCAAGCTTGGGACCTTTACCCAGACCTGAACGAAACAGGGCAGGGTAAAAGCCCATTTCCTCCCTGTTCATGGCTCTCTCGGCCCTCTTTTGTTTCCTTTCCTTATTTTTTTTTTGTGTGAATGGCATAATGTGGGTTGTGAGCACTTTTGTTTTTTTTTTCTGTTTTTGAGGTTTTGAGTGCTCTCGGTTTTGAGCACTGTCTTGAATCTCCTTGGAATCTTCAAGAAACTTGTCTTAACACTGTTAATGGTTTAAAACTGTAATGGTTTAAAACTTTTGAAGTTGAAACTGGAAAAGAAGGACTGATGAGCATTAGGGTGTTATTTTGAACATCATAATGTTGTTGGTTTGTTTGATCTTGAAGTTTTGGTTTGAAGCATTAAAGTGGAAGATCTTTTTGGCATATTTGCTTCCATGTCAGAAATCTCATGGGAATAAATGTTTGTTTGTTTATGGAAACATAGTACAAACACCCAATGAGAGACTTCCACTTTTTAATAAAAGTGACCTTTTGGAAAAAGACAAAAATAGTTGTTAGATTTAATATTTGACTTCTGTTCTTTTTGTTCCCAATGGAACTGTAGTGTGAGTAAATAGCAGTATTTTTGTCACCCAACTGCTATCCTTTTCAAAAATCCAAAATGGGACCACTCACATCCCACTTTCCTTAAATAAAACAAGTCAACCCTTTAAAAATTAAAAATAGTGTTTGCACCCTCTCTTGAATGTTTTTAACTGTCCAAAGACAGTCCAAGCAATTCGAGAATGGCAAATCCATTTCGCCACGCATCCACTGCACATCCCAATATTCGAGCATTTCATTTCCATCATTCCATCTCATTCCATTTCCAACAAGTGTCCCGGACTTGTTTAATAATATTGGAAAATCGAACTTTTGGGCCCGATGACCCATTAAAAATATATAGGGGCCCAATGACCCCTATCTCTTCATAAAAATTTATTTTACCTATGCTTTATACTAAATTCAAGTCGGATATTCAATAACCTCACATCTAGAGCAAAGCTCTAAATGTGAGGATGTTGGTTTCCAAACTTGAATAATCTCTGAGGAAATTATAAAAATTGGATTCACTACTTCTTATCTCTTCAGGGGCAACCTTCTTCAAATCCCAGATTCTGAACCCGAAGGAACCCAGCTGCTAGACTTACCACTGGAGCTTCTAGGAGAAATCCTCTCTCGAATAGGAGAGGATGAAATCAGGGAAGTATTCACTGCGCAGGAAACGTGCAAAAAGCTCAGAGACGCGGGGAACCTCACCATCGTGTACAAGCGATGTGAGCTGGACACTTCTACAGTGAAGCAGTGGCAGGAGAGAATTCGGTGGCAGAAGGAGAGATTCCTGCAAACATGCGTGGAGGCAGGAAATTTTAATCTTCAAATCGTTCCAGCACTCCTAGCATTCGTGGAAGGGGATGAGGAGCAAGCCTGTGAGCTACTGCGGTCAGGAATTGAGGACAATCACAAGGCATCAATCTTCACACGTGGACTGATGCTGATGAGTAAGCTGGACGAAAGCCAGGTTCTTCAGGGGATTCGGATGATAGAAAGAATGGTGACCGATAGATCAGTCTTGAGGTACACATCCACCAACACCCTCTCATGGATGGCAGACAATCCGGACACTCCCTACTTATTTACAAATCAACCAGCCCGGGTCTACTGTCCAAGGAGGCACGAAACCCTAAGAGATCATAATGGCTGGTGTCTACGCTGTGAGTTGACAAGTTTCGTCCACTGGAGCAGGTACATGTTCTGAGAGAGAAGAATGGAGGAGGAATGAATCCTAGTATGCTTTATTTCATTTTAAGCTCTAGTGTAAGCATCACATGAGGGATTTCTTCTTTTGTGTGCAGGTTCGTACTAACTGCATAAGAATCTCTTGTAATTGATGTAATTTATCGCTTTCCCTAAACGGAACTCAACTTTCGAGATCCACAAACAATTTTTATTCGTTTTCTTCTTGAAAAGATGTCTGACAGTCCGCGATGAATAAGTGACTGTCAGGCCAAAAATATGCTGTTAACATACTCAGTATGACAGCAGTGCCTCTTTACTGCTTTAAATTAAATAACCAGCAAAAATGTGCATAAACCTGCTCTAAATTCACATGTTGAATTTAGGCTTGTGATTAAATCTTCAGACTTCTAAATTGGGATAATATAATTGAAAACATGCATGAAATGAATTCCTAAGGTTTTGAGCTATAAAAATTTAATGATGCGATCATCTTGTTGGGTAATAAATCTGCATGTTAGAAATTTTGATTGAATAAAGTGTTGGGATTAAGCTTTGATTAAATTTCAGAATATTGTATGACATGAATCAATCCAACCTGTGAGGTTTGAGCCATGAGTCACTTTTACTCATTCATTTTCTTTGATGTGCGAATCATTTTGATTAAAGGAAACTAGAACTTGCAATTGGGACCGATTCAAGACCAAGCCATATTCCAAAAATCGAGCATATGATCGAGGCACTTAGAAAACCCAAAATTTTGGCCTTCATTTGAAATCCAAACCCAAAAATATTTTCCCTTTAGGATTAACCAATCTGAGCCTTAAGCCTAAATTTTTCTTTTGAAGCCCTCTATATTATTCCTTTCCTTACAAAAAGACCAAGAAAATCAAACCCAAGTGTACATGAGCCATTCCATCAAGGCATTAAATTTATGATCGTCAGAAAAAGCACAAATCGGTGTTCAATGAACCGATTCAAGAAAAAGAGAAAAAGGGTTGAGTACTTGTCAACAAAAATAAATTGCAAATGACAAAGCAAATTAGACATAGTCTAATGTCATGCAAAAAGAAAAAAAAAAAAGAGAAATATTGATGATCATAAATTCTAAACAAAAGTATGCCAAGTCATGATGGAATGGCGTCGTGTCACTTTTTAGCCCAATTATTTCCTTCCCTACCAAATGTTACAACCGTATGCCCCGTTATAACCCTTGAATAAGACCTCATGATCTCGATTTGAGGAAATGAGCCGATGGCGAGTTGGTTTGATTGCAAGCCTATGGAAAAATTTAATTGAAATTGATTTTGAGCGTTCACGATTAAATCAAATTGAGAGTGAGTGAATTTTCCGATTCTCTTATACGTGAGGCTCTGTTTTATTGCAAAGGTTCATGTCATGCCTTAATTCTAAACTTTTAATCCTTGCATCGTTCAAACATGATATTCATGAAGGATTGATGATAATGTTTGATTTGTAGGCCCGATGTAGTGAGCAAGTATCATTTTATTAAACACTGCAATCAAGGGAATTTAACACTTGTAGTTTTTGATTGTCTTATCCCAATCAAAAAAGAATGTGATTTATGAAGCCATGAAAATGAATTGAATATGCAGAGTCCGTGTTCTCTAGAACATTGACTCTGACTGCTCGGGGACGATCAGTATTAAATGTGAGGATGTTGATAATGGCTAGAAATGACCATTATTTTCAATCCATTTCCGTGTCTAAAACGGGCATTTGATCGCATTCCGGTCTTATATTAAATAAGAAAGCAGTTGAATTGGACTGATTTATGCATAATTGTAAAAATATTGAGCTGGTATGAAAAATGCATAAATATGTAATTTTATTACACATTTATGTTAGAAAAATCCAAAAACATGAGAAAAATAAAAGAAAAGAAAAAGGAACAGAAAAGATGGGGAAAAGAAAGAAAAGCCCACAAAAAGAACAATTTCGGCCCATCTGGCCCAACTGAGTGGTGTCCAGGAACAACCAGTCGCGGAAGCTCCTGTGTCGCGGTCCATGACCTCGCGACATAGGAGGGTTTAGCGACACAACATGCAGCATGAAGAAGAGACCAGTCCAAATAGATTGTGTCGCTAGGCCTGTGTCGCGAGGCATGGTCTAGCGACACAGGAAGGTTCCACGCCACCAACACTGGAAAAGAAGCCATGTCCCCAGTTCCTGGTCTTGGTACCTCGGCCGCGATTCATTGCCTAGCGACACAGGCATGGATAGCGACACAGTTACACAAATTGAAGACCAAGACCCTATCGAGAAGCCTTGCCACATGCAGTGTTGTTCTGCGACACAATGTGATGTGTGTGATGTCTTGAGACACAATGGGCTTCAGACCAAGGCCCATGGGCCTAGGGTTTCACTTCTATAAATATGAGGTGATTCCCTTGAGACAAACAGCTTTTGGTTAGAAAACTCATTTTCTTGAAGGCAGAAGCAAGCATCCAGTTCTTAGATAGTGTAGTTAGTCTTTATTTTCTGTATTATTTAATTATGTCCATAGTTTAGCATAGTTAGTGTTTAGTTTTTATGTTTTCCACTTTTCCAGTGGTTAGGTAGCCAGTTTATATTATGTTTTTCATTCTAAACTTTGTTTTTTAGGGTTTTGTAATACCCAAATCATGGGTATTAACATACCCACTTAATAAAATGGGAGAATATGCACTAAATGTGTCCCAACTCATGAAATGGGTCTCACACCCCCATGGATTTAATGCTTTCATTTTCATTTTGGGGTCATTTGACCCCCATTTCATATTATTACGCTTTTTGTTGCTATTTTTATGAATGATGTTATGTATGTGTGTGATCAAACCCTAAATTAGGATTTTGCTTTATTTTAAATACTGTTCCAGTTTAGTTTATTTATGTTCAAGCATGTTCTTGCTTATTTCAAATGTTGTTTGGTTGTTTTTAGCTTAGAATAACTTTTAAATCTGAGATAGGATAAGATCACGATGTTTGCATGTCACTGTTCATTTCTGCTTTTACTGACTTGTGTCCTGAACCATCCCTGTCGCCAACCGCCTCCTGTCGCGAGACCACAGTCTAGCGACAGGAAGGTTGTTTCGCGACAAGGGTGTCTAGGGACACCTGTCTTGATATTTTGAAACCCTCGGTCGCGAGGCACTCCTGTCGCGAACCCACAGTCCGCGACACAACACCTGCTTAGCGACTGAGGACCAAACTCTTGCAATTTTTCTGCATGGCCTCTGTCGCGGAACACCCCTGTCGCGAACCCACGGTTCGCGACACACTTTTATTCCGAGACAGAAAATTATGCCTTGTCAATATTTTGAAAACCCTGTCGCTAGACACCCTGTCGCGAGGCCACGCCTCGCGACACAATTTCCAGACTAGCGACTGGGAGCCAAATACTTTGAAAATTCTCAGAAAACCCTGTGTCGCTAAACTCCTGTCGCGAGGCCACGCCTCGCGACACACTTTTGCTTAGCGACACAAGGTGAAACTCTGCCGAATTTCTGAAAACCTGTCGAGGTACCCATGTCGCGGGTCTAGGCTCATAACACAATTTATGGTTTCTAGACAGAGTCCTCTCTTCTATTTGATCCCAAAAATTCTGATTTCTTATCCTCTATTATATTGCAAACACTCACATCTTAATCCCACGGATTAAGATGTAATATCCCAGAATTGCAATATAAGGCGTTATGCTGCCGAAATTTTGATTCTCCATTTCCATCAATTAATTAATTGAACCCTCTAGTCATTAATGATTAATGATTATAATTAGCAATGATTAAATCACTAATTGTTATGATTAAAGGATCTTTGTTCAATTGTCATTAAAACATTTTTCTATAAACAAAACCATGATGCCTTAAACAGATAATCCGGACTGTAATTAATTATGGTAGGAGGGATTATTTAGGTCATCAACTATGGATTAGTTCCATAACCTTGCATGAGAAACCAATGTCTCTCATACAAGGCCTTGTTTTTATTTTATTTCCATCTTGTCTTCTCTGTATTGTGTGTAACAATTAGTGAAGAATACATCAGACTAATGTTGGCGGGTATTCCCTCACGGATAAACTAGCTCGTATTCTGGGTATTAGTTACTAAGTGTTATTTTGCATGGTCTGGATAGCAGTCAGTGGAAGCCTTGGCGGTTCGTCCATCCGGGATTATAATAGCTGCTCAGCTGACTCCTATCTGGATACAGTTTTCTTTTCTTTATCTTAATTTCCAAACCCAAATTCTAATCTGTAGTGTGAATCAGTCAACATCTGTCAATGCTGACTAATGATCATTACAGAAAAGAAGCATGTAGGTTTTTATCTGAATTCACAGACAGTGGAGGCCCAACTGGCATTGACACTGCCATTATAGGGTTTAAGCTATCTAAATTCGCTCCATCCGAGTAATTGGGAAATTGGACAGTAGATGTTTGCAGTCTACCCGATTATTCTGCCATTACTTTGGTCCTCTGACCACTTCATGTTTGTGTTTAATCTTCTGTCTAGACCCGCCAGTATATTTTGGGTCAATTCATTTTACACTTCATTATATCCGTATGCATGCTACTATTATGTAATTAATGTGGTCTATAATATTTTGGGATCCTTCCCTTGGACAATAGAAGTCTAGATTTTAAACAGATTTTGCATATTAAATTTCCAACAAAAACTCCTTTATAAAATCCGGATCTGAGTAAGGGGTAAATTCCTCAGTTATGACTAGTTCATATTCTGTCAAGGGTTGATTTTGGGAAATTAGAAGCAGAGTCAGCGATTAGGTCACATCTAGACTGAAAGGATCTGTGTTTTAATTGAGAGCTAGTACATGTTTAGGGAATGGTTTTCAAATTCATTATTTTCCAAAATTGTTGTTTGTTGGGAATCCGAGATTAATTATTACACCGAGATGGGGTCCACTTGGATTCAAATACAGTGTAGTAGATAATCTTAGAGGAACAACATCCAGGCCTTGGTTATTTTCTAAGATAGGGTTGAGTTCCTTTCAACCACTATCCTCTTCTTCCAAAGCCTACCTTTGAGTCCCGAGTGAGTACATCCGGAACGAACTAATTTATTAGTTCGTTTCATTAGTTTGTATCTCATAACCACTCGGAAGGAAGTGAACACTGCGAGCGGTTCACCGAGAGCCGAGAATTCTTGATCCACACCCGGTCACCATGACTGGGGGTTGCCTTTTACTACCAGGGTCAGACCTTCAAAACCTCCGAGTGATAGGATTTTAAATGCTTTCTTTATCGCTTTCTTTTAAACGCTTTCATTAGAGGTCACTCGGTTGTATTGAGAGTTGTGTAACTGCTACTAGGATTGATAGTTAAGGGATAGTTCAGGCTTGATTAGAATCTTTGGGTGTGACATGGGAGAATGATAGTAGTACTTGGCACTTCAATAAATGATTTGTCAGGTGTTGCTTGTCCACCACAGATGAAGTAACATACCCAGGCCAGGACAGTTACAAATCTGTGGTATCTTAGAATCTGTGGTCTTAAGAACATGTAAACTCATGTTGTAAGTACCTGTCTATCAAAGGGAACTCAACACTGAGAGCATGAGAATTAGCTGTCTGACAGGATTATCCCAACCAAAGATCTGTGTATTATAATGGAAGTTTAATTATGCCTTATCCAAATCTTGTCCAATTTTTATTCTTTTATTCCTGTCCCTTCTGTCCAAACTGTGAGTCAGCTTCATAGCTAGCATAGTGTAAATTTTCATTGCTTCTACAGATAGTATCTACTGCATTCTTAGAATAACTTTATTTGCTTTCTAGTATAAATTCACCCGCTTTCTAGAATAGAATTCATATGCTTTGTAGAATAGATTTAAGTGCTTTTGTAATTTAGTTTAAATTCAGTTAGTAGATGATTAATCACTTTTCAAACTAATTGGAGCAATACGAGTGGAAAATCTAGTAAAACGACGTGGGCCCTGCTTCTATCGCACATCCTCCAGTGAACGATCCGGTCTTACTATAAATTACTGAAATTTTTTTGACACCGTGCGCTTTCGGGCCATAGTTTCGTAACACGAGTAATAAAAACGTGACAACCTAAATATATCCTTAATCCCAACTCCACCTTCATAAATCGATTTTCATTAAATAAAATCTAAACCGGGATTCATTTCATTATTTTGAAAATACTCGTGTTATGCGATCCTGTCGAAAAGTTTCAATCCTCCTCCGGGTCCTCCTCCTCCGAGCTTGGCGGCAGTAAGTCATCAAAGATGTTGTTCAAGTCCTCTCCGTGAGCATCGACGTAATCCTTCAATTTAGGTTTTCTGCAGTGGGGGTTTGGACTTGGTGTTCGAGTTGGTTTATGCGGTGGTAGTCCGCCTCTCTTAAGTTGCCCATGTGGTGCAGATTTGCGTCCAATTGAGCTATGCGATGTTTCATTTGTTCTATGGTTTGTTGGGAGTCGAAGTGAGCGTTCAGCATTTTGATCATCAAGTTCATCATATCTTGACTAGCCATCTAGCGCAAGGAAAATATCTAAGTTAGATCGTATCACGCTTCTAAGTTCTCTAAGTTTAGGCAATGCAGTATGCACATGCAAATAATGATTTCCCCCCCCAAAAATAATTCATGCACTATGTATATATATATTTTTTTCGAATTTCCATGGGTTTTAAAAGTAGAAAATTCATTCCATGGAATTAATGCTTTAAAAATTTAAAATAATAGTTAAAATCCTTGGACCTCTATATTGGGTCAAAAATAATTATCATTTTGCCTCAAAAATAATTTGGGCTAGGAAATTTTAAAAATAAAAATAATAATTTGGGCTTCTATAATTATGACAATAATAATTTAAAATAATCATGGTTTAAAAATAATAGTTTAAAAATAATAATCTAATAGTTTAAAAATAATAATACTAATTTAAAAATAAGTCGGGCTCTGATACCAACTTGTAACACCCCGGTTTTTGGTCACCCAGGTCGGGATGTCACCGCCACACCTCCCTAGCAAGACACGATTTCTCCGAGCTCACTAAAGAGATGCAAGGCTAGGTATTGCAGTATTTGAAATATTTAAAACAATTAAAAACAGCCCATACAATATAAATTCAAAAATAATATTATAATGCAGCGGAAAAATAATATCTAAGTATAAGTGTTGCAGCGGAAAATGTAAATAGGGCCAACATGGCTAAAACACGGGTTAAACAGGCCCGTTCATACTATAGTCTAATGCAAAATTTAAAAATAAAGTATTCCCAAAAATCCCATGCATGTACGTGCTCAAGTATAATCCACATGCTCTGTAGGAAAAAGAAAGAAATGGTTTTGGGTCAGCACAACTTGCTGAGTAAGTTAACACATACATGATCGTGGGGTTTCAAAGCCATTAATTAATATTTAAATAAAAGCATGATAATAAATCATAAACAATTTAATTTAATCAACTAAATAATTTGCATAATTTAATTCATGTCTCTAATTAATAACACATTAACAAAATTTAAAATCAAAGCCATAATTAATTTAAATAAAGCATTAAATAATTTAAATGGACAACAAATAATTATTTTAATTATTCCCCATTACACCAAGATTTAGTATTTCAGGTATTTCACGATTGCATCGCGATCTCGTCAAGTTTAGCTGGTAGCCCGGCGGCCGCAGCCGTATCCGCCATACCCAGTACCACTCCGGAGCCTCGGGAAACCCATATGGATATTCTCGAGAGTAGGCCATATATCTCATGCCGTTTTGGCAACATATCTCAAATTTCGCGCAGGGTCACCATCGTCCATAAAGGCACGAAGTGAACAGTTAGGGGGGCACCCTGCAGAGCACTCACCCCCTAATTTTAATTGATTAAGTTTGTAAGGGGATTTTTGAAAGATTTAATTTCATGTATTCCATTTCAAAAGAGATTTCTCCTTGTTTAAACCTTAAAGGCCAATTTCACCGTTTCAACAAGATTTTCAAAATTTGACTTTGACAAACACTGTTTACTCCAAAATTAATTAAAAATCTGTTTTAAGTCCGAAAATTTTGAAATTTTACCAGTGACTCGAAAACACAGAGACGAACAAGTTTTGTGTTTTAACTTTTTTTTTTATCCAAGTTAGGAAAATAAGTCAAAAACGTGGAATCAGGTTACTAATCTGGCCGAATTTTACAACAGCAGTTTCATAATTTCAAGATCTACCATAGCAAACGAACTCCAAATTCGATGAATTTTATCGGAAGATACTTAAGGCATAGATCTACAAGTTTCATGTTCGGCTAAAGTTCTGAATCGGCCTAGATCTATTGTCAAAAACGCCTACAAGCTCCGACTAAAGTTCTGTCAAGATTTCAAGATCTAAATTTAGAACAGTTCAGTTTGGGGTCGATTTCAGATATCAAACCTCAATGAAAAATTCCAAAATTTTTACACAACCTAGACTAATGTCTGAGGAATGTTTTTTGTGTTTTAAGTTTCTTCGTTTGGACAGTTTAAACGGTTCTAAAAATTCGTGCAAAAACACTGCGCCGTAGAGTTTTTCGTGTTGACAGATTTTAAGTTCTTGATTAAATATTTAGATTAGGTGTATTTTAATTTGCTCAAAACCAAAGTAAGGTTAACTTACAGGTTTACGGATGTTCCAGCTCGTCGATTCGGAGGCATGGCTTCCAGTCCATCGTTTATCTCCTTGATTCGTCGGGTTCTTCGTTCTAGATCCGGATCGGGGTTTAGAATAGAAAAATGATGAAGTTAGGATTCGTTTTCGAATCAAGAATGGAAAAGAAACGGACCAGAACTTACCACAACGACAAGGCCCCGGAATTTCGTCCAAGTCAGTCTCCTCCCTTGCCTTCGTGCCTCCGACGACTCCGGGATTAGGGTTTGATATGTAGAGAGTTTTTCGTAAGGTTTGAAAAGTGTTCGGGATTGAATAAGGTGCTCATTTATAGATGTAGGGGACCTAGGGGATGTCCAAGGTCGGCCCTAGGGTGTCTTGAGCCGCAAGGTGAGCAACCGAAGTCGAAAAATCCAGATTCGGGCGAGAAAATCTCGCATTGTTTGTTTCTGTCCAACGGCGCGGGGTTGACCGCGGGGTCACCGCCTGGACTTCAGTCCGGGAGGGTCGTGCGATCCGTCGAGCCTTTCCTCCTCTCTTTCGGACTTCTTTCCCTCTATGTTCTCGGATTCCGATTTCCGGGCTATTTTCGGACTCCAATTTCCTATCTAAAATTTTACTCGGGTCCAGATTTAATATTGGCCTCGAATTCTCGAGTTCATTGGTGTCGGGTTCCCGTGTACAATTTATTTGATTAAATTATCTTTGGCTTTACGGGTATTGGAAATTTAATTCCTTCTTAAATTAAATTCCATTTCTCATTTCCTTATCTATGTATTATGCTTATTTATTTAATATATTTATTTATTGTTATTTTTATTTATTGTTTATTAATTTATTTATTTTATGTTGCAAAATTCTCGGGTATTACACATGGAGTCGTTTCAACCCATTCCAGATACCACGGAGTTCTGCCATTAGATTAGTAGACGTGCCAATCGAACCATAAAACCCTTCCAACCAACGGCCATCACTATCATGAAGAACTCCACCAAATCCTGCACGCCCCGAATTCCAGTGAACTAAACGTAACTCCCTAACATGAGATGCACGGCCACAGGCCCTATTAAAAACCTCGCCAAGAAATCTGGCACGGCGAGCGACCTCCTCAACCTTTTGAGTTTCACCTCGAAAACACATGTTGTTCCTCCCATTCCATATGCACCAAATTTTGACCCATTAAAGACCTGTCATAGCCGACCAAACCTCGGCAGGAATAAGCCACCATCAGTAAATTGGGAGATCCAATTTGGTGATGGGAATCCTCCAACCTTTAACCAAACTTCCATTGCCCAAGGACATTGGAAAAACATGTGCATTAGAGTCTCAAGGGGGGCACCACACACCACACAAGCAGGCGAGTTTACCATGCCTCGATGATGGCGGACAACATTGGTAGGGATGGAATCATAGGACGCCAACCACCCCAATAATCGCACATTCTCTGGCACCTTAATTCTTCACGCCCATGATCGCAGCTGATCACCTCGTACCCCTTGCTGCTCCAAAAGCCACAAGAATCCAGATTTCACAGTGAATATGCCATTAGCCGTCAAACCCCATATTTGCCTATCACAAGCGGAATCATGACATACCAGCGGCCCAAATGCTTGAGCCTCCAGCTGAATATCTTCCGGAATCGGAGTCCATAATTGGGACAAACACCACTTCCCATCCCGGAATACATCTTTAATTCTCAAAGCAGATTCAGAGATGTGTACATATAAGATTCGGGTAGCAATTTGTCATCCCCGCAACCAATTACTAGTCCAGACATTGCTAGCTCCATCCCCAATGGCCGACTTAAACCCCGACATGAAGAAAGGAGCCACCTTCACCAAGGCATGGTAAAAGGATGATGATCCGGGCCAGGAAACTAAGCCACCAGCTGAGCATCTGTATTTGGCTTCGATCAAAGCATCCCACGGCCTCTCAAGACCAATCCAAATGCCAGCAAAAGTTTTCCTAGGATTGCAATATTCATATCTCGAGCCTGATGAAGGCCAAGTCCTCCCATGCTTCGGGGTCGAGTCACACGATCCCAACTTACAAGAGAAAGACCCCGACCATTAACATCCTTCCAAATGAATTCCCTGATGCATTTATCAATCTTATCACAAGTCGTAGAAGGAAGCCAACAACTTTGCATGATATAAGAGGGGATTGCTGCAAGGACCGAGCGGGCCAATGTGATGCAGCCAGCATGATCACTAACCCTCTCTTCCAAGTCCCCATCCGGCAATGCATTCTATCCACTAAAAATTCTAAGTGGGTATGCCGCACCATACCATGAAATAAAGGAAACCCTAGGTAACGTCCAACATCATTTGAGAACCCAATGTTGAATAACGAAGCCAAAGCAACCTGGTCATCATGTGACACGGCATAAGACGCAACGGCCACAGACTTCCTGGTGTTAATCGAAGACCAGAAGCACCCGCAAAACTCGCCAAGAGACCATCCATGCATTGAGCGCTTGCCAAAGAAACGCTAGAAAATAATAGTAAATCGTCAACAAACATTAGATGAGTCAGAGGAGGTGCACCTCGGACAAGTACTACTGGCTGCCAGTGGCCGAGATTCACACATTCAATAATGGAACGTGATAACTTTTCCATCACAATGATAATAAGTACGGCGATAGCGGATCCCCTTGTCGAATTCCCTTTGTTAGCGAAAAGAGGGGAAGAGCTGCCCATTCCATAAAAGCGAATAAGTTGGACTCCAAACACAGAACATAATAATATGTCTCAAGCTATCCGGAACACACATTTCAACAAGACAACTCTTCAGGAAGTCCCAAGAAATGTTATCATATGCCTTTTCCAAGTCAATCTTTAACAGAAAATCTTTCGACCGCCTATTACGGTTCTGAAAAGAAGAAATCACCTCTTGAAGAATGATGGCATTACCCGTCGTGCCTCTGCCTGGCGAGAAAGCCGACTGGTGTGGTCCAATGTACTGTTGCAGAAAAGCCGCAATCTGTTGACAATCACCTTCGTCAGAATCTTGTAGCAAACATTGCACATACTGATTAGCCAGAAGTGACGTATCTCCGTAGGAATGTCTAGCTTAGGAATCAAACAAATGAAAGTCGATGAAACTGACTACTCAAAGGACCCTGATGCCATAGCCTGTCAAGCGAATTCCCACATTGAATAAACCACCGATTCCCAATATAATTTGTAAAAGGCCGCTGGAAACCCATCCGTTCCCGTCGCCGAATACCCAGACATGTCAGTCACAGCATGGCGCACTTCTTGTAAGTCCACCTCACGATCTAAACCCTGAACAGATGGAACTGGAGGCAAAGGGGTTAATGGCACAGGGTCGGCAGCATGTGGTAATGTATGACTAAACAACATACAAAAATGAGACCGAGCATGCTGTTGAAGTGTCACATCATCTGTAGTCCAAACACCAGTGATATGAAGCCCACTAATCTTGGATCGCTGCCTGTGAATTTTGGTCTGTGTGAAAATATCTCGTATTTCGATCTCCACAGGCGACCCACTTATCTCTAGACTTTTGAAACCAAAAGGCTTCTTCCTGCTGACCGTGTCCAGTTCATGCATTAAATCCTTTTTCCAGCAAGTGGTGCCGAACTGAGTCCACCCGCATCAAAAACTTCCTAACCCCCCCCCCCCCCCACCCCAGTTGCCTAAGAAAAATGCGCTTCCTTCGCGTAATATTCCCAAAGACATTATTGTTAAAGTGTTGGGAGGCATCCTAAACCGAACCCAGCTTAGCATAGATCGGGGAGTCCGCCAAGTGCCAAGCAGCATCAACAACATAAGGATAATATAGATGGTGCGACCAAGCACCTTCCCAACGGAATGGTCTTCGCCCTGCCAACCTGGAAGACGGAGCACACATGAGAAGAATACCATTATGATCAGGTGCACGACGTGGAAGAACTTCCACAAAGGCTTCAGAAAAATAATTGATCCAACAAATATTAGCAGCCGCCCTATCAAGGCTCTTCCGGGCCAAGGGCCCCCCACCCGTGTTCCTCTGCCAAGTAAAAGCATCCCCTACAGTATGTAGCGTCTCCAAGCCGCAGTCAACCAACATATCTCGGAACTGATCACATTGTCGGGAGGATGTCGTCATATTAAGAGCTTCCGAGCTATTAAGGATATCATTCCAATCCCCTATCACCATCCATGGACCTTGAATAGAAAGCCCAACCGAACGCATGTCCGACCAATCTCTCATTCGATCACTCAAGCACAGACTAGCATAGACCACCGTGAGATACCACTGATGGCACCCAAAACATAGCTTGAGCATTACCAACCTAGCATGCACTTTGATCACCTGAATATTAAATGGAAGACCAATCCTCCGAAGCACCCACAGACCTCAGACCCAACCCACGCACTCCGTAATATGGACAGGCTCATAATGCATACGATATAAAGGTACTTGTAACCTATCAAACCCACCTTGCGTTTTCAATAAGCCGAAAATAGAAGGTTAATGCTGAGCAAGCACATCCCTAATGTGGCGTTGAGTAGACCTATGCATGGCACCACGAGCATTCCATGCTAGGATCGGACACTCGTTAAACACAGTCATTGAGAACCAGTTGGTGAATGGTCCTGACGGACGCCATCTAACTGATCCTCTTCCATCTTACTATCCTCCCAAGTCAAAGCGAGAAATGAGTTTTCCGGAACAATGGCATCCGCCTGATGATCATCTGGAGACGGAACAGAAGGCCCGGAATCATCCAATCGATGTTGTCATTTACTTTTAAACATTTTGTGTGCCCCTGGGACACCAGATTATGCTGGAAACGATCCGCCGAAGCCAGACCCTTCCCTTTATCCACGGTGTTTATATTAGAAGTACCACCAGATCGTCGATCCACGTTATACGTACAATCTTGCAAAGGCTTCCTAACCACACCATTTTTGTCAGCACGCCGAGAGGGGCGAGGGGATCTCGTAACCATGATCTAGTCTCCATGTTCACCAATGGCTGACTCTCAAGGGTGACTTGGTTCGAATTCTTAGACAAAGGGAAATTATCTTTTTGATTTGCTGGTCTAGGATTTGATCCCATATCCATCTTATCCACCAATTCAGGATACGAATCTTCCACAGAAGGTAATGTATCTCCCTCAATATTAGGGTTTCCTAAATTCTGTCCATCCCCCGCCAACCCTATTCCAGCATTCTCAGCCGAGGTATTGGGAGGCGCCCCGCAGGGGGCTCGCCGCGGGAGGAGCCGACGACCGATCATGGTGCAAACACTCTCCCAAGTCAAATCTGAATCTTCCACATGATGTGCAAATATGGTTGAGTCCCTCGTACGCCACATTTTGCCAGCAATCGTTAACCATAACGAGCCTGCATCAAGTCTTATGACATAGCATCCACTCTCAATGGCTTGCCAACCATAGTCGCAATGAGCAACAACATCTCTTCTTCAAAGAAGATCGGATCAAGATCAGGAAAACAAATCCAGACTGATGTTTTGGTGATTACGCTGGCTGTGGCGTATGTGTCCTTTGACCATGGGGCCACAGCCAAGTGGTGGTCAATTTGTAACACCCCGAATTTGATAACCCAGGCCGGGGTGCCACCGCCACCTCCCTAGCAAGACACGAACCATTTCGAGCTTGCTAAAGAGATGCAAGGCTATGGGTATTGAAAAGAGTTTTCAAAGCAAGTCCGGAATTACTTAAAAATAACATGTAATATCATCCATACATGACAATGGTAAAACGTTGCAGCGGAAATTAAAATATAGGGCTGACATGGCCAAAACACGGGTTAGCAAGCCCGTATGCAAGTCATGTAAAATAAATAACTAAATGTCCAAAGTGATCCCCCGATGCATAATCATGCTCCGTACTCTGTAATAGAAAAATAAACAATGGGTTTTATCAGTATATAAAATACTGAGTAAGTTAATCCTTAACATAACAATAAAGGGGTTTTTAAAATTAATATAAAAATTACACTTTTACTCAGGCTTAATTGAAATATTAAAAATTCATAATTTAACTTGCAGCGGAAAAGCATAATTAATTATACGAGACTCGGAATGCAAAATTTAAGGGTATAATTAAAAAGCGTAATGTAAAAGCGTGATAAGTAAGTACAACTTAATTAAATTCATCCACAACTCTTTTAATACTATACCGATAACTAAGAAGAGGACACCACACAAGGGAGGTCACTAATGAGGCAATCTCAATAATCGTAAGCAGTTAGCCGGTGAGCCGGCGGCCGCAGCCATATCAGTGTTGACAGCCGTTTTGGCTAGCCATGTATCTCGATTGCCATTTCAGCAAGCCGTGTGTATCGATTGCCATTTTGCCAAGATGTGTGTATCTACTGTCAATTTGACAGGAGTGTATATCGACTGCCGTTTTAGCAGGCCATGTGCACAACTACCGTTTTGGCATAGTAAGGAGATCACTAACGATGCAATCTCAGATAGTAGGGAGACCACTAACGAGGCAGTCTCAACGATAGTTGTATGAAGATCGGCTCAGCCTAGTGAACGGGATTTTTCGAAAATTTATGTTTTTCGTATAAAAAGATTCGATATCGCATTTCATAGTTCGAATTTTCTCAAGTTCGAAAAATCCAATTAGTCACAGGTTACGCCTTTTTAATTTAAAAATTCATTTCAAAGTCAAAAATTCCGAAATGTTATCAGGAGCTTAAAAACATCTTTACGAACAACTTTCATGTTTTAAGTTTCTCGAAATTAGGTAAGGAAACAAGTCGAATTTCACAATCTTTTCAAAACTCAAAATCTGTCAGTTTACCGGTAACAGCGCACTGTTTTTAAATCTCATTTTCGACCTAGCAAATGAACTCCAAAATTTATGAAATTTTACAGGCACTTGAAAGACACCAAAATAAACAAGTTTTATTAGAGGTAAATTATGCTAATTCCTTACGAATTAAAACAGAATAATTCATCAAGTTCAATCTCAAAATCTGTCGACTTTTTTTTCTTCTCGGACACAGTGTATTCAAAACGGATTTTGACTATCCAAACCTTAATGAAAATGCACGAAATTTTACAGGCATATTTTTAAGACATTTATCTACAACTTTTATGTTTTCACCAAAGATTATTTTTTACCACAAGTGATAGAAAAATGCACAACAATTTCGACTACATAATCTGTCCAGAATTTCGAAAAGTTTGTTTATTACAGAAACTGTTGGGCGCGATTTGGGATAGCAATTCTTAATGAAAATGCATGAAATTTTAACACAAGCTAAATTAAGATGTTAGGAACAAATCTTCTATTCGGAGTTTTTCGTTTCGGATTCTCGAAATAGGAGTTTTTGTTGGATTTTAGAAATCGCGCAGGGGTGAGTTCTTGGTGACAGATTTTAGTATTTTGTTTAGATCTCTCGAAACACTCGACCAAGGGGCTCCAAAATTGATACGCAAGGAGTTAACTTACATTGTATGAGTTCTAGGATGTTTCCGGGATGCTCGGGGCGCCTATGGTTGCTTTGGACACGTCCAAATTACTCCGTCACCTTCTCTTCGGTTCGATTTATGGTTATAAGAAAGAAAACTAATTGTCAACCCCTATATACGACCAAAACTCATGGAATAAGGAATAACATCGTCACTTACCAACACCTTGCGCCTGAGGAACACCTAGCCTCGTCCACCACGTCGTCTCCTTCGCCGGAACGGTGTCGGAAAGCCAAGGAACTAGATTTTTCTTTCTTTTCGAATGGTAGAACTGGAGGTGGCAGATTTGGATGGGTTTTTGGAGTGTACAAGGGTATCAAAATCGGCCATATACTATACCGTAACGCCCCTCCATCATCCAAGGTAGGTTTCCATCATTAGGGGGTCGAAATCGGGCAAGAAATCTCCTTAACCGCGTGATTCCGCGGCTGCTGTGTGGCTGGCGCGGTCTTGGCGTGTTCCCGCGCGGAGACCGCGCGGCTCCGGTCTGGACTGCGGTCCGGATCGCGTCGTGCGATCCGTCGGGTCTTTTCTACTCTCTTCTTCGGGTTTCTACCCTCCTACATTTTCGGGCTCGATTTTTCCGGGTCTTTCTCGGATTACGATTCCTATCTTAAATCTATTTCGACTTAATATTGATTTCGTGTTTGAAATCTTAAGTCCGTCGATTTTGGATTCGTCGACTTTGAGCTCCCATGCAATAATTTATCTACTTAACTATTTCCGACTTCACGGGTTCTTGGAATCAAAATTCTTTCCTTTCTTGAATTTTTAATTCCAATTCTTTAGGCTCGATCCATGGAATGTCTTCGGCTTCCTTTCCCTCTTGTATTCCATTTGGAATTTTTGAATCTATCGGCGTTTCATTTCCGAGCAATAATTTATTGTGATAAATTATTTTCTTCCTCTCGGAGATATTTCGACCTTGATCGGAATTAAGAAACTAATTTTACTCCTTTGGACGCCGATAAAAATCTCGGGTATTACAGTCTACCCCCCTTAGAAATCAACTTCGTCCCCGAAATTGCGCCCTCACTTTAACTTTTGGGCTCAATTTAATGTTGGGGTATTTCCATCTACCTTCCTTAAGATAAACGTCTTCCACAAGAAATTAATTCCATTCCTCTGAACGTGAATTAAATTTCTCGGGTGTTACACAATTATCGACCATGGTCCATCAAAAAGTGCATGTCGTCAGTCCTCAGCAGACGCAAATTTCACAAGAAAATAACATTTGCTTACATCCACCACCCTCATATGGCCTTTAGGTTTCTACAGCGCAGTCAATCTGGATTGCATAACCAATAAACCAATGTGTTTACCCAGCGGTCGCACAACCAGCGCATCAACGAACGGCAAACTAAGGCGATCAATAGCAGCATCATGTATCTGAATTCGCGGCAAAAAAGGATTGCCATCCACATTGTCGAAAGAGACCAATTCACTATAGGGGACATTGGTAACCGGCGAACTTGAACCAGAGGACGATCGGGGGATCACAACATCTCGAAAGAGTGGTTTTTCCGATGATGCACTGGGATCAAGCAGCACCGGGTGCTGTGGGTGAACGGGGGAGAACGGGAGAGAAATTCAAAGAGAGAAACCCTAAAATTTTAACTGTCTGTTGGTCCTTAATTGATTACTCCATCCATTCCTTAAATAAAATGTAATTTATAACCCAAAAATAAATACACAATTTTTTCAAATATTTATGTTATATTTTTCAATGTTATCTATTTAACTTATATACTGTTACTTCTGTACTTTGTATGATATGGGCTCCCACCACCCATTTTCTAGCATGTATAAGATGTTCAAAAAAACTGCTACTGGAAAGCAACCAAATATATTATGTGGAATGCTAAAAAATAGGAATTTATGAGTTCATTATGAAATTTCTTGGTTAATAAATTTTCATCTAAAGATTCTATTTAAGAATTGAGGGATAACGTAAATGAGGGTTAATATTTGATGGCTGCTCCAATCCAATAGTTTAAATTAAGTTACAGTTAGTTTTATAATTTAGCTCATTTCCCCACCAAAGCATTACAATCTTCTATTGATGTATTTGGATTTATTAAAATTTTATAGTATATTTAGATTTCTCGCATCGAATAGGAAGATTTCCATATAAAGAACATCCAAATCTGAGTTCATTTGAGAAAGTTATAGTCATTTGAAGTTCATCGTAATTTCGGGAACAGACCCTTTACATATGAGCTACAGGGCCTATACAATTCAGTGACATGACCTATATAATATAAAGCTTAGGCAATAAACTTAAGATGGCTCTAACTTTCTTAAATGGACTCGGATTGTAACTTTTATATGAAAATATGCAAGGAATCTAAATATTCTACTCCCTCCGTCCCAGTAGAAGTGTCATTTTTGACTTTTTGACATTGTTCGTTGTTCAACTTTGACTCAATATTATTATAAGAATATATTTTTAAAAAGATAGTTGAGTTCGTCTTGTTAGATTCGTCTTATCGTATAGTTTTAGAATATCTATTTTACATAATTTTTAGTTCTATATATTTGAGATATTAACGATAAAAAAAAAGTGCATTGAATTGTGTGCAGAAATGAAGCATGGCATTTTAAGTGGGACGGGGGGTATTAGATTTCAGAAATTCCAAATAGAAAATTAGTATATTCTCATAACAGCGAGCATCATATATTTTTAGGGCTTCAGCGATACGGATAGCATTTCAGCGATATACCCTACATACTACAGCGACAAAGCATACATATTTCAGCGATATAGCTGATACGATTTAGCAAACATTGCACCGGAAAATTGTATTCATTTCAGCAACATAGTTCTATACATTTCAGTGACGTCATTAAAAAAACATCCATATAAAGAACGTCCAAATCCGAGTTCATTTGCAAAAGTTGGAGTCATTTGAAGTTCATTGCGATTTTAAGCTACAGAGCATTTACTTCTCAACAATGGAGCCTATACCATTCAGCGACATGGCATCTACAATTCAGCGACATAGCTTACACAACAAAACCTACGTAATAAACTTCAAATGACTCTAACTTTCTCAGATAAATGGGATTCGAACGTTCTTTAAATGAAAATATATCTACTCGATGCAAGGAATCTAAATGTTCTTTCAAATTTCAGAAATTCAAAATATACAAATATGGCCTCAGAATATGGTATGTAGCGTTAGTACCTAATTTCATCAATGCTAAAATTTCTTTTAACAACTATGCCCTTAATCAATTATAGGCATTGGATGAGGATAAAGGACTATAATTTCACTTTAGTATGTACTTCTATATAGTTGGCAGTACCATAACTGCTCCCTATTTATAACGCTATATATATACATATATTATTATATTGAATATGTAAAATTAAGTATTTATATGGTGCTAAATTCCCATTCAAAAGTACTAAATTTATATTTTCAGCATAAGTACATAAAGGAAACACACCTACTATTAAGGCCATTCATTATTTGTCAAGATGTTCCTATTATTAATTGTTCTAAGATTTTTGCATACCTTAAATTTATTGGAATACATTCAATCCGGTTACGTTACAACCTCTTCACAAGTATGCATGTACAGACAAAAAAGAAATATCATCACACAAAACATCTCTCCCATCACACAAAACACACCAATTCATCCATCACACAACATAACTCCCAATCAAAGGTGGCTCCTGATGAATTTTTTTCACTACTCATATTTTAACCACAAGTGGATTGTTGTCATCAAGTAATAAAAACCGGTGAATACCGGGTCGATCCACGAGGAATTCAGAATATTATTTTATTCTGGAGAAAACTAAGATCATTCTAAGTCCATTAAAGAGTTTAAACATCGCTAAAGATGTTAATTCAAACATAAAACATAAATTTACTAACTATAAGTGCATAAAAATTAAAATAATAAAAATAAAGTGCAAATTGTGTCTCCTTAAGATTGTGTCATCCTCGTTTTAATGTTTAGAATTGCATAAAAATAATCAACATTTCCCAATGCATCAATATAACAATTCCAAATATGTGTAAATATAACAAGGATAAAAATTATGACAATTTCGACATTTTCAAGATTAATAAACATTCACAAGCAAGGAAGCGTGTTGTTGTAATTTCCAAATTCCTACCTCAATCATTTTTTCAATAGTTTAGTCTTCCCAAACATTTAATTATTGAGTATAATGATTCAAACCATGTATCATTTTCCAAATCAACAAGTGCGTGTAAAAATTCAACAATAATGCAATTCGTTCCCAAGACGAGTACTAGAACTGATTCATCACTTTGTCTCTCCCGATTTAGTGAAGCAATAAATAACATGATTCGAATTCTAACATGAAAAACCGTAGGAAAATGTAGAAAACAACAAATTAAACATAAAAACTTAAAATACTTTCTTATTATAGCAATTCCGTACTTCAATTCGACTCCAAACTCCCGTTCTAGAATCTCGTTGATCACATTTCTATATTGCAAATGTCTAACAATCTGAAAATACGTAGAAATTACAATAGCAGGCACATCCTAAGTAGAACAATAGAAAGAAGCAAAAATACGCTTAAAAAGTAGACGACAAATCAATCAATTAAATTGATTGATTCTTCATTGATCTTCATGGAGTTGATTCCCTTCTTCCTACAGCTTTTCCTGGGTTTTTTTTATGTTTTCCATGGAAATCTGAGCGAGGAATGGCGTCCAACAGTGTTAAAACCACCCCAGGGAACTTAGAAAAATTCTCAACTGTGCCAGGAGGCAGAAAAATGTGCTTCGACAGCTTTTTAGGCACGATTGGCCTGAGTTTCACCTCTTCAGGTAGAGCCACTTCCAAAATCTTTTCAAGGCTGAAATCAGGCGCGAAAACTTGCTCAGTATGGTTTAGGCAATTCCCTTCACAAAGTTGCCTCAAGTTCATCAAATTCTTCTATGTCCAAATTGAGGCACAAGATTACGCTCAATGACAATTTCAGGCAGGATTGCAAAGGAATATGCCCACGCAAGTACTTCTTGTCCAACTTCAAAATTTCCAAGTGTCGAGTTAGGCGCGAAAATATGCTCCGAGCAGAAATGAGGCTCGATTTGTCCTCGATCTGCCTGGGCAGATTCTTTATCTCCTAAAAAGTTTCCAAGTACTAAATGAGTCGCATGAGCGCGCTCCGAGATAGTTTTGGGCGCCTACTCAACAAGAAATTGTCGTATTCCAGAAAACTTCATTTTAACCCATGACTTCATATTCCTCACTTCCTATCAAACAACAAATACTCCTATTAGAACGGCCACTAATTTTATTCAAACAAAGCATAAAATAGCAAGAAAAACACATAAATAAGCATAATCTAAGCATGAAAACGAGAACATGACAAATACATAAAACATAGCTAAAAATCAAATAAAATGACATGAAATGTTCAATTTTTGCATGAATTTTCATCTTTTATAAAGCCAAATAATGCTCTTCCATGGCGTGCATCACTGCACATGCCACCTTCACGCTATCTACATCCGAATATAGTGGCCACTATGTCATTTGCTTAAAAATGTGATGGTAATTTATACTACAAAAATTATAAGGTAAATAATAGAAAGATAAATGTCTAGTTCTTATGATGGCCCATAGGAATAAAATTGGAAATTAAAGATTTGATCACTCGTTGAAAGCTGAAGCCACATAAACCTTACCTTAATTCTGATATATCCGATTCCCTTTGAATAATTTAATTATTATTATTTTAAGTTCGAACTATTTTTAATAGAGTAATCCCGACTAACCCAAGAAACCAAACTCATTTTAATAGCTGTATTCAAATTAATAAGTTTTATATTATGTGGACTTCCTAATTGTATGTGCCTTGAACCCAACATTGCATTCATTTTAAAATTTGCTTCAAAGATGTTTTCAGTTTAATAGTAATAATAGTTTTTTGAAATAATAATTAAAAAAAATAAAAAAACGTCATTTCAATACGTGTATTCTTTATTCGTTCACGTTCTGGAAGTCAATTATTGTTATTGGGTGTTATGTTCAAGTTGAAGAGACAAGTGTTGGTTAATGCAATTTAATACTCGTTGACATGGATTACAATATTTTTTGGTTACCACATAAATTTTATGGAATAAAAATAGCCCTAATTCAATACTACTCTCCAGAAATAGTTCATAGGATGCATAGTACTCTCCCTTATTAATCTTTTTCCACTTTTGATTAAAATATCAATATTATTATTATTATTATTATTATTATTATTATTATTATTATTATTATTATTATTATTATTATAAAGAAGGCCAAAAAAAAAAGAAAGAAAGAAAAGAAAAGAAAAGTCATCCAAACATGACTTACTACTGAGTTGAAAAGCAATTTAAAACTAATTAAGAGATGTCGCATGCTAGAATTGGAGCTGAAAAAACTTAGGTATGTAGGGTTTCGCATGAGAATTATAAATAATTAATTAATGGAAATTGTTATCCTAATGCATATGTTTGGTTCCATTTATTATTCTCACAGGTCACAACTAGCTATACATCCATTGAAGAATATATTTAAAAATTAAATAATGGTTATCAAATTAATGATTTATTTTTACATTATTGGAGAAGATTTATATTATGATTCGGCAATCCAGTTACGGTACTGATAATACAATCAGCTGTACCGATGGAATGATGTATGCATACTCAAAAGAAATAGGCGTTGACTGGGCCTGCATCATTCGGTGGTGAGCCGTCATTCCATAATAGTTTATGATAAGTTTCTAACATAGGATAATCCTCTTAGAGCAGCTTGGGTAAAATGTAATGACCTCATCGTAGCATGGATGCTAATACCAATCTCTCACCAATAGACATCCACATTGCTCTAAATAAAGACTCCTCATGAGATTGATTTCTCTATTTCTAATGACAATCGATTTTGTAAGCTCAAGGGAGACTCATGTGAAATTGTGCAAGATAATAAGGCCTTTGGGGCGTGTTCATGAATACTATACTGGCTTAGTGGTCATTTAGGAATAAACTCAAGCACTACAGGCCACCTCCACATTGGACATTGTAATAAAGGAAGGGTTATGGTGCGGACATGAGGAGTCCGCACCGTACGGAGGGTGATCTCCACCGTTGATCATTTCATCATCCAACGGTTGAGATCATTTGTAGGGTTAGTTTCGTAATTTTATTTGTTAGATATTTCATTAGTTGAATTCAGCGACATGACATATACAACTCAGCGACGGAGACAATTCAGTTCAGTAACATGGCATATGCAATTCAGCGACATTATTATATTCATTTCAGCGACACAATTTTATACATTTTTAGCAACATGGTCCTATGCATATTAGCATCTCAACGACGGAACACACATTTCAGCGACATGGCATATGCAATTCAGCAATAAAACCAACACAATTCAGCGACTTGATATAGTACTTCTCAGCGACGTGCTATATAAAAATACCTAATATGTAAAATTACGAAACTAATCCTACAAATAATCTCAACCGTTAGATAATGAAAATGATCAACGGTGGAGATCACCGTCCGCACGGATATATCATCCGACACCCTAACATACACCTTGTAATAATGATTGCTTTTATTACGTGACATCATATTTTTATGCATGTCCACATACGAATATAGAATGGGTAAGTGTGTACAAATACTAATTAGATGGCCAATTAATGGTGACCGAGCATGAAATTTTTTGTGTTTAAATACCTCATTCATGTGGTATAAAGATGAGTTTTTCTTCAATACATTCCTCCCTCTCTCTCTCAAGCCAATTCTAGGTTTTCATTACTACCTTATTCCAATATATAACCAACCTCCACAACTACATTAGGCCTGAATTTGTCTGGCCTGATCTGAATTTTATAAGATCTAATCTGATCTGATATTAATTTGTCTGGTCTGGTCTGAATAGCTGGTCTAATCTGATTCAATCTGGTCTGGTCTGATTTGAGCTTATCTTATCTATATTAATATAATGATTTGATCTAATCTAGTCTGAATGGGTCTGTTCTGATCTTATTTAATCTCATTTGATCTTAATGTTTCTTATCTGATCTGGTCTGATATGATTTTAATAAAAATAAGTAATAAGTCATGAAAATAAGTCCTAGAGAACGGGGCCTAAGTTATCAGCACGATGAGACTCTGTTGGGATTCTGACAAAATTTTAGGTTTATTCTATTATCACTACATTTTTAATATAATTATAGCTAATCTCACGCAATTGGAATTATATTTCTTCCATTATCTCTCCTTGACACGGGACGTTAAAATGCACATGGCATCAATGGGTTTGGCAGATATGATTGCCTCTGATAAAAAATCATCAAGCCATGATAACATAAAAGCCATGATTCTTTTATGCCCCCATATTGATGAATCTTTGAAAGTTCAATATGTTATGCTAGAATCCCCACTTGAATTGTGGCTAAAACTAAGAGAAAGATATGATTATTTAAAAATGACGGTACTGCCAAAGGCTCGGAGCAAATGGCACAATTTGAGGCTCCAGGATTCTAAATCAATCCGAGAATATAATTTAGCAATCTTTTGAATTACATTGTAATTTACACTTGTAGAGAAAAAATAACTGAAATTGATATGCTAGATATAAAAACATTATCTATATTCCATGACTCAAACATGGTTTTACAACAGTAGTACCGCAACCGGGGTTTCCAAAAAATACTCCGAGCTTATCACCTATTTACTTTTGGTCGAGCAAAATAATGAAATATTGCCATAAAAAACCACGAATATAGGCCAAGAAGTGTTGCCTTGTTTCCTAAAGTAAATGCCACGGAAACAGAAAACCAAGTGCGGGATTGTGAGTACCAAAGAAATCAAAATCCCAATCGTGATAGAAATCGGACCGAGGTAGACCCCGAATCATATGGTAGAAACAAATATCGTAATAAGCATTGATATGAATCCAATCACCACAATGACAATCAGAGGCGTTATAAACCGCAGCCAAGAATTAATACAGGAAAAACAGAAATAATGATGAACCTTGTGATCCATGCGGAATTAAGGGTCATTGGGACCGGGTTTGTCGAACAGCTAGTCACTTAGTTGAATGTACCAGGCCTCGAAAAGAAAGGAAAGATCTAATCACGAGACACATCACCAGACCCACGACAATACATACGATGTTGTTCTGAATGATGATATTACGCACTTGGAACCTGACAACTGTATTGGTGGCACAAACTGAAAAGACAAAGTGAAAAGAAGGGCTATATTTTCTATTTTGCATTATGATATTTTCATTACTAATGTTTTTATATTACTTTCTTAAGGGTTACGACTCGTTGGGGTGATTGTTTGCATGGTCTGAAACCCGGCTTGATTGGTAGCCAATGTTCTGCGATGTTTGTTGTGACCACCAAGACATTGAGCCGGGAAAGAGAGAATCTAGGCCAGATAATTGGGCCAAAAAGGAAAAAAGAAGTAATGGATAAGCAAGAAGAGAAGAAGCATCAAGAGAGGCCCGAGCTTCAGGGCCGAAACAATCGGCCAGGGTCAGCCGAAGGGAGGAAATTTCCGATCGGCACAAAGGGCAGCCAGGGATCGGTTATTAAGCTCCGGCTATAAATAGGGGATGTCGAGCACAAATCAAAAGAGACCAATCCACCCCAAAATTTTCTTAATGTCAATTTACTTCATTGTATCTTTTACTGCTTTCCTTTACCAGGTTTCCTAGATTCTAGCCTAGTTGTAGCGGTTACTTTCTACAAATCCACCGTTGTTTCTTAACAATCGGTAGTTTGGTACTTCCCGGATAATCATCAGTTGTTTCTTAGCAACTAGTAAATTTTTCATTGTATCCAACTTTGTAATTGGAATATATTGAAATTCAGTCAAGTTTGGGCGCGTTATTAATTTTCCGGACCCCGTAATCGGTTTGATCCTTTTCCGATAGCCTCCCTTGAGGAGAAAAAGGTCCTTGGCTCACCGGTAACCAAACAATGACATGCCCAGTGGGACTCATATTCATAATGACAGTTGATCCACATGCAACTCCAGCGGTTAACACAGCGGAGAGAACCGATTTGCCGCCGATTCACGAGGAGCGTACAGCAAATCCAAGCGATTTTCCTCCAGGATTCGCAGGACCTGCGGATTTTAACACTCGGGAGTTTCCGCATGACGATCTGACCCCGCGGTTTCGTGATCATGTTTAAATCATGGTTGAAGCGGCGGTTACTAATTCAGTGCGGCAGATTGAGGGTAATATGCTGGCAGCAATGCCAACTATGTTCAGAGCTGAACTCGCCCGGCATATATACCCGTATGGAGCTCAGAATGCACAGGCGGTGCAAAAACCACCTCTGATGGTTCCAAGTCAACCGCTTGCTCATAATTATCAATAGCAGGCCTATCGGCCGCTAGGAGGGCAGGGACCACGACCTTACATCCCGCCTCAACCTAGGTATGAGCAGCAGCCATATCAGCCAGTGGCGCAACCACCTGCTCCATTGGTACAACAACAGTATCCACCACTGCAGCAAAATCAGCAACAATTGATTGATAGAGAGCTCATAGCAGAGATTATTCGTACTCAATTTGGAAACCTAATCGGTCAGGAGAATCGACCGATGTACAGGAAACCTTATCCTGATTACATAGAAGAGAAATATCTGTTGCCTAGAGGAGTTAAAGTTCCTGATTTCAATACGTTTTCAGGATAAGTCGGCCGATCGACGATTGAACATATCGGCCGATTCACAGCTCAATGTACCAGAAAAGCACAGAACGATTTCCAAAAAATGATTTGTTTAGTTTGTCGCTTACTGGTCCAGCGTTTGAATGGTATATTAATTTATCACCAGGATCAGTTAATACTTGGGCAAAAATGAGCAGTTATTTCATGACCGATTCTAAATACTAGTCCGGAGGTATCAGTAGTGGACCTGTACCAAGCAGAAAGCAGGAGAAACGGTTAATGAGTTTCTAGAGAGGTTCTATGCCGTCAAAGCTCAAATGAAGACGATGTTGCCAGAGTATGAATATATTCAGAATTTGAAGCAAAATCTGAAATTTGCTATCAATGATAGATTAAGGGTAACAAGACCAAGGACGATGGATGAATTAATGGTCGAAGCGATAAAGATGGAAACTTACTTGGCAGGACAAGCGGCTTTAAGTCAAGTCGAAGTCAAGGCGGAAGATCTCAGCCTATCCAATCGGCTGCATCGTTTGCAGAGTCTCTGGACAGGTGTGAGGTTGGTGAAAAATTTAATGTGGATGATGTGCCCGCTTTAGCAGAAGTTGCAAGGGTCGAGTTAGTAATAAAGAAGCATGTGACTTGTCCAGCTCTCCGGCCAGTAAGAGGAAAGGAAAAGGAGGGTGAAGTTAAAGATGAATCTCAAAGATTTTATACTTTTGATCTTTCTCAGATGGACGAGATCTTTGATTATTGTTTGAAGAATGGACTTTTTGAGTTCATGGGAAATCATCCGCAGCCGACAAAGGAACAGATGGAGGCTGGGTGGCGTAGATTTCATGCATCTGCCACCCATACCACTGCAGTTTGCGGACATTTCAGGAAGATGGTCCAGAAGCACATTGATGATGGGAACTTGAAATTCCCGGATAGATTGATGGCAATTAAGAACCCATTCCCAGTTGCTAATATGGTGATGGTACATCCTGATCAAAAGAAGTCTGCTCATGATTGGCTGGGGGATCAGCCATCAACCAGCAAGGGATCCGTACACGATCGGCTGGGAGAACAGCCATCGGGTCAGAAGAAGTCAGGAGTGTGGAGACGATTAGGTTCGCCCCATAAGGGGAATGAGAAGGTATCAGACGTTTTCGACTAACTGGGTAATTATGAGGTCAAGGAATGGATCAAACAGTCGGAAGGAGGAAAAAAGTCAGAATTAAAAGAAGGAAGGGAAAAGCCGACTTTGAAAATAATCACTAATGATTGGGATTCGGAGATGGAGTTAACAGCTGACAAAAAGAATGGGAAAACTGTAATACAGATTACAGTCCCGGAGGAATCTGTATCTCCAGCAATGAACAGGTTCAAAAGACCACCTCTTAGTACTCATGTTGGTCAATGGGTCCAAAACTCTCCAAAGAAAGGGCATTTCGGCCAGAACCGATTTGAAACTCCGTCATGGAGGGCAAATGATACGATTACCCCAAAAGGAAAGGGATCGTATCGCACGTTCAAGAGGAGGATGCAACGGTTGAAAGCGGCCGAGGCACATGAAGAAGAATATGAAATGATGCACATGGAGGAAGACTTCCCAAATGATGATTCTTTTTCCGATGGAAGAATTTTAAGCAAGATGTTTTCGGCTCGTCTCAAGTCAGCCTAAAGTATGAAGCAAGGAATGTATAAGCTGAAGAACAATGAAGATCGCCTGAAAAATAAAACAGAATTTCGGCCAAAACAGAAGGAGCTTCGGGCCGATTATGATCTAAGAGAGATAGAAGAAGAATGGAAGCCTAGACCAGTCCGAACAAGGGAATGGAAACCTAAAACGTCCATTGTCCCGAATAATGAGACTTTTTCAATTGGGCAATTCAAGTTCGACTTTGGATCTAGTCCCAACATGGTAGGCATGACCACAGCAAATAATGAAGAGTATTGGTCCAATACTAAATCAGCTGTGGTATTTTGTCAAAAAGAAGGGGAATACTTTGGCGAAGAAGAGCCTATAGTGTACTTATGTTTCGCCAAGATGGAAGCATTACTGCCAGAGGCCGAAGTTGAGAAAACTTTTGAAGAAGTGTATAAGGCCTTTGTCCCAGATGCTCAGCCAAGTACCATTTTACCACCCACTACAAAGATGTCTCAACATGTGAGGCTTTTGTATGTTAAAGGTTGGGTAAATGGGAGGCCATTGAGAAGGATGTTTGTGGATAGAGGAGCGACTTTGAATATCATGTCGTTATCCACTGGGCCAAAATCGGCCGAACTAGAGAGGATTTGCTGCCCACAAGAATGAAGGTGTATTCTGGTAGACGTGACAGCCGGAACGATTTCGATTCCGACTATGTTCTTTGTAGTAGATGATGAGGTCCCGTATGCGGATTTATTAGGCCGATGCTTGATTCACACAGCAAGATGTTTACCATCAACCCTTCATCAGAAGATATGATTCTGGAAGAACGACGGCACAGTGGAAGAAGTAAATGGGGATCAGCCTCCATTTCCAGTCAGCTCAGCTGGACGAATTGATGCAGTGCTATATGAGGAACCCATACAATCATTCCTGGCTGTGGTAGGGGACCGATACCCAGAGGTTGTTGAGTGTGACTGGACAGATTTGGGATTCGAAGTGAGATACCAGGCTGACCCACGGCCAGCTTTAGAAGAATATAAATGATGGAAGAAAGCAACAAAGAGTCAATCGAGTTCGAGTGGGCCGAACTTGAATCTACGGATGAAAAGGCAAGATGGAGTGAACTCATGGACGCCATCCCAAAGCAGACACCGGACTTCAAGGCACAAGATCCTCTGAAAATGATCAATGTTGGGACAGACGAACATCCAAGAGAGATTCCAATCAGTGCGAATCTAGATCAACACATGATCAGCCGATTCAAGGAGGTCTTAGTTGAGTTCAAAGATTGTTTTGCCTGGGATTACACAGAAATGCCTGGCTTAGAAAGATCGATTGTAGAGCATAGGCTACCTATTAAGGAAGGTTTCAGGCCGCATAAACAGCCGGCCAGGAGGGCAACGCCCAAAATTGTCCCAAAGATTAAGGAAGAAATAGAGAAATTGTTAGCGGCCGGATTTGTTAGGTCAGCTAAATATGTAGAATGGCTATCGAATATTGTACATGTAATAAAAAAGAATGGGAAAGTTGAGAGTTTGTATTGATTTCCGCAATCTCAACATAGCAACTCCGAAAGACGAATATATGATGCTCATTGTTGATTTGTTAATTGATTCGGCCGCAAAGCAAGGAATGTTATCTTTTATGGATGGTTATTCTGGTTATAACCAAATTTTTATGGCCAAAGAAGATATACACAAGACTGCATTCAGATGCCCTGGAGCCATTGGGATTTATGAATGGGTAGTTATGCCATTTGGTTTAAAGAATGCT
Organism: Hygrophila difformis; assembly: GCA_030278955.1. Taxonomy (NCBI): domain Eukaryota; kingdom Viridiplantae; phylum Streptophyta; class Magnoliopsida; order Lamiales; family Acanthaceae; genus Hygrophila; species Hygrophila difformis. The sequence goes on along the minus strand of JAOANR010000002.1, from coordinate 47,520,643 downwards.
GGGGCTACATATCAAAGGGCCATGAATTATGTCTTTCATGACCTAATAGGAGAGTGCATGGAGGTTTACATTGATGATATCATGGTCCGATCCAAAGATGTGGAGAGCCATTTGGCCGATTTAAGAAGAGTGTTCGCAAGAATGAGATTACACGGAGTCAAGATGAATCCAGCCAAGTGTGCTTTTGGAGTACAAGCAGTGAATTTCCTGGGGCTCTTGGTACATAACAAGGGTATAGAGGTAGATGCGAACAAAACCAAGGCTATCCAGGAAGCCAGACCAACTCATGATAGGAAGAGTCTGCATAAATTCTTAGGAAAAATCGGTTTTCTGATGAGATTCTTGGCTAATGCAGCCGGGAAAGGAAAGCCATTAACCGATCTGCTGAGGTTAAAGAAGGAAGAAGAATTCAAATGGGGAGATGACCAACAGAGAGCCTTTGAGCAATTAAAGCAAGCTTTAATTAGTCCACCTATGCTGTTTCCTCCAGTCCTCGGCCGACCATTAAAGCTATACATAGCAGCGGCTGAAGAGTCCATAGGAGCATTATTAGCTCAAGAGGATGAAGAAGGTAGAGATCGAGCGATTTACTATCTGAGCAGAATCCTTAAGGATGCAGAGCTCAGGTATTCGCCGATTCACAAATTATGCCTAAGTCTATATCATGCATGTCAAAAGCTGGAATATTATATTCAACCAAGACAGGTAGTGGTGGTGGCTTCAGTTGACATAGTTAAGATCATGATGAATGATCGGATCAACAGCCGAAGGATGGCCAAATGGGCCATGAAACTAAATGCGTATGACTTGAAGTACCAACCACTAAAGGCTAAGAAAGGATAAATTATAGCCAATTTCCTGGCCGATCATCCAATGTCCGTGATACTAGAAGGTATCGAAGAGGAAGTTCGGCCGAAGGGTAGAGACGAAGTAGGAATAGTATACCTACATCCGTGGACGATGATGTTCGACGGGTCTAAAGCAGCCTCAGGTGTTTTGGAGCAAGGTTCACACTACATACACTGGAGGGCAAGGTATACAAATATTATGTGCAATTGCCTAGGTCTTACACTAAGAACCAGGAGGAGTATAAGGCATTGATCTCGGGATTACGACAGTTGATAAAGGAAGGGGTCAAGGCCATAGTAATCAATGGAGATTCCCAGGTGGTTATTCAGCAATTACTTGGGGATTTTTCTGTTAAGAGCTCACAACTAATTAGGTTATATGAAGAGGCAATTGATTTATTAGAAGAATTTGATGAAGTGTACGTTGAGTACATCCCGAGAAGAGAGAATGAATTAGCTAATGAATTAGCACAACATGCGACAAGATATAGCATAATGCCGAAGGCGGGAAATGTTGAGATATGTTTGGCCGAAACAGAGAAGGCCGAATGGATTAAAGAAATAACACGAATTTTAGAAGATCCATCCGAAGAACCTAGCTGAAAGACGGAAAGAAATGGATTATATAATAATAGGTGGATTACTCTTTAAGCGAGCTGTTGATGGAATATTGCTCCGATGTGTAGGAGAGGAAGACACTAAGAGAGTGATGGGCGAGTTTCACGAAGGAATTTCTGGCGTGCATCGAGCTGGAAAATCAATGAAGTGGAGTATTATTCGGCTGGGATACTATTAGCCGAATATGGGAGTCGATTGTGAAAGATATGCGAGAGGATGTCGCGAGTGCCAAAAGCATGGGCCGATTCAGAAGTTACCGGCCGAAGAGCTACATATTATGATCAAACCATGGCCGTTCCGAGGATGGGCTATGGATGTTATTGGAAAAATTCACCCCTCTTCTTCAAAGAGACATGAGTATGTCTTGGTGGCCACCGATTATTTTACAAAGTGGGCCGAAGCACAAGCATACGTCAGTATTTCTCAAGAAAAGGTAATCAAGTTCATTAAAAGGCAATTGATTTACAGATTTGGAATTCCACAGACGATTTTAACTGACAGAGGAACCGTGTTTGTGGGAGATAAAGTTAAGGCCTTTGCTGACGAATATGGAATGAATATTGTCCATTCATCCCCATATTATCCGCAAGGAAATGGGCAAGCAGAGGCCATAAACAAGCAGTTGATAGGAATTATTAAGAAGATGATTGAAGATCGACCGAGGAAGTGGCATGAAAAGTTGCCTGAAGCATTATGGGCCTATCGGAACACCAAGACTTCAGCCACTGGGTTTACACCATTTCGGCTGACCTATGGGATGGATGCAGTATTGCCGGCCGAAATAACAGTGCCGACTTTGAGGACAAGCCAAGCAGACTAAGTTTCAGCCAAATAGTATGATCAGGCAATGAAGGATGAATTATTAGATATTAATTCCGATCGAATTTAAAGAAAAATAAAGATGTTGTAGCCGATTGGTACAATAAAAGAATCTGAGTTAAACGCTTTGAAGTTGGCGATTTAGTTTGGAAAGTTATATGGCCACCCAAGCAGAAGGATGGCCGAATGGGAAAGTGGAGTCCCAATTGGGAGGGGCCGTTTGTTGTTCAGACGAAATTACCAAATGGAGCATACATATTAGTGGACGAAAATGGAGAGCAAATGACGAATCCAGTTAATGCAAGATATATGAAGAAATATTATGCTTCAGTTTGGGAGTAAACAAGAAAAAGTAAACATTTTTATTCCAAGGACGAACATTACAAAGATGAGCTACTTCGTCCGAAAGCGGCGTGGGTAGTCCAAAATTACAATATACAAGGAAAACGTCCTATTCTACCACGGCAGGGAAGAGAAGGAAGCCAGGTGGAATCTGAAGTGGAAGACATTCAGAATCCTTCCCAAGTCCTTCCCGACGAAAAGATCGGCAAAGGCTGTGCTAGTGAAACCAGCCTCACCCGATCAAAAAGAAAAAAAAAAGTAAAACATAAATTTTGCTCCGAGAGCAATGGGAATACCCCACTAGGCAAACACAGCAAAAAAGAACTCCGAGGGGTATGCTCTTCAGAGCGAAATAGATTATATGGTCCCATAGAATGGTGCGATTACCAATCGGTCACCCAAAACTACGGGACCAACATGAGCAAGGATCCGATAGGTCATATCAATATTTAGAGACAGGTTGAAGCCTGAAGATGACCGTCGAGATCAACATTAGAAAAGGTATTCAGAGATCCTCTCCCGCATGAATATGATAAGGTGAAGACTAGCTGAGTTCGCATTACATAGACAGAAGCTTTTTTGTCTTGGCTAAAGATGCCAATGAATAAAGAAGTCTAACAGGCCGTGGAGGCATAGGTGCATAGGAAAGAATATGGATTGAAGAAGGTATAAAACACATTGCAAAGTGTGATACTGGAGGACATGAGACTACTGGTATTTATAGGGGATTTAAATGGTGACATTGACGGCGAAATTAGAAACGTAAACCAGTAAATGCCTATCATGGAAAAGACGTTTCATAATTTCCGAGAACGCTGCAGGGAATATTGCTCTGCCAAACGAAATCCCGAAGATTACGGGAGACTGACAAAGTAATGCGCAAAAAGAGAAATGGCAATAAACAGGCCGATCGTACGTGCAAGTATCGGCCGAAAGTTTGACTAAGTCAACAAAATACATTAAGGGCAAAGGGTCTGCCACAAAAATCCAGCCGAAAAACAAACTACAGTCATTACAACAAATAAGTACGAAAGTGTCAAAAGTGATAAATTTTACAATGATCAGTCTTCACTAATATCAAAAGCAATATCGTCATCCAACCCACAAGGGCTATGAAAATTCGGATTGTCTGAAGAATCAGGACCAGTGACGGGATCCAGCGCTGATTGATAGACTTGAAGCACCCGACTTCATCTTCAGCGGAAATTTGAGCTTCATCCGATTGAGATGAAAGCAGATGCTCAGACGCATCCTGAAGAAGCTCAGACTGGGTATCTGGAGAAAAGAATGAGGATAAGAAAAGGAGAAATTCAACAAAGAACAAAAAGGGTGCAGTTAGCTCGTACCATCTCCGGCAGAGGGTCGAATCGATGATAAAATAGTGTCCGAGGGCCTGGTTCCACTTTCCAGCGAAGGGACAGCAGCAGGAAGGCCAGGATAAACAGAGTTGATAGGATCCAAGGAAGTATCGGACGTAGAACATAATTTAGCGGCAATGGGGTGGTGTTTGTCGACCACAGCATGAGTCTCCGACCATAGTCCCTGAAAAACACCAATAACTTCCTCACTAAAAGCTGATCTCAAAGAGATGTAGGCCATCTCTCGCTGAAGACCGGTGAGCTTTTCTTTCGGAACTTGGGCGGATTTGTGAAGCTATTTGACAAGACGTTGCAGACGAACCGACTCCTTATCCACGTCAGCCAAGGCGTTCTCTAGATCCTGCGCCTTGCGTTGGAGTCGGCAAATTTCCAATTAGGTTGCAGCAAGCTCTTCCGAAAATTTAAGCTTAAGGAGATCATTACCCGACAACTTGTTCATACATTCCTGATAATCGGAGGAATGTTTGTCGAACTTCCCCTTATGAAGGGCTATGGAAGCCTGCTCATCTTCAAGTTTTTTACGAGAGGCTGGAACACCAAAAAGTTCCAAGTCCATACGCAAGATGCAGGTAGACATCGCCTTAATAGGTTCTTCCAAACCCGAGGAAAGAAGTTCTTCAGAAAAAGCCCGTTCAATATGGGAAACAAGCAAGAGAAGAGGCTTGGTCTGAACTGAAAGTACATCAGGTTGACGAGTGATTAGACAATCCAACTCGTCCAAACAAGCCCCAAAGCTATCAGGGAAGCCTGATGCAAGAAGAGGCAAGATAGGGGAGAAAAATTCATCCAAAGCTTCCCGATCCGGAAAAGGAGAAGCAGGGATTTCTTCGACAGAAGATGATCCTTCCTATTGAAGATGGAAAATGGAAGGATCGGAAAAAATGACAACTGAAGAAAATGGTTGGGGGCACGAATAGCTAGCTCAGCTTCAACCCCATGAGTACGAGGAGCCAAGTCAGATAAGGTTGGATTAGACTCCAAATCGGCCTCAGGAATATTAGAAAAAGGTTGAACAAGAGGACCGGAGGATGGAACAGAAGAAGGAACAACAGAGGTTTCGTCTATGGGGTCCAAATTTGAATGAGAAGGGATAGGAGACTGAGGAGGTACGTCATCAGGGTCAGACGAATGGCTAGGAGAAGTCAACGTCCCCGACGAATCCAAAAGTGGACGATTCTATTAAAAAAAAAGAGAGAGAGAGAGAGAGAGAAGAAGAAGAAGAAAAAGAGTTATCACCATCATAATAATGAACGGCTGAAATATCTATTAAGAAATAAAAAATAAAAAAAAATGCATAATACCTGATCAGCCACAGCGGCCGACCCAGGAAGGGGAGAACGGGACGATCGCCTTCGATTTTTGGGAGAAGGATCATCATCCGACCTGCTCGAACTCGGAGCAGTCTGCTTTCAGCCTGAGGCAGTGGCAACGGCGGAAGTAGATGAAGTAGGGGGCGAGATAGTTGGGCCAAAGCGTCTTTTTGCAGTTTAGATCCTATGAAGAAGGGAGGAATAAGAGGATATTCCGAAAGAGACGTAGAAAGCAGGAAGAATATAAGAAATAAAGAAGACCTAGGCGGAGGGGCCAAAGGCTCATCCTCATGAGAGGAACATGAATAATCAGGGGCCAATTCAATAATAGAGAACATCATAATACCTAGAAAGCCACGGGCAATGAAATGAGCTTGCAAATTGGTGCCAAAGTGAGCACAAGCCAATACTTTTTCCCACCAATGACCAAAATGCTTGGTCGATAAGCCAAGATGGACATCAAAGGAACGAACTTCAAAGTCACGAATTCGAATGGCCCATGTCCGGCAGGATTGATTACTATTTGGGTCCCCGTGGAGAGCAAGAACCACGTTTTGGGCAAAGCTAAATTGATGACTGACCAAGTGAGGATTATAAACCTCAGAAAGGATAGAATGATTGGAGGGCACCGCCAACGAGCAATTAAAGATATGGCGAGGAATGATACAGGCATTCCAAACTTGAGCAATCGGCTTCGGCAGGGGTGTACCAAAAGGGGAAGCGCCAATAGTCGAAACCCAACTACCAGGAGCACCACCATAAAGGCAGTCTGAGAAAGAGGCGGTAGGTGATCTGTTCATAAAATAATATATCCATTAGGTCAAATGCATTTCAGGAAAACGAACCCCAATGAGGTTATTGCTTGAAGGAGGCATAGTGACGGATGTCCGAGCCCCAAGGCCAGAAATATCCCTAAAATGCCATACCAGCCATAAGTGGAGAAACCAAAGAGTACCGCGAGATCTGTCTGAGAGACCGTTGGCCCAACCCTGGACTTGAATTGAGATGCCAGCATATAGATGTGCGAGGAAATAATCAGCAAGAGCCATACGATTCCCCTTCATGATTTTAGCAGCAAGAGGGTAAGCCTCGAGAACAACAACTTTGGCTGGAACACACCGAAAGTATCTACTGAGGAAACACATCATAAAAGCCAAAGGTTCTGGTTTGTGAAGTTCTGAGGAAGATGAGTCACTCCTATATTGTTTAATCCAGTGGGTATAGGTAAGCTTAGATATGTAGCCAGTATTATCCTGTGACGGCTTTTCGCAACCAGAAGCCCCCATGAAATGATTCCCAAGAGAGGGTATGTCAAGAAGGAGTTTGACGTCTTCAATAGTTGGGGTCATCATACCCCACGAAAATAGAAGCAATTTACAGAAGAGTTCCAGAAGCACAAAAGTGCGAGGATGGGCCGATAATCAGAGGAAAATGGTTGAGCACTCAACTTAACCAAGTGGTCAATATTGGCTATCGCCCAAACCGCTTCACAGTAAGGCCGCACCCGTTTATACCAATTGGTATAATCAGCGGTCACGGTAGGCCAGGTACCAAGATTATAAAAAAGCTTTGGAGAAAAATGATCTGAAAACAAAGGGATTGTTTTCTGATCACCAAAGAAATTGAAAACGCAGGCATCAGCCTCCGCATAAGTGGCCAAAGGCCCGATAGTTGTGAAGGCCTCGTCAGTAAGACGGATGGAGGTCTGATCGGGGAAAGACTCCTCAATGTTCTTGATCCGAGAGGAAGAGGAAGAAAGGGTCGGTTGCTCCATTATAGAAATACCACGACGAAAGAGGGATAAAGATGAAGGAGAAGTTCGCAGGAAAGAGGGGCTGAGAAAAACACGAGAGAAAAAGTGAAGGGGAAGAAGATGAAAAGACAGATAATGATGGGAGCAAGAAATAGCGAGATTCGAGGAGTATAAGAGATCATGGCCGGATGCCTTGGGGGAGTTAACGCGGAAAAAAAGGGAGAATGGAAAAACTAAGTTTACTTGGGCCATTTCCGGCCAGAAACGTGCCCAACTAAGGAGGGCATCTGTTGTGACCACCAAGATATTAGGCCGGGAAAGAGAGAATCTGGGCGAGATAATTGGGCCAAAAAGGAAAAAAGAAGTAATGGGTAAGCAAGAAGAGAAGAAGCATCAAGAGAGCCCCGAGCTTTAGGGCCGAAACGATCGGCCAGGGTCAGCCGAAGGGAGGAAAATCCCGATCGGCACAAAGGGCAGCCAGGGAGCGGTTATTGAGCTCCGGCTATAAATAGGGGATGTCGAGCACATAATCAAGAGATACCAATCCACCCCAAAATTTCCTTTATGTCAATTTACTTCATTGTATCTTTTACTGCTTTCTTTACTGCTTTCCTTTACCAACTTTCCTTGATTCTAGCCTAGTTGTAGCGGTTACTTTCTCCAAATCCAACGTTGTTTCTTAACAATCGGTAGTTTGGTAGTCCCTTCCCGGATAATCAGCCGTTGTTTCTTAGCAACTGGTAGATTTTCCATTGTATCTAGCTTTGCAATTGGAATATATTGAAATTCAGTCAAGTTTGGGCGCGTTATTAATTTATCGGACCCCGTAATCGGTCTGATCCTTTTCCGATAGCCTCCCTTAAGGAGAAAAATGTCCTTAGCTCACCAGTAGCCAAACAATGTTCCTGTTGAGGCGAAACAATCTCTAAATTCTTTCAGGAGCTCGCGTAGTCGCTCCTTGGTCAAGGCGTCTAGCAAAGCACTTACTGGTATCTCTGTTAGTCCGGCCTCATTCCCTATGTTAATCATTACCAAGGTGTCCTTTGGTTGAAAATATGGTCTATGCTTTGCATCTATCAAAGGCCCCTCTTTTTCTGCATTGGAAAACCTTTTCTTCTTCTGGCCGTGGATAGGCCTGGAACAGTAACTCAAAACTGGAATTCATCTAGTTGCATTCTACCAGCCAAGGATGTTTCTCCCCTGCCATCGCTAGGAATGAGCGGATATCCTTGATATATATCGTGTTGGCCACGCCTGCCATGTTTATGGAGAAAGGTGGCTCAATGTGGAAATTGATACAACAAGGAAATTGATGCAGTGATCTCCGTGTGGAAAGGTGGCCGCCCTTGCATCAAAAGCATTGGATCCACAAACACTGCCAATTCGGCGAGAATCTTCCTTCCGTGATTCATCCTTTTCGGCCTTATCTATGGGGCCCAGTTCGACGAGAATCGTTTCCTACTAATTCGGCTTCTTTATCTTCTGATGACGTCACCCTTCGACCTTAATTAACACCCTTTTTGGTGTCGCTACCAACAGATGCCTTCTGCAGTGTTTTGTGATCATAGGCGGATCCACTAAGAGCCATACGGTGGCACGGGATACCACTCAAATTAATAAAATTGTAAATTTAAGCTTAAAGAAATTTTAGATTTTGTTTGATTTGACTTTGTGCAACCACTGATCTTTTCGTGGTGATACCATAATAATTAATTATAACCTAGTTTTTTTCAATAGTTTTTGTTTTTTTACTGTAATCCTTAATTTCAATATAGTTTCCATCACTTTTGTGATACCACTGGAAAAAATTTCTAGATCCGCCTCTGTTTGTGATGTTGGCGGAAGTTTCATTTATTTACAGTACTTTCAAGGCAACATCACCCCCACCAAGTCCACAATGTGTGATCATGAATAGAGTTGAATCAAGGGATCTTGGGTATTAAGACTTGAAAAATCAAAGAACTTTCAAAGCTATGCTATCAAGTATGTTCTAAAATAGTGATTCAATTTTTTCAATACTTATTTTAAAATAGTGCGGCCATAACATTCAAAAACATTGTGAAATCAATTCATTTGAAGCTCATGAAGAAGCCTTACGCCTTGGATAATCAGATTTCAGATTTTTCCCTTTTTAGTTTTCGTTGTACTGAGTTTATGTTCTTATATCATAAGAATACAAATCAAGCCTTTTATTTCTATACAAAAATGTCAATTCAACGTGGAAAGAGTACTAAAACTGTTTCTTCAACATTGCATAGGCAAGTAGCCAATTCCTTCATTAGGTTATTAGCCTATGGCCAGTTCCGTACAACTTCTCACTATTCTTATTTTCAGTTATTATTATGAGTAGCATTATTACTGAATATAAATGTTTGAGTAGCATTATTACGAGCAACAACAGTTGACATGAGTGGATTGATGTTCTAGTCGCTTAAGTAAGATCTCGAGTTCGAGCTTTTGCCTATGCAGATTCTCGAGGGATTAGTCTTAGGTTTAATATGGTCTGGGATAGCCAGTAATTCACCTAGAAAAATCCTGCGAAAGCAACGCCCTGCAATATATATAAGCACCTAAAATCTATGCTATATTTTGTATCAGTGGCAATCCACTGATGATCCCTTTTCCAATTCATCATTTCCTTCCCATCTCTCTTTGAAAATCCCAATTATTTCTGCAGCAAAAGATCAAGAAAATGCCCATGAAAAAGGGATTAATGGAATGTCCAAAGGGTTTGCAGAAAACTCGTTTCTTCAAGAATTCACAATTACATACATAGAATAAGCTTTCCTACAATTTCTATAAATGACAAGACTGCCATTACCATTGCCACTGCCATTGCCACTGCCGTCCTCCTCCGCCGCCGCGGCCAGATGGCTCCACATGGCCTCCGCTGCGCCCCACCACCTTCATAACAAGATGGTCGTCGTAATGGGCCCTACCGGATGCGGGAAATCCAAGCTCTCCGTCGATTTGGCCTCCCGATTCTTCCCGGGCTCGGAAATCATTAACTCGGACAAAATTCAGGCGTACCGCGGCCTGGATATTACGACCAACAAAATCCCTTTGCCGGAGAGGAACAATGTGCCCCATTATCTCCTCGGCCACTTCACACCGTCAAGTTCTCACCCGGTTTTCACCCCTTCAGATTTCCGCTCCGCCGCCTCCGTTGTCGTTTCCAGGATTCTCTCCCGCCGGAAACTGCCCTTCCTCGTCGGCGGCTCCAACTCTTTCGTCTACGCCTTGTTGGCCGAGGAATTTAACCCTGCAGTCGACGTATTTGATTCCGATTCTGATTCCGTCTTCTGCAAAAGTCTCCGGTACAATTGCTGCTTCATCTGGATCGACGCCGCGCCGCCGGTTCTGAATCGTCACCTCGACAGGCGAGTCCACGAGATGCTGGACTCGGGAATGGTGGATGAGCTATCGCGCTACTTCGCGAACCCTAACTCATCTTCGGATTCATTGAGTCAATGCGGGCTGAAAATGGCGATCGGAGTGCCGGAGTTCGAGAGATATTTCCAGAACTTTCCAGACTGGCCGGCGGAGGCAAAATATCGAGCTGACGTGGCGCGGAAGGCAGCGTACGAAGAGGCGGTACGGGCGATCAAGGACAACACGTGTCAGCTTGCCAAAAGGCAGGTAGGTAAGATCCAACGGCTGAGGGACGCCGCCGGATGGGACTTGAAAAGAGTGGACGCAACCGAGTACATCGCGGCAGAGATGCTCGACGGAGGACGGCGGCAAGCGGCGGAGATTTGGGAAAAACAGGTGTTGCAACCGAGCGTGAAGATTGTGAAGCGCTTCTTGATGGATGAGTAGGTTTTTACTAAAAATTAAATTTTTAATTTTTTCTCCAGCTAATTGCCAGCTTTCAATTTTCATCAATTTTTGTCCCTCAACAGAATTTTCACCAACTTCTCTCCTGTCTGTTACAGTAATTAGTTTTATTTTTATTTTTAATTTTTTTTGGGGGTTAAATTTGATTTTTGAATTTTGGTGTAAAAGTCTTGCATAGTGGGTTCCGGTGGCGACCAATTTTGGGGACTAGGAAAACGATGTTAGCATCTGTTTCTCCCCATCTTAATTACATTAGGATATACTAGAAATTAAATGAAATTTTTATTTCCTTTCAGCATTATTATGGAAAAAATGCCAATATAGTCCTTTATTTTTACAAAAAAGTTAAATCAGTCATCTTTTTATTTTTTGGCCCAATTGGTCCGCTACATATACTAATTACGTCTCAATCGGTCCTTCATCCACTAATTATGCCCTAATTACATATTTTTGGTCAATTCAGTCCTCTTTTTCTTTAAAAATCTAAATTGGTCCGTTATTAATTTTTGTCACCTTTCATGCATTCCAATGCACATTTCAAAACCACTAATAACTCAAATTCGGTATAAGTAAAAATTCTAAAATTTTGATATTTATAAACTACACGACGAGACGAATCTATAAGATCCTACTTAGCTCATTTTAATTTTTATATCTATGTTTAAAATTGAAGTCAAAACAAGTCTGTGAATAGTAGCAAATTAGACAATGTAGTTATTAAAAAAATGGAGGGAGTATATCGCAATTCGTCTTCATTTTGTGGAGAAACACCAAAAACCACCGAACTCTAAAAGATGATCCATTTTTTTAATAACTACATTTTTTTAATAACTACGTTTTATGTAGAAACACCATTTTATGCATATACTCCCTCCATTTTTTTAATAATTACATTATCTAATTTGCTACTATTCACACATTTGTTTTGACTTAAAGTTTAAAAATAGATATACAAGTTAAAATGAGTCAAGTAGGATCTTGTTAGATTCGTCACGTCGTGTAGTTTATAAATATCGAAATTTTAGAATTTTTACTTATATCGAATTTGAGTTATTAGTGGTTTGAAATATGCATTGGACTGCATGAAAGGGGCCAAAAAATAATAACAGAAACAAATAAGTAATTATTTTTGAAGAAAAAAAAAGAACTGATTTGGCCAAAAATATGTAATTATGGCATAATTAGTGGATGGAGGACCGATTGGGACGTAATAAGTATATGTAGCGGACCAATTGGGCCAAAAAATAAAAAAATGACTGATTTGGCTTTTTTGTAAAAATAAAGGACTATATTGGCTTTTTTTCCGCATTATTATGGATTGGCAATTTCTCATGTTAAGTCCTTATTTCGATTATGCTACTTTGTTGTAACGCACCAGGCGTTTTATTTGAACACCGTAAGACTTCCTCCATTTTCTTTTATTTGCTACGAATTTACTGTGCACGCAGTCCAATGTATATTTTAAATTATTAATAACTCAAGTCGGTACAAGTAAAATATTCTAAAAGTTTGATATGTAAAAACTACACGACGAGATGAATCTAACAAGATCTCACTTGGCTATATTTTAACTTGTATAACTATGATAAAAGTTTAAATCAAAGTGTGGGTGAATAGTGTTAAAAACACGTACGGCGGCTATTATTTACAAGCGGAGGAAGTACTACCTACCTCCGTTCCTATATATGTGCACATTTGGGAATTTGATATTGTTCATTGAGCAATTTTAATTCGAATTTTTAATACAATTATATAAGATAAAATATAGCCAAGTGGGATATTGTTGCATTCGTCTAATCGCATAGATTTAGAATATCAAATTTTTATAATATTTATTTGTATGTAATTCGAGTTATTAAGGATTGAAAAAGTATATTGAATTGCATGAAATGTGAGTTCGTAGCATTTAAAGATGAACGAAGGAAGTATGTGACATAAATTTCAAAAACAATTATCTATAATTTTCCTTTTTTAAAAAAAATATTAAGACTCGTGTGTCAGCAAAGGGGCGTGAGAGCACAATCCACACAAATTACCGGGGGGCTAAAGGGTAGCGATAGAAGGTCAGATGAAAGTTGAACTCCCAACCTTAAAGTTGGAAGTTGGGAAATGACCAATAGACCAACTCTTCATTCCCTATAATCCTCCGTTTCTTTTTAAGTGTTACTCCCTCCGTCCCGCGAAGATTGAAGCCTTTCTTTTGGGCACGGTAATTTAGGTAGTGGAGTTTAGTAGTTAAAGTGGTGTGAGTATTTGTGTTTAAGATTATAATGAATTTTGATACTGTTTATTGTTTAACTTTGACTTAATATTATCGTAGTAATGTAATTTGAGAAAAATATTCAAGTGTGGTCTTGTTAGAATCGTCTAATCGTGTAGTTTTAGAATATATATTTTATACAATTTTTATTTGTATCAATTTTGTAATATTAAGAGTTAAAAAAATATAAGGGACTTTGTGTAGGAAAGTAATAATGCATTGGAATTTGTGCAGAATAGTAAAAGTAAGTATTTTTAATGGGATTTGACAATAATTAAGATTCTAATCAAACTTATATTAATTTAATTTTTCTAAAAACGGAAAGGGTTCAAACTTCGTGGGGCACCCCAGAAAGGAATAGGGTTCAAACTTCGTGGGACGGAGGGAGTACGTTTCTTTTCTGCACGTTTACCAATGCACATTGTAAACTGTTAATAACTTAAATTCGATACAAGTAAAAATTCTAAAAATTTGATATTTAAAAAATACAAGATGAGACGAATCCAATAAGATCTCACTTGACTATATTTTTTCTTGTATAATTATAAGAAAAATAGAAGTCAAAGTGATACAATGAACTTTAAAAAAAAAGTCAAAACGTAACACTTATTTAGAAATTGAGGGAGTATAAGTTTAGAAGTAATTATGTTGCATATTCTTTTTTTGAAGCCAAAGTCATAGAAAAAGTTTGTGAGAGCTCATATAATACAAATTTCAAATGCATAAAGGAAATGGATAGGGAAACGGGCAGGTAATCAATCCCAATTATAAAGTGGAGATGAAGATTTAGCCCAAGTAGTTAAGTCCCTTGACTTCAAATGAAAGGTTAGAGGTTCGATCCCCACCGGCTCCTTATCACTCTCTTTTATTTCCTTTATAATTTTTGTGGCATGATTTTTAATTTCTTTTTCAGGCTTTTAATGGCTCCTAAAAAAATCCCAATTATAAATTTAAAAGGTGCTACAAACTTGATTATTTGTGTTTTGAAAACGCAATAATCAAATAATCTATTTTATATCGCTAATCCAAACACCCTCTAAATTTAATAAATAGAAATAATGGACGGTTTTTCACTATCTTCATTTTCCGTTCTTGTAACCTTGAGCAAAGAGTAATGAACAATGAATCTTGTAAAAGCATCAAATAGGGCGTTTGAGCTGGAACGGAGGAAAGAGTATTCATTCTAAATTTTTTAATTATTTTTAATAGTATATATTTTAAAAATTAAATGTTAAAAAATGAATCTTTAGTGATTCAGTTAAAAGACAAACTAATCCTAAGTCAATTTGCCCGACTTTGGCAGGAACGCCTGTTTAACGATGTAATGACTAAGTATTTGGTAGATATTTTCTTTTTTTTTTCGGTAAAAGTGGTGGGCCGAAGCCATTTTATTGCATAAGTTGCAAAGTGTGAATCAGACCAATCCGGTCAATGTTCAAGACATCAGACATAAAGTCAGGGGGCCTAGTATAATGATGAATACTATCTACCCAATGAGCATTCCTAACAAAACAATCCGCCGCAATATTACAATCACGAGGAATAGGCGAGAACTTTAATTGCCAATCCCAAATAGCCATATTTCTGATCTGGTGTAGCCAAGGAATAACCAAATCAGGGGCATCCGAGGAAGTAGTAATAAGTTGGATGGCCTCCAAGCAGTCGGACTCCACAATGAGCTTGCGAACACCCAAAGACCAAGCAAATTGGAGGGATAAGAGAATAGCTTGCAATTCAGAATGAAGAATATGGGAACTTTTATTCGCAGCACAAACGCCACCAAGCCAGTCACCATTGGAGTTGCGAAGAATACCTCCAGAGCAGCTTCTACCATGTTTAATACTCGCATCGCAGTTCGCCTTTGTCCAATCATCAGGGGGTTTCTCCCACTTCGCTCGACCAACTTGCCAAGACTTGGCACCAAGGATCTTCAATTCTTTCCTGGAGGCCATGAACTCGTTAGCTGTACGTCTGATCTTGAAATGAAGAGAAGGCCAATGGATGGATTCATGCGCATACAGCTCCTGGCAACGTGACTTCCAGATGATCCAGGCACCAATGCCAAAGAGGGACGATTCAAGCTCACCAATAATCGAGCAATGCATAGAGTCAATCCATCGATTGATGTCAGGAGTCCAAAAATTGTTGAGAGAATCAAGCCCAAGCTGAGACCAAACAGTAGCTGAGTCGAGACAATCCCTTAATGCATGAAGACAACTTTCAGAAGCCCCACACTTCCAACATTCATCAACCGGAGAGATCCTTCTCTTCTGCCTCTCGACACCAGTAAGAAGTTTATTATGCGCAGCAAGCCATAAAAAGAAACGAGTGCGGTAAGGGACGGGCCACTTCCAAAGAGACCTCCAGTCAGTAGATCCCAGAGGTGGCTGAGCAAGGGATATCTTCTCTAGAGTACTACGAACTGTGAAAGTGCCATTTGGAGCAGGCTTCCAGAAAGGACGATCACGAACAGCAGGCTGCTGGGGAGGAACTTCTTGCATAAGCATCTGCACTCCCTCAATAGTCAGGGCAGAACTGAGGTCATGCATATTCCAAGATGTGCCAACAGTGTATGATTCGACCGTCCTCTTCAACTCATCAAGGTAGAGGGAACGAGAAGCCACATCCTGCAACACAAGGTTATTATTACACCAATGATCAATCCAAAATAAAGGGGACTTACCATTGCCAACTTTCCATCCTAAAAAGGAATGAAACAATTGACTAACAGAATTAAGGTCTTTGGCAAAGTTAGATAAGGATTGAGAATTGCGGGTAAATCGATTAGCATGCCATCCATAACGCTTCTTCATTAAGGAAATCCATAAGGTGTCTCTAGTAAGAAGACTCCACCAACTCTTCATAAGAAGAGCATTATTAACATCACCAAGTCTGTGGATACCCAGCCCTCCATGGTCAGTACAAGTAGCTACTTTCTCCCAAGCCAAAAGATGAACCTTGCGATCATTATTATGGGAACCCCAAAGAAAATCTCTGCAAACTTTCTCCAGCTCTTTGATGGTTTTACTAGGCAATCGGATAACCTGCATGATATAGACACTAATAGGATACAAAACAGACTTAATAAGGGTGCATCTCCCTGCAAGACTGAGATGGCGACTCCACCCCCTAAGTTTAAACTGAACCTTATCAATAAGAAAACCAAAATCAGAATGAGATCTCCTATGACAAGAGATAGGGACACCAAGATAAGTTCCTAAACTTTGAACACTCTGGAAACCAAGGAAATGCGAAATATTAGTCTTACAGGCACGACTCACAGAATTGCCAAAGAGCACTCGAGATTTAGAAGAACTTACAACCAAACCTGAGACAGTACTGAAATGATCCAAAATGGATTTAATATGAGAGGCTTGAGTATCCGAAGCTTGAGCAAAGAGAAGAATATCATCTGCAAAAAAAATATAAGGGATACGAAGATTCCCATTATCCCATTGAGGTGGTTTCCAGAGCCCATCCGAAACTGATCTATGGATCATGGCCCCAAGCCTCTCCATACAAAGAATAAAAATATAGGGAGAGATCGGGTCTCCTTGGCGAATGCCTCGGGAGGGATGGAAACAATGGGAAGGGGAGCCGCTCCAAAGAACCTGCAAAGAAGAGGAGTTAATACATTTCATTATTAAGGAGATGCAAGAAGCAGGAAAACCAAATAAAGTGAGAGTCTCCTCAATAAAATCCCATTTGAGTTTGTCGTAAGCTTTCTCTAAATCAAGCTTAAGAATCATAAAGCCTGGTTTGGCCGAAGACTTATGCAAGTAGTGGGAAAGCTCTTGGCATAGGATGATGTTATCTTGGATTAGCCGTCCTTTGACAAAGCTAGACTGACCCATATGAACAAGTCGGGGAAGAATGTGCATCAAGCGCTTAACTAAGACTTTAGTGACAATTTTATAAAGGACATTGCACAAGCTAATTGGACGGAACTGAGTGACAGATGAGGGATGAGGCACTTTGGGAATAAGAACAATAGAAGTGTGGTTGAAAGAAGAAATATCCATCTGGCCATTAAAGCAGTCCAAAACAAACTTGAAGACTGCATCCCCAAGAGTTAACCAATTCTGTTGATAAAATAAAGCATGAAGACCATCGGGACCCGGAGCTTTCAAGGGAGCCATGCTCTTTACAGCAGACCACACCTCCTCTTTGGTAGGAAGAGCTTGCATGGTGATAATATCAGCCTCAGAAAGGGAAGGGAGAGCATCATGTAGAATAGGAGACGCCTGTGGTGGCAGACCATCATCATGATAAAGCTGAGAGAAGTAGTTAGTGACCATGTCCGTAATCGAAGTCTCATCCGAGTAAATATTCCCATTAGCATCTTTGAGGATATTGAATAACTTCTTTCTCTTCCTGGCTTGAACAAAATTATGAAAAAATTTTGTGTTAAGGTCCCCAGCCAGATTCCAACTCCTAGTGCTTCGCTGTATCCAGCAAAGTTCTTCCTTTTCAAGAATATGACCTAACTCCAAGCTTAGTTGAGTATGGAGACGTTTGTAGAAGCTGTTGTAAGACCAGTCTAAGATACGTTCAATACCATGCAAGCGCGCCCGGATTCTGGACTTTCTCTTACTCATAGAATTAAAGACCTGGTCGTTCCAAGCCATAGCCTCTTTCCTGAAAGTCATGAGAATCTCATTCATAGGCCGCTGAGGATTCCAGGAGGAAGCAACCATTGTCCTGAAGCTAGGAAAGCTTTGCCAGGCAGCTTTGTAACGAAAAATCTTAGGAAAATTCCTGTTAGACGAAGCATCCAGATCACTAATTCTAAGAAATAAAGGAGCATGATCCGATTGTACCCTAGGAAGAACCTCCACCATACAATGAGCAAATCTTGCAAGCCAAGCATCATTCCCCACCAGTCTATCCAATTTGCGCCTTAACAGGCCTCTAGCCCAAGTGAAACGACTCCCAAAAGTTTTCAGATCAGTCAAGGCCGCAGCTTCCAGCCAGGGCCCTAATTCATTACATGAAGAGCTAGTAATAGAACCTCCCCTAGACTCATCATAGTTGGCAATGCAGTTTAAATCTCCACCAAGAAGCCAAGGCTGGTGTCGGGTAGAACCAATACGGGAAAGCTGGGGCCATAACCAAGATCTACGATATCGATTGGGAGCAGCATAAACCATGGTAAGAAAAATCCGATCATCATCATTCTTAATGCAGCAATCCACGAATTGAGAATGCGCTTCCAGAATTTCAACAGAGAAAGGATCATTCCAAAGAATCCATATCCCGCCTGAAAAGCCAACGGCCTCAACACGAAAAGACCGAGAAAAAGGACAATTGCGGATAAATTTATCAGCACTACGACCACTAATACGGGGCTCGAACACCGCCATGAAATCAATCTTCTTAATAGAAACAAGGTCACGAAATTCTCTACGAAAGGGTGGAGACCCTGCTCCCTGAACATTCCAACAAGCAATATTAATTCGCATAGAGATTATAAAAAGGAAAAATAAGAATTGAAAAGGTAAGGACTAGGATGAGGAATGAGCTGCCCGGTGGGGGCTATGGACTGGAGTGAAATTCATCTCATCAGGGTGACTCCCAGGTTGGCTGCTCAAAGAGTCAGGGGGTCGGCCACCAGAGGGACCTTCCACACTCTTACTACGTTTGTTAATATGCATGGACGGGTCAAAGACCGCAACTGCAGCATGATGATCCGCCGGGAGAGAAGACTGGATGGACTTTGTCCAAACCCCGGACGGCTGTCGAGACCAAGAAGGAGATCGAGGGGGTGAAGTGGTGTCATGAGCGGGCGAGGGAGAAACCCTATCATGAGTAATAGTCGGCTGAGCAGGGGTCGGAAGCGAGATCAAGGTGGTTCCAGCATCAGGCCTGCGAGACCTGTGGTTGAGAGCAGATGGCACCCTGGACTGGGGGAGATGAGGCTGCCTAGCAGGTTCAGGTTGACGGAAAGGGATCTCATATTGAGTAGAATGATCAGTAGGGGTTTCTTGATCTGTCATCAACACATCAAAACGATTGTTCGAAGGATTCAAAGAAACCGAGTTAGGGGCAGGTGCAGGGCGGGGTTTCCTTCGAGATGGAACCAGCATCCATGGTCCAAATTCACTTTGCACTTCTTGATCCTTATCCTTCTTCTGAGGGGGATTATCGGCATCAGGCTGATCAACTCGTGGGGTAGGACAAGAATTTGTTCCATGTCCATATTTGCCACAGCGAAAACACACCAGTTTAATATTTTCATACTCCACCTTAAAATAATCATCCTCAAGAATAACACGCGGAGTTAGGGGCTTATCCAGGTCTATCTTGACCGCAATACGCGCAAAACGGCCCCTAGCATTCAGATCTGTGTTGAAATCAATACTCAGGACCTGCCCCACGGCCGAAGCAGCCCTAAGAAGGTACTGGCGATTATACAGGTGCATGGGGATGCCCGGAATTCGGATCCAGGCGACCATCGTCTTGATCTCGTTGGTTGACGGATTGAACTTCTCGCTCCACGGCTGGACATGCAAATATTGGCCGGAAACCATCCACGGTCCACCGGCGAGGGCATGAAGGGCATCCTCCTCCCTAGTAAATTGGACAATATAATATCCGTTGTCCACGTCTATTAATGCTAAAGAAGCCGACGCCGGCCAAATGCTATCAAGGCGGTTTTTGAGAACTCGGTAGGATACATTCCGGCCAACTACCTTGAGCACCACCGCAAAGCGCCATGCACGAAGAAGGGTCTCCTTGAACGCCGGTGAAAGTTGGAAGCGGGGCACCCCATCTACGAAGGATTCGATGATGTCCTCGTCACTTCCGGTGAGATCCATAGTAAGGTCTTCGGTAGGTACATGTATGAAACCAGCACGTCGCCGTGCAACATCACTATAGAGGGAACGCGCTCTCTTTGTAGATCGAGTATCATCAAAATCTGGAGGAACGCCTCCATGATCGGCCATTTCGGTGTCTCCCATTTCCAAGAAAGCAACTAGAGCACGGTGGAAGAGATGTTACTTTCTTGGAGAAAACCAAGAAGTGGTTTTTTCACTTAATTTTTTAATTAGATATTTTCTTTAAGATTAGCATGTTCATATATTTTTAATATTTTGACATCTTCCCGACATATTTGATTTATATTCTTGAAAAAATTGCAGTTGTCAATTTTTTGATATTCGAATATACTCAATAATAAAAGGGAAAAAAAAAGTTATTCCTGTTTTTGCTTTATAGAATAGGAATTTGTCATTCGACTTGTTCTAAATTATATTTTCCTGTTTTTTTCTATGATTTTACTACATTTTTAAGCTTAGGAGTAATTAATTGGCGTGGTTGAATTTGTAATAGAGCGTGATGTTAAAAAGTTGGACGCATGTCAAAAGTTGCAAAGGCCACTTTGACTTTGACTATTTGGAAAATACAAATTCAAAGTTTTAATAGTGAGAATTGTAAATGCGCAAATTGGAGTATCGGACATAGTATTAAATGTTTTTTTCATTAATTTAATAATAAAAGTATACTATAGTTATTTAAATAGTAGTAGTAGTTTCCTATGTTACTACTACTACACTAGCCTCTGTTCTGTTCCACTGCAACACTAGCAGTTTAAATATTTATGAGACATTCAGACTAGACGTGGCTATTTTCATCATTTCATGTGTGTTTTTAATTATTTAAATGTGCTGAAAAGCTGTTCCTAACTCCCTTGTTGTCACATCAAAATTAACTCCCCAAATAAACCATACCCTCCACATGAAAACGAGACTCATACTGACGAATGTTATTATGGGGTAGGAGCCACAGTACCCAGTCAGATTCTGTCAATTAACTTTTTTGACCGCCGACATAAACCCTTAACTTTTATGCCCGAAAAGACCAACATGACCCTGGGTCGACATCGGGGTCGAGGTCGACCCCGGAACAAGATGACGATCCCGGGATTAATTAATAAGGGGATAGGGAGGCGGGGTCGTGTGTGAGGGTCTAGGACGAACCCGGGTCTCCGACGGCGACCCAGGCTCGGACCCACACCACAGACCCAATTCCTCTTTATTATTATTTATTATGAATTATTATTATAATTAAAATTGAATAATTATTATAAATTATAAATAATAATAAATAGTACTGTTTGTATTTAATATTACTGTTTATATTTAAATTAATGCTAATATAATTATTTTATAATTATAATAAATATTACGATTATTTTATAATTTATTTAAAAATATAATAAATAATATTTATTATTATGAAAAGAGAAATTAGTATTTAGTGTAAAACTAATTCAAATATTAAAAATTTGAGAAATTAATAATAGTAATAATTAATTTGACTATATTTATTTCTTTCTCTTTTGTTACAATAATAAATATTGTTTATTAATAATGTTCTCCAATAATATTATAAAATTATTTTATCTTTGTTACAATATTATTGGAGAATATTATTAATAAACAATATCATTATTGTAACAAAAGAGAAAGAAATAAATATAGTCAAATTAATTATTACTATTATTAATTACTCAAATTTTTAATATTTGTAATAATTAGTTTTACACTAAATACTAATTTCTTTTTTCATAATAATAAATATTGTTTATTACATTTTTAAATAAATTATAAAAATAATCGTATCATTTATTATAATTATAAAATAATTATATTAGCATTAATTTAAATACAAACAGTAATATTAAATATTCATATTATTATAATAACTAATTTTTTCTATTATATTTCTTAATATTATAATAAAAAATTTATAATACTATTTATTATTATTTATTATTGATAATAATTATTCAATGTTAATTATAATAATAATTTATAATAAATAATAATAAAGAGGAATTGGGTCTGTGGTGTGGGTCCGCGCCTGGGTCGCCGTCGGAGACCGGGTTCGTCCTAGACCCTCACACACGACCCCGCCTCCCTATCCCCTTATTAATTAATCCCGGGATCGTCATCTTGTTCCGGGGTCGACCTCGACCCCGATGTCGACCCAGGGTCATTTTGGTCTTTTCGGGCATAAAAGTTAAGGGTTTATGTCGGCGGTCAAAAAAGTTAATTGACAGTGACTGACCGGGTATTGTAATATATTACTGCATGTTATTTTTTCCCCATCTTAATTCATAAGGACAAATCCGCACGTCTGCACACACATCTGTACGCGAACGTGGACCATTTATTTCAATTGGACGGTCATAATTAATAAGGATATAGTTGTCAAAAAAATATATAACCGCTTCTTTATTTACTAAAATCATGAAAATATGTCACTGAATATACTATAGCATGTCGCTGTGGAGTACTATATCAAGTTGCTGAATTGCGTTGGCCTTATCGCTGAATTACATAGTTATGTCGCTGAAATGTGTGGGCTCCGTCGCTGAGATGCGTTCAAATGCATAGAATTATGCCGCTATAGTGTATAAATTGTGTCGTTTAAATTAATACAATAATGTTGCTGAATTGCATATATAACCTATGTCGCTGAATTGCATTGTTCATGTTGCTGAATTGTGAGAAGGCTCATTGCTAATATGCATTTATAATCGCAATGAACTTCAAACGGCTCTCACTTCAAATATCGCTGAGATGAACACAATAATGTCGCTGAATTGCATATGTCGTGTCGCTGAATTAAATTGTCTCCATCGCTGAGTTGTTTATGTCATGTCGCTGAATTGTTAGCCTATGTTGCGAATATAATATATTAAATAAAAGTAAAATTACGAAAATACCCCTCCAAGTGATTTCAACTGTTGGATGATAAAATGGATCAACGCCACACAGTTGATTCCGCACGGTGCGGATGAGAAGAATCCGCACAGCAACACACTGCATAGATATAATTCACAAAAGTATTATTTAGTTTTGATTCAATTTTTGGTGCAATTATATAAAATAAAATATAATTAAATCGATTTTTGGATTCATCTTTTTAGAATATGCTATTTTAACACATTTTTGTATATAATTTGAGGAGTTAATGAATAAAAATATATTTTAAATTACGTAAAATACTGAAGTGAAATGCATATTTAAAAAAATGAAGAATGTTTTTAGTACGAGTAGACGAGATATCTGTACGGATTTAAATACTTTGAGATACGATTATGAGACAAATGTACGATGAATTAATATTTTTTTTTTTTTTGCTAAACCGACAGTACTAGCTAGAAATTTGGTGGTGAGAAATCATGCATATAAATTATAAAGAATAAATATGAGGGGATAGGGGGGGCGAATGAGGATTGGAACCCCAATATAAAGATTGGAAGCCAATGGACTTGACCACTTGACCAAGTTTTCATCCCTGATAAATTAATACTCCCTCCGTTTTTAAAGATTGCAGCATTTGGTGAAATGTTATTGTTCACACACACTTTAATTTAAAGTTTTATCATAGTTATACAAGTTAAAATATAGCCAAGTGGAATCTTGTTAGATTTGTCTCGTCATGTAATTTTTAAATATCACACTTTTAGAATTATTACTTTTACCGAACTTGATAAATGAATGATTTAAAATGTACATTGGACTACGTGTATTGTGGGTTGGTAGTAAAAAACAAAAAAAAACCGAGGAAATATTTTTTAACTAATAAAATATTAAATAATACTATTTAGTACAAAAAATTATCTAAGTATGATTAAGACATAAAAATTGATCTACATAAAGTGTATCATTAAAGTTACACTTATTGCAATTTTTTTATTTTTTTATTTATTATTTTTTGTTTGAGGAAAAGTTGGTATTATTCCTTTGTGAGTGGCAATTAAGAACCAGTAAGCGACAACTAGACTCGCGAGGATATTAGGAAAATGAGTATTATAAATTTCTTTTTTTTCTTTATTTAATTATTTTATTTATTTAGAAGTAGTAATTTGATAATCTAATGTTGTGTGTATATGTACAGTGTAAAATCCCTATATTCTAATTTAGAAATACAGCGGATAGTCGGATAACATTTGAAAATTTTGAATAAGGGTAGGTACTATATTCTCATATTTTTAGTCTAGGGACTTAACCACTTGGGTCCATAGTTTATCCGGTATTTGCGACCTACTATTTGAATACGGATCTAATTTGAATATGAAGATGACATATATGAAAATTTTGTTCTGGATTCAAATATTATCGGTACAACGTTAAATTTGATGGATATTATCCATTTTACTTTCACCCCTACCCTCCATAAGACCATATATAACCTCTTGACTTCTTTTTCTTCGGCTAAAGCCAAACAAATTCTCCCTCAACCTCCCATAGATAGTAAGCTCATTTGACCTTTGACGTTGCTCATTATATAATTTGGACTCAATTTAATTGCGAGTATATAATACATAAAAAAAAATCAATTCACATGTGTGTTGCTAAAATTATTTAATCACATAATTTTAAAATATGCATGCATTTTCTATAATTTTTATGTACACATATTTTGATATATTAACCGTTAAATAATAGAATTGGATTTTATGTGTAATTTTTGTGATCATTTGTAATGAAACGAAAGGAGTAATAAATCCAGCAACATGGTGATTAATGAAAATTCAAGGGACAATAGTGAGGTGTTTTTATTCGTTTTTCCCCCCCTTTTAGCCCATACATATGAAAATTCAAAACTAGCTTTTTGGAACCAATTATCTATTCTAAAACTTTATTTACCGAACACATTTATTAGCTATTTGACTCGGTCAAACAACTAAAAGCTCTCAAATCAGCCATAATTACGAATGCCATCTAAGAAAAGCAAAAGTAAATAAATAAATAAATAAATAAATAAAAATTTAATAATAAATGACACATTGCAAAGAGGAAAATAATATTTCAAAATAATAAAAATCGTGGAAAAATTAATCTAATGTTTTATATGTTCCTAAGCTCAATCCGTTTAAGAAAACCTATTATTGGATAAAATTGAATGGAGGCTAGTTATTTATTAACATGGACACTCAGGTGTCAGTAAAATGAGTGTGCGAGTTCAAGGCACACAGATTATAAATGGATATAAAGGAGAGATAGGGGTCACATGAGAATCGAACTTAATTCCAACCATAAAGTTTGAACAGAAGTTTCATGTTTAATGATTAATGATGGAATTTAATTTTCTAATTTTTTTTTTTTTTTTGTGAATAACTAAGTATCTCCATGCCTTATTATAGTCCCAACACCAATCCCTCGAGGATCGGGTGAGTATTTAATGATTGCAACTCCCAAAACAAAATTCTACATAAGATTCGAAACCCAAATCTTTACTTAAGTTGTTAGAGCATCATACCACTCAAATACATTGCCTTTGGTAGTTCCTAATAAATTTGAAATGAGTAGAATTAATAATAAATTATGTTTAATTAAGGTGTGAAACTCCCAATTTTCAAATTTTATGACTGGCAATTCGAATCTCTACTTTCTTATTTTCTTCTTCTATATGTTAATAATTTGTACATGTGTTTTTATTATTCTTTAAGTAAAAGAGCTCGTACGTTAAATAACCAAATAAGTATTTTTAACTCCCAAAAAATTTATTTAAGGGGTAATTTTAATTCGGCATTAATAGATCAAAATCAAATACTAATTTGATTATAGTAATATTTACATATAATGATCAAATTCTTTAAACTAATTAAGCTATTATTATTATCATTGTAACTATAAAATACACTTAATAAATAATACCTCCGTGGATTAATTGCGCATCATTTTTTTTTAATAGGGATGAGACTTACTCTAGTGGTCAAGTCCCGCGACTCTCAATCTATTGGTTGGGGATTCGAATCCCCACCCAACCCTTAGCATCATTTCTTTTGAGTATAATGTAGTTGTTTATCGGTTAATATTTTAAATTGTATATAATTAAAAATTATATACAATAACATATATTCTAAAAATTACGATTGGACGAATCTCACAAAAAACAAATTGATTAAGGGTCTGTTTGACAATTAGTTATTAGCTGTTAACTGATTACGTGAATAATAAATCAGTCAAATTTAATTGTTTGACAATTTCGAGACCAATTTTTCTTGTATACAATAAGTTGAAATTCAAAATGATACTGTTTTAAATTATTTTTTCTATAAAAGAAATTTTGTCTCACGATGTCTCATAAATGAATTGATTCAATTTAGATGATTTGCCATACACACCCTAAAGTTTCTTATTATATACTTGAAATAAAATTAAGTTAAAGTTGATCAACAAAGTTAATAAATATCAAATGGGACACTACTAATGAGTGGCTGGTTAGGTTAGCATGCTGAAATTGATAATTAAGAGTGTGTTTGGATGTGCATTCTGAAAAGTGCTGCAACGTTTTCAAAATACATGCATAATCAGATTATTGTTGTGACAAAGTGTGCGGTAGGAAATTAAGTGTTTGGATGAGCTTATGCTATTTGAAATTGATATAATCAGGTAATCATTTTTTAAGTGTTTGGCTTTATATTTTCGGGTTGTAAAATTACTACAAAGGTTATAATCAGGAAATAATTTTATTTTCAACCTATTATTTATGTTATACTAATATTTAATTTTTACTCACACATTTTCCACCAATATATACTCCGCCCCAAAACCGGCCCAATGTCATTCCTAAATTGAATACACTTGGCAATAATTACTACAACTTACCTAAATACTATATTAACGTAATTTTAATTTAATATATTATATGCATATTCAACGTATTAAATCAAACCCCACTAATGAGACTGATTGAGTATGTATAATGAAATGAAATAAAAGATGTATACTTAATGAAAAATAACTGGATGACTAATGGTTGCTAACCCGTAATTTGGATTATTAGTTTAATAGTATACGTATTATTTAATTTATTATTAATACTTATATATGTAAAAAATACCCATACAGATAAATTTTGAGGGATAATAACCAATCAGTCCCTTTACTTAATAGATATAGAGTAAATGTTCCTCAGGGGTACAAAACCAGTTTCCCAATACGTTTGCACATCGATTTAGGAAATGAACAATTTAAAAAAGCATATGGTAATTAATGGAAAAGCAATAATTAAGAGGTGTGGCATGCTAGAATTGGGAACTGAGAAATTTTTATGAGGTCGGGTTTCACATTGGAATTATAAATACATAATGAAAATGGTAATGTCATGTTAACGGGATAGGACCACCTGCTTCAGGTATTAAGGCTTCCATTTATTTTCATTCATTCATTCGATCGATAACTTAGAAATAATAAATAGAGGGATGGTTAAATTCAGTTTTGGTCGCGGATATACATATACATATATATATATATAAAAATTCAATTTTAAAGATACACACCTCTAAAATATAATAAATACAAGTATGCTGAGGGCGCTCATTTAACATATACTTCATTCGTTTCATTGCACTACAAAAAAAAAAACTGGGTTTACCGACCCCAAATTGTGGTCGGTAACAGGGGGATACGGATCGTTTTGATCGTTACCGACTCCATCACCAACCCCAACCCATTACTGACCCCAAGTTGGGGTCGGTAATTGGCTGGTAGGCGATTTTGGGCTGACCCAAAATTTGAAGGGTCGGTAAGCTTACCGACCCCACACCAACCACACTGTGGTCGGTAACTCTACCGACCCCATTTGGGGTCGGTAGCCGATGACCTCGTGGACCAGGCGTTACCGACCCCAAATGGGGTCCACTACAAGAAAAAGCTGAGTTCCCGACCGCAGCTCCAGACCGCAGAAATCCGGGTCGAGGCTACCGACCGAAGATGCGGTCTGTAGCCTAGGGCATTTATTCTTCTCCAACGGGCTGTAATTCTCGAATTACAGGCGCCGCACCACCCCCATTTTCCCCATTTTCACCTGCGATTAACCCCACCTTCCGACCACCTCCACTCCCGACCACTTCCAGCCTCTCCCGCGAGCCAGCCCACCACGATCGAGTCTCCCTCGCGCGACAAGAGCCACTCTACACGGAGTTGGGCACGCGTCGGCCCAGGCTTCGAGCCACCCCTACCGGCGAGCCATCTTCAAACCTCCACCGGACTTCCGCCGCCTCCACTGCCATCTTCTAGCCACCACCGGACGGAATCGCCTCCGCTGCCGTGCTGGAGTAGTCGTCCTGCTCAATGCCTGAAAAAGGCAGCCTCCGGTCTCCCCTGCTGTCGGGCCGCCGGCGTCTCCGGTGACAGTTGCGAGCTCCGTCGTCTCCCACAGCCCTCGATTTACAATTAGGTACATTCTTCTTCTTTCGATTGTTGGTTTCAATTTCACAATTTCATGATTGTTGGTTTCAAATTCAAATTCACAGATTGAAAGTATTATGCATTGTTAATGTTGGTTTCAATATTAGAATTTCATGATTGTTATTGTTGGTATATTGGTGATCTCTGGAATGTGATTTCAATTTCATAATTTTAGATTCAAGTCAAGATTTTGGTTTGTTGTGTGTGATTCAATGTCATGTGTTGAAAGAATTGTTTATTATGTTTGGGCATTAGAATCTGGAATTTGTTAGGATGATTTTTTTGAAGTAAGATTTTGTGTTGAAAGGATTGTTTGTTGTTTGTGTTGAATGTGGTTATGTGAAATTAGAGTTTTTATGAAATATCATATTTGTTACATGATTGATAGTCCTTAAATTTACTGAAATAGTAGTATTTTTTAGATATTTTTGAAATTTTAAATTTTTGATTTTATCTAACTCATGGGGAAGGACAAAGACTATTTCAGTCTAACTCATAATCCATTATAGGATTTCTTATAAATTAATTTGACAGTCTTGAGATTAGTCCCATTATAGGATTTCTTATAAATTAATTTGACAGTGTTGAGATTAATCCCATTATAGGATTTCTTAATCCCATTTAACCCCATAAGACTCTCTTTGACATATAAATTAACACATACAAAGATTATTAAGTTACAAAGATTGAAAGAAAACCAATAAGGCCACACATGGTGACAATTAAACATGATTAAGTTACAATACTAACATTTACATAAAAATAATTTATTTCAAATTGGCAGTGATGTTTTAAATCATAAGTGTGTAATAATAATGATTTAAAAATTTACATTAATTGAATGGTTTAAAGCTGTAAATAATAAGTTCAAATGCATTAAGTTATAAACTCAAATTCATAAATAAATAACCTATAAATATAGAAATGTAAAGGCTTCTGAAACCCAAATATAATTTTTAAATTAATATAATAAACAAATAACTCTAAATGTAGGTGACATTTAGCAGAGATGGATAGAAACTGGATGTACCTGCCCAGCGGTACCTTACTTGCACCCGAATTTAAAGAAGTGTTAATTACTTTATACCGGTTTCTAATGGTAACCCAGATTCTGACAAGAATGAAAAAGGAGAGATAAGGTGTCCGTGTAAAAAATGCAAGAATAGATTTTATCTACCCAATATGGACATCCAAGGACATCTTTATCGGGATGCATTTGTCCCAAATTATGAAAGGTGGACGTGCCACGGAGAACCACACACCTTTCGTCCCTACCGCGATGATACAGATGTAGGGGGTTCATCTGGAAGTAGGATACAGACGGGTAGAACTGAACCGTCAGAACGTTACCGAGAAATGGTGTGTGATGGAATGGGGTTTGGTATTCCTGATACCACATCGAGTCCTATGGATGATGATGAGCCTAGAGCGGCTGAGGAGCCTAATCCGCAGGAGAAACTGTTTTACCGTATGTTGGAAGTAGCTCACAAGGATTTGTGGTCTGGATGTGAGAAAATGACATTATTGTCAACAGTTGCCAGGTTATTAAATATTAAATCCGAACATAACCTATCGAAGAGATGTTTTGATACGTTATGCCAACTTATAATAGATACACTCCCAGAACAAAACTCTATGGTTAAAAATTTCTATGAGGCAAAGAAATTCCTAGAGGGGTTGGGATTACCGGTAGAGAAAATTGATTGTTGTGACAGGGAATGTATGTTGTATTGGCATGATGATGCGACACTGGAGAACTATAAGTTTTGTGCCAGGCCTCGATTTAAAGAATCCAACAACAATTCACGTGTGTCACATAAGTATATGTTCTTTTTTCCACTGAAAAATCGATTGAAACGGTTGTACGCATCAGAAGTGACTGCGAAACACATGACATGGCATGTAGGACATGACCATTGGGTGTCCGGCGAGATGTGTCATCCATGCGACTCCAAGGCATGGAAGCACTTTGACACAGTTCATCCAAACTTTGGATCAGAGGGACGAAATATTCATTTGGGGTTATGTACTGATGGTTTCCAACCGTTCGGCCAGTCGGGCTCTCAATACTCATGTTGGCCAGTGATTTTGACACCTTATAACCTACCTCCTGGAATGTGTATGAAGGATGAATACATGTTCTTGACTTGCATAATCCCAGGGAAATCTAGCCCAAAACAGAGGATAGATGTGTATTTACAACCCCTGATTGATGAGCTTCTGGAGCTATGGGATGTGGGTATCACGACATGGGACACATTTACTAGACAGAACTTTCAGATGAAAGCGGCATTGATGTGGACTATAGGAGATTTCCCAGCTTACGCAATGATGTCTAGTTGGAGTACATATGGGAAGACTGCATGTCCGGTCTGTATGGAAGGTGTAGAATCTATGAGGTTAAAAGAGTGTGGGAAACAATCATGGTTTGACTGTCATCGTAGGTTCCTTGAGTCGGATCACCCGTTTAGGCTTGATAATTCAAAATTCTCAAAGGACCGCGAAGAGCATGGTAATCCACCTCTATATAAAAGCGGGGAAGATGTCTTAGCTGAGCTAGAATTCCTTGGTCTCCGTCGTGTAGTTGATGTGGGTGGTGAGGATGCAAATACAGCAATCAGTAAGAGTTGTGGATGGAAAAAAAAAGCATCTTTTAGGACTTACCATATTGGAAGAAACATTTGGCTCGCCACAATCTAGACGTCATGCATATTGAGAAAAATGTATTTGAAAATGTGTTCAACACTGTAATGGATGTACAAGGGAAGACAAAGGACAATGCAAAGGCCCGCGAGGACATCCGCATCTTATGTAACAGGCCAGAATTGCATAAGGACCCTCGGACAGGCAAATATCCGAAGGCCGTTTACACAATGGATAAGGACAAGAGGGATGTGTTCTTGAATTGGGTTGCAAGTTTAAAGTTTCCGGATGGTTGTGTGTCTAACCTTGGGAGATGCATTGATATGAACAAACACAGAATGTTTGGGATGAAAAGTCACGATTGTCATGTTTTCATGCAACGTCTTCTGCCCATTGGATGGAGGGAGCTGCTTCCGAAGCATGTGTGGGAGGCCATAACAGAATTGAGCAATGTATTCGTACATTAACTGCGAAGACAATAACTGTGCAGGATATGGAGAGATTGGAAAAAGATGTTCCAATAGTGCTATGTAAACTTGAAACAATATTTCCACCTGCTTTCTTCGACTGTATGGAACATCTACCGGTCCACCTACCTCGAGAAGCTAGTGTGGCTGGTCCTGTACAATTTAGGTGGATGTACCCGTTCGAGAAGTAAGTTTTAACAACGATTTTTTGTTAGATATACTAAAAATTTTGTATATTATAGTGTGAAGTATTAATTGTGTTGCAATTCAGGTATCTGAACCGCTTGAAATGCACAGTGAGAAATAAGGCACACGTTGAGGGTTCCATATGCAATGCGTACATGGTTCGTGAAGCATCTATATTTTGCTCTCACTATTTTGAGAAGCATGTATTCACACGCGAGAGGAATGTGCCAAGAAACGATGATGGGGGTCTATCAGAAACGGACGATGGCCTTATTAGTGTTTTCAGATATGCAGGACGTGGTCAATGTAGAACTAAAAAATGACGGTTGTCCCAAGAAGAATTGGAAGCCATCCATAAGTACCTACTATTAAATTGCACAGAGTTTGAGGAGTATACTGAGTTAGTATCATAATTCATTAACTTAATAAATTTTGCCTGCAGAAAGGCTATATCATTTTATATGTACGTGACTGCATTACATTTTACATGGTGTTTCAAGAACTACACAAAGACAATCCTCGAATAATCGAAACTAAATATGATAAAGCTATAGAGGATGTATTTCCGAAATGGTTGGAGTCGTATTTGATTGACAATCCACCCGAAATCCCATGTCTCTTTCATGTCGCACAAGGGCCTCTTCCAATTGCAACCTCATATTCCATGTACTTTGTGAATGGAATGAAATTTCACACCGAGTGTCACGGTAATCATAGATCCACCTATAATAGTAGAGTTTGCATTACTAGTCTTTCAGGGGATTACTACGGAATTCTAGAGGAGGTTATTGTCGTAGAGTATCCTGCATTGCCAATCAAACATGTTACTTTCTTTAAATGTAGTTGGTTTGATCCTCGTGAGGGGATTGGGTCCCGAACACATTCGAACTACAAAATAGTTGAAGTGAACAAAACAAAGTCATTACCCGTTTACGAACCCTTCATCTTTGCGAATCAAGCTGAGCAAGTGTGTTATGTCCCATTCCCGAAAATGAGATCAACATCTAGAGGGAGTGATTGGGTGGCTGTATGCAAAGTAAAACCAAGGGGTGTGATTACTGTGAAAACAGGGGACCAGGCCGAAGCATTCCAGGTTGATGTGGCAGATCAACTCAGACTCGAGACTTCCATGATTACATCAAGTCGAGAACAATTAACAGACGATGTGGTGCAATATGTAGACTTACAGCAGGATGAGGACAACGAGTCTTCATCTTCATTAGATATGAGTGTTGGTGATGAGTTAGAGGATGATGATCTGGATGATCCTTCACAGGAGACTTCAGATGAAGATTTTCAAGTTTAAAATGTGAATTTATTTATCATAGCAATCTCTTGTAACAATTTACTTCTAACTATTTACCGGTCCGTTGTATCATAATTTTCCTTCATCTTTGCAGATGGATGTTCAGGGGGGTGGCTCGTCTTCTAGCAATCCACGTGGTAGCTCTTCCCAGACGGGCACGCCACGACGACGGCTGACGCGTGCTGAAACTCTCGCACTAATCCGGGAAAGGCGGGAGCGTAGCCGTCGACAGGGAGCATGTATGTTTGTATTCAATTTTTTATAACATAATATCCTATTAACCTTGGTTTATTTCAATCTTCTGAATGGCAGTTGCTGCTTCAGGTTCGGAAGAGCAACCCCATGGTGCCCCAGACGCTGACAAGCCTGTCGTACCAGAGACCCCGCCACCACATGTCCCAGGTTTGCATATTATGAATTTATAACAATATTATATAATGTATAATGTCATTAAATCTTCTTTGTTAGGGGCTGGAAATAATGTTGTGAATGCGCCATCGCAACAGGCTGCAAATAGGATACAGATTGGACTGAATAAGAAGGGAGTGTAAGTTAATTATTTAAATGTTTAACCATTTCTTAAATATTTTTTTCAATCTATTATTACGTCTTGCTGCAGAATTGACTTCCCGAATAAAGTTTTGAAAAAAATAACGGAATGCTATGGTTTGCGAACTGACAAGGAGGGGATTAGTTGGGGGAAGGTGTCACAAGCCACGAAAGATTTTTATTGGGGGGAATTTCAGGTTCGTTCGTCTCTTCCAATTAAATTAGCTCATTTAATGTATGTTTACTGACGTTAAATTATGCACGCATTGCAGAAGTTTGCTAGTTGGGAACCCCAACACGATTTAATTGTGAAGAAGGAGTGGGAGAAGAAGAATATCGCAAGGTATGTCTTTGTAGTTAGAGTTTGCTTACATGGTTTGTGTCTTGCTTTTATATCGTGGCTATGAAAATATATTAATATGTTGCTCATTCACGAACTTCTAGATACAAGGATTACACTCTGGATATAAGAAAGCATAAAAGGCCAATGCCATCGGATGCTGCAGTGGCTGCCAGATGGCAGGCGATTTGGGATTCTGAAGATTTTAAAAAGAAACAAGCCAGAGAAAAATTGAACCGGAGACGGGGTGATGAAAATGCGCCGGCCCTACCCACCCACACAGCAGGTTCAAGGTCACATCTTGCGACACATGAGGCACTAGTATAAAATTTCTATCTTTTATTTCTAACATTAGATACTCAATTAAATAATTTATTATAGGGTGTTAACATAAATAAAAAATTATTTATTGTATAGGAGGCTCAACATGACAGGACGGTTTACTATCCGGAACTACACGAGCACACGCATACGAGGAAGCACGAGAAAGAGCAGTGGCTTACACCTCGGGATCAGGAAGTCCAGGTACAATGTTACAAATCACACATTATTGTAAAATATTGAATGTATTTGATTGTATTGTCAAATATCTAAATTTTTTGTTAACTTCATCATCAGGAGGATTACAATGCTATTGTGGGAACATTAACCCAAGATCCAGAAACTCAGGTGGAATTCGATCCAAACCAGCTCTTCGTTGATGTAGCAGGTGGGCGTGATAGGCGCAAGTCGATTTATGGTTTAGGTAAGTGTGAATTTATTTTTTTAGATGTTGCAACGACATTACATAAATCTTGCGGTACTTCATCATGTTAGACATTTCAATATTTCATGATGAATACATATAGGTTCACTTGCGAAGGCTATTTCGACCACTTATGGGGATGACACCACTGACGAGTCGAGGATGTACAATGTCAGAAGGGACGAGTTTGAAGCTTTAAAGACAACAATGGATGAATGGTCCCAGAGGTCGAAGACGATTGAGGAGGAAGTGGAGAGATTGAAAGGACACAGACCACGCTCCCATGACGATGGCGATGATGATTTCGGGGGTGACTTTGGAATGGCAGGTGACATCACTGCTCTTTGAGGGCATTAAGACTTTTGGACTTGATTGGATGTTGGGTCTTGTTTGATTATGATTTGTAGTTGGATGTTGAGTTGTGTGTTATTTGGATTTTCTTTTGGAGTTTTACCTAGTTTTGTAGTTGTGGATGGCATTAAGACTTTCGATTATGTTGCTCTTTTTTTTTTATTATGAAGACAAGTCGCTTAGTAGGTTAATTGTGTAAAGATCATCGAATCTAGCCTTTGGGCATCTTCTCAAATTACTTAGCTTGTTTTATATGTTGTTTTGAGATTGGTTCCAAATGTCATGGTATTGAGTACTTTGGTGAATGTTGTTAGGTTTTATATGCATTTGGTGAATCTATTTACAGGTTGGATGTTACTAAAACAGACTGGCCTGTTGGCCATATTCAGAGTTACCGACTGCATAAGCGGTCGGTAAGGTGGTCGGCCAAGCCAACGTGGAATTTTTTTTTACCTGTTCTTACCGACCGCATATGCCGTCGGCAGTGCGGTCGGTAGTACCTGCCGACCGTAATTGCGGTCGGCAGGTGGGTCGGGGAGGTTTCCGACTCCAGATCTTTCGGTCGACAGTTAGTTGTCGACAAACTCACTCCCGACCCACTTTTGCGATCGGGAGTGCGGTCGGGAAGCTCCGAGGCGACCCGTACCTTGGGGTTGCCGACCGCAGAATTCGGTCGGGAAATCTGATTTTTCTTGTAGTGGTCGGCAAACTACCAACCAAGGTGTGGTCGGTAATGGGGTCGGTACCCAACTGCATTTGTGAGCAGAAATGGTTGTTTTGACAGCCATCCCTGCTGTCACAAATCAAGCAATTCCAACAATTCATACAATTCAAGCAATACCACATCCAGTACATTACAAAAATGTGCCAATTCAAACAATTCAATATATATACGCGTTCAACTCTAACAATATTACACAAGTCCCAAATTCTACAATAACAAGTTTACAAATCAAACTTCCAACATCCAAACATCAACACACATGTTACAAAGTTTGTCGACAAGTCCAAATCCAAGTCTACCAACATCCCAATATAAAAAACATAAGTCCACATCATATATTCACTTCAAACATCCAAAATTAAGAGAAAAGAATCATACTAACCACATCATATAAGCACTCAATGAACACCTAGGCCACCTCCACCCAAGCCATCAATCAATCCCCATGGTCTGGGGATCGAGGCTTCCGAACTCCAAGTATCCTCTCCATTTGCTCGATCATGGTCATATGGTCATGTGACAGCAGATCCAGTCTCTCCAGTGCAGCATCGAACTGCTCCTGCATCACATATCTCGAACCAGATGGGGGAGGAGGAGTGGAAGCAACATGGTCTTGCCGCCTAATCGCACTGGCCATCGAGCCTATGCCAGATATATTCCCACGTCTGTCGGGTCCACCCGCGACGTCGATGAAGATGCTATCTGGGTCGAAGTTAGGCCCAATGGTGGGGTTCTGGGTCAACTGCTCGGCGACAGCATTGAATTCGTCCTGAAATTCAAGTGGAAGTAAAAAAGGTTCAATTTAGTTTCAACAAAGTGAGTTGAAACTAGAATTTAATCGTTCCAAGATATTTACCTGAAGCCGCTGTGACGTGGGTGTCACCCATTTGTCCTTTTCGTGTCCCCTCGTATGTGTGTGCTCATGCAGCTTGTGCAGGTGGACAGGCCTGTTATGATTAGCTGACTGCAAAGTTTATGAAAATAGAAGTGTTAATTTTGATTGGGTTAAAATCATTGAATTAAAATGTAAAAATAGGTAAAGAATGTTAATGAAAAGCATACCAATTTCTCGGTGGTAACTATAAATGTCTTCGATCCCGCTGTATGTGGGGAGGGCCGGTGCATCCTCCTGTCCCCGGCGTCGGTTCAACTTTCCCCTTTTTGACTTCTCCTTAAAGGCCTGAGAATCCCAAATCCGCCTCCAGTTCTGTGCCACCAACTCGTCCCTTGGGTACGCCTTCTTCTTCTTTCGTATGTTCAGCGCAATCCTTGTACCTGATATATTCAATCGGTCAGTTCCTTTTTCGTATAACATAAGCAAACATTAAAATTTAATTCTATAATGTACCGGGTGATATTCTTCTTCTCCCACTCCTTCCTCACAGCTCCTGCGTGCTCGGGAG
Source organism: Hygrophila difformis (assembly GCA_030278955.1). Classification (NCBI taxonomy): domain Eukaryota; kingdom Viridiplantae; phylum Streptophyta; class Magnoliopsida; order Lamiales; family Acanthaceae; genus Hygrophila; species Hygrophila difformis. The sequence continues at coordinate 47,483,551 of JAOANR010000002.1, read as the reverse complement.
CCCAGCGTGCTACTTTCTGCAGGTTAATTTTTTTTTAAAGATATGTACAACTGCAAGGAAGAAATATATATATATATATATATTTATATCATCTAAAAGTTCTAAATACCTGAAACTCGCCCCAGTAGAAGTCTTTGGTCTCTTGGGAGACCTTTCCCCAGCTTATACCATTCATATCAGCACGCATGGGATAAAAGTCAGTGATCTTCCTGACCAAGGCGTTTGGCAACTCCATCCTATGTCACAATATGGCTTTCTTACGAAAAGAACTAAATAAACAAGAATGGAGTAATATATGGCGAAATAAGTAATGACTTTAAAACATAATTTACTTACACTCCATCGGATCTGGGCTCAACTAGTAACCTATTTGGTCCGAGCTGAGTAGTGGGAGGAGCCCCCTGTGCAGCGGGAGGAGGCCCATGTGCAGATCCCACCGATCTTAACAACAAATACAACATTTTTTGTTATTAAATATATAACGAAACACCAATCTTTATATATTGTACCTGGAGTGCGTGGCGGTGGAGTCTCTGGCACGACAGAAGACGACTCTGGTAGCTCACCGGGATGCTCCGGTGAGCTAGATGCACCAACTGTGATTCAAGAGATAAAAATGTGCACTCAAAGTTAATATACGTTAATATATGTTAATATATTAGAACATGACACCATTTTTTTAAATTTATTTCGAAATATATGCGGTCGAACGCTGAAAGTCCTTCCTCGCTGCCCGGATAGCAGCCTGAAGCTCAGGCCATGTGAATATGTACGGGGTCCGCGAACCCCGTCCTCTGGAACCCGACCCTGACCCACTCGGCGTGCTCAAAGACGCGCCACGACCTCGGTCGGTCATCTGCAATATTTAATTATTATTAGAACACAATGTACAATTGCTACTTGAATGTAACTTAAGTTATATATTCTGATAGTAATTATAACAATTAAGTTCATCACATTTCATATTTGGAAATCCTCATCCGAAGTCTCTTGTGAAGGATCATCCGATCAGACTCAGTTGAATTGGAATCAGTGCCTATCGATGATTCTGAATCAATATTCTCATCCTGCTGAAGTTCAACATATCGAACGTCGCCGTCTGTTAGTCGTTGTCGCCTGGCCGTGATAGTTGTAGTTTCGAGGCCAATTTGTTCCGGAGCATCAACCTGGAACGCATCTGCTTCTTCCCCTTGTCTAACTGTTATTACACCTCTCGGTTTGACTTTACACATGACCAACCACTCATTCCGACTCGCAACTGGTCTGATGGTTGAGAAGGGTACGTAGCACACTTATTCGGCTTGATTAGCAAATATGAAAGGTTCATAAACGTTCAACGACTTTGAACGGTTTATTTCAATAAGATTGTAGTTCGAATGAGTACGCGTCCCAATTCCTTCACAAGGGTCAAACCATCTACATTTGAAGAAGGCAATTTGCTTAATAGGCAGCGCAGGGTACTCTATGACTATAATCTCTTCAATTATACCATAATAGTCTCCTTGATTTTCCGACTTGATACAAACACCACTCCTGTATGTCCATCTGTGCCCACCGTGGGATTCTGTGTGGAATTTCATCCCATTTATAAAGTACATAGGATACGATGTACCAACGAGAAGTGGGCCCTGTGCAACATGAAGAATGCATGGATTGTCGGGTGGGTTTGCGATCACATAAGCCTCAAACCATTTTGGAAAGTCCGCCGTTTGAGCTAACCAAATCTCCGGACCACTTATCCCAGGGCGCTCCTCCATCAAATCAGCTGTGAATTTCCTATTATTGAGAAGAGGTAATGGTCATGTTACAAACACTGAAAGGCATTGAATATAATATTGATTATGGAATGAACTTACATGATATACAGTTGCATCTCGATACAATTTAAAATGAGGTAAATGTGAATGGCTTTCAACTCTTCTCCAGACAAACGCCTCTTTTTCGACTTTCCCTGGGCACGTCCCGTGTATTTGAATATGCTAGGCAGGCATTCGTCATAATTCTGTATGCCACCATCATCATTCCTTAGCACATTCCTCATGCGGGTGAAAACATGCTTCTCAAAGTAATGAGAGCAGAAAATCGAGGCCTTCCGGACCATATATGCGCTGCAAATACTACCTTCGACATGTGCCTTGTTGCGCACGGTTCTTTTTAACCGATTCAGATACCTGAAAGATATTATATATTGCAAATGTTCATACCCGGTAAAGAAACATGTATTCAGCTAAACCATTTTGTAACGACAAAACAATATTCAAATTTCACCTCTTATACGGGTACATCCATCTGAACTGAACGGGACCTGAAATCCTAGCTTCGTGAGGTAAGTGGATGGGAAGATGTTCCATACAGTCGAAGAAGTCAGGTTGGAATATCGTTTCCAACTTACAAAGAATCATTGGCATATCTATGGCCAATTTGTCTAAGTATTGAACTGTAAGTGTTTTCGCAGTCAAGGCACAAAACATTGCTCAGTTCTGTTATTGGTTCCCAAACACTCTTAGGAGGCAGATCCCGCCATCCTATCCGTAAGTGACGCTGTAAAAAAATCTGGCAATCATGACTTTTCATGCCAAACATTCTATATTTGTTCATATCTATGCATCTGCCCAGGATATCGACCGGTACGACTGTTCCTATGCAGTTCAGGCCTATTACACAAGGCAACAAGGTCCTCACGTGCCTTCGCATTATCCTTTGACTTCCCTTGAACTCCCATGACTGTGTTGAAAACATTTTCAAACAAATTCTTCTCAATGTGCATTACATCAAGATTGTGACGAACAAAATTCATTTTCCAATAAGGTAGATCCCATAATATACTCCTTTTTTTCCACCCACATGTCTGACTGATTACTGCATTCTCCTCAGATCCTCTTAATTCAGTTACACGATGTAGACCATGCATTTCTATGTCTTTCAACATTTCTTCACCGCTCTTATACCTTGGTGGCAATCTGTGTTCCTCTCGATCCTTCCTGAATTTGGACTTATCAACTCTAAAAGGATGACTTATACCTGAAGGCGGGAACCTCCTGCGAGCATCAAACCACGACTGTTTGACACCCTCTTTAAGCATTATCAATTCTGTTTCTTCCATACATACTGGGCATGCAGTTTTCCCATATGTGCTCCAACCAGACATCATGGAATACACCGGGAAGTCTCCAATGGTCCACATCAACGCCTCCTTCATCTGAAAGTTTTGTTTGGAATATCTGTAGGATGTTTCGATCCCAACATCCCACATCTCCAATAGTTCGGCTATTAAGGGTTGTAAGTAGACATCGATCCCCTGTTTTGGGCTTGATTTCCCGGGAATTATACATGTCAGAAACATGTATTCATCTTTCATACACATGTCGGGAGGGAGGTTGTATGGGGGGTTAGAATAACTGGCCAACACGAGTATTGAGAACCCCACTGACCAAAAGGTTGGAAACCATCCGTACATAAGCCCAAACGGACATTCCGCCCCTCCCCACCAAATTCTGGATGAATTGTATCAAAGTCTTTCCATGACTTCGAGTCGCAAGGATGACACATCTCTCCTGCCGACTCATGCTCATGTCCGACATGCCAAGTCATATGTTCTGCAGTCGCCTCCGATGCATACAACCTTTTTAAACGGTTCTTAAGTGGGAAGTAGAACATGTATTTCCGTGCAATCCATGAATTCGAATTCGTTTCCCTATACCGAGGCATGGAACAATAACCGTATATAACTACTTGACATTTTTTAGCCACACTAAACAAACCATGGAACTTAAGAACACTAACGGTAGAACTACTTGACATCCGCCATTTACACTAAACAAACATAGAACTAGCAAATGATAACATACATAAGATAGATTTAATTGAAAGATATCAAATTATATTACCTTATTCAGCAATATATTGACGAATTTGGCCCGGTGATTTGAGTACTGCTTCTCAATGCAGTTCCGTAGTGTGTCTCTTAATACAAAGATAATTAAATAGGACAAAACAAGGAATCCCAAACTAATACTACGCACCAATTTATGCAACTCCAACACAAATAATCAATTACTTATCCAAGTCCAAACAACCAATTATTTTTTTTCAACTCCAAAATAAACAAACGACCAAATTATTAGTACATCCAATCCATATACTTCAAAATGACATAGCTTTCTCATACGAACTCTGAATTGAGTATATCATATATGAAAATTCATCTACTCAACGAGCGGAATCCAATTACGCTACCAGAAAATCAAGACTACAAAAATTGAATTCGGAATACGCGAAAACAGCCTGCTGCCAGCTTTTTTCATACCCAAATTTCCTTTTTTTTTTAATGGATTTTGAGACACACAAGAAAGAGCATTCACTATGTTTCCAAGATCATTTAAATGCATTTTTATTATAAAATACTAACAAAACCCAAAAAATATATCCAAGAACACTAATAATACTCAATCGAATATCTTCCACTCCGACCAATTACAACAACATCAAATATCATGAGTATTGAGAATACAACAACCAACATCAACAAAAAATAAAAAAGAAAAAAGAAAAAAGGAAAAAAATGAAGAACACGACAGCAGCCCCCAAACAGTCCAAATATTTCAAAAACACAAAAATGCAAGAATACCAATCGAAAGACATTGTAATGCAATAAATAGGACAACAATCGAATAGGTTACGGGAGAAACATTGTTCAATCGAATACCTAGTTGGAGTGTTCAATCGAAATGGCTCGAAGGAGGTGGCTGCGGGTCGATGGTTTTTCGGGGGGTGGCTCGTAATGGATCGAAAGCGACAGTGGCCGGCGGCGGTGGACGGGCTCGATAGGGGGTGACGGCGGACGGCGGCGGGCAGCTCCTGCGTGCTCGGTGGTTGCGGTGGACAGGCTCGAAAGCCAAAATTTGTGGCTCGAAACACAAACGGGCTCATGGATTTCGGAGGCGGACGGGTGGTGGTCAGCGATAGTCGTCGGCGGTGCAAGTGGTCGGGCGTGAGGTCGGAGGGAACGGTGAATCGCGGGAGGGAGTAATTTGGGGTTGATTCTCGATTGTGGCTGTAAATTGCTGTAATTTACAGCCTAATTTAAGCCCTAGGGTACCGACCCCAATTTGGGGTCGGTACCACCGACCACATTTAATGTGGTCGGTGGTCTGGTCGTCAAAGAACGGGGCCCAATAACAGCTATAAGTTACCAACCCCAGCCTGGAGTCGGTAAATCCGGTCCGGACAGTGGTGGTCGGTGATTAGGGTCGGTAAATCCAGTTTTCTTGTAGTGTTGTAAATGTTACGTTGGACTTTTTGTTACTATTCACTGTTTAACTATGAATCAAATTTTTATCATAGTTATGCAAGAAAAAGTTATAGTCAAGTGATATCTTGTTAGATTCGTTTAATCTTATAGTTTTTGAATAGCAATCTTTTTTATAATTTTTACTTATACACAATTTAAGTTATTAATCATTAAAAATGTGTGCATCGAAATGCGTGTTTGAGCCCAACGTAGAAATTACACTAAGACAGAGGTAGTACTAATTTTACCACGGAAAAATTAAAATTTTAGTCCATTAAGTTTTAAAATTCACCAAAATAATCATCTTCGTTTCAATTGGAAAAATTGGTCCCCAAGTTTGATTTTTCTTTTTCTCCAATTTGATCATTTGGGCATAATAAACATAATTATTATCTAATAAAAGATGATTAAGCCATTAATCTGGGTTCCACAACCCTTAATTAAATGAGTCAACCCACAACCCATTTATTAAAAATCCATTTTATTAAATAAATTACCTTTTATTTAGAAAACTCATTTTATTCAAACAAAATTATCATTTATAAAAAAAAACTCAATTTATTCAAACAAAATAACTATTTATCAAAAATCCATTTTATTCAAAAAAAATTAAGGATTGTGAGTTGACTAATTTAATTAAGAGGTTGTTGGACATGTATTAATGGACTAAATTCCCATTCAATAGATGTTAATTATGTTTATTATGCCTAAAGGACTAATTGGATAACAAATCAAACCTAGGGACTAATTTTTCCAATTAAAACGGATATGACTATTTCGGTGAATTTCAAAGTTAAAGGACTAATATATTAATTTTCTCCATTTTACCCCTAATTGAATAAAAGAGAAATATATCTTTTTTGGCATAGAATAAAACAGAAATATGTTGAGGGCACATCACATATGATAAGTGCACCCATCTAAAATAAAACATTCACCACACATTCCACCCACTTAGAAACAACAGAAAAAAGGCACCAAAGAGAAAGAATTACACCCAACACAAAAAATCAAAGCCAACTTGAAGAAGATGTCCGGAGTAGGTCCCCGGAGATGCGGCGAAGGCCGCGTAGTTCCTCCTGAGCATTCTCTTTAAAACTAAAAGTTAAAAGTTTACGGATTGGGTTTGAATTTATTTTTACACTTTTAAGTTTAAAGTTATGAAATCAATTTATAAATGTGTTGGACATTTTGTTGGGAACATTATTTTGTGCAAAGATTTGGTGTTTTTGACTGCCGCTAGTTGTTGGAGCTGGAGAATGATGGCTATTCGGCGGTACACAGCAAACGACCAACACTGGTTGAATATTGATGTCAAAATCGGTCACCGCTAACCAAATTCCTTATAATGCAATCTGCCGGTGATGCTGGCCGTTTGCTATATATTGTGGAAAAATGGACTTCCCTTTTTCGGCCATTAATGGTTGTTTTTTTTTATCATAATTATTTTCGGCCACTAGTGGCCGAAAATTCATGTTACGCACAACCGTTAGTGGCCGAACGTGTTCAATCCAGTAGCAAACCAAACATATTTTGAATACTAATCTACCTAAATCAACGGAAAATCTGAACTTTTTCACCACAAGTTCAGATTGAATGCTAGATGGAACCTATCTACAAGTTCTCTTTCTCACTTTGTATTGTAATGGAGTTAGGGTTTTAGTTTGGAGAAGATGAAAAAGAAGAGGTGCCTTCAACATTAATGTGTTGTGTACTTGTATAGTGTGTACATCCAACCAAATCAAATGGTGTGATCAATATACTAACTCAACTCATTAATATGAGGGTGTTTTCTTTTTCTTTTTCTTTTTTTTTTTTTTTTTTTTTTAAACAATGCTGGGTTCCCCTAACATAATCCGTGCATATATTCTCACCCTCTATTTGTTCATTTATATTTTATCTCATTTTTGAATTTTTTTGGTCCCACTAAATAATTATTTTCTCACTTTTAGTCAATTAGTCTAATTTTTAACAAAAAATATTTATATGAGATCAATATATAATTTTTTAAAATTTATTTATGTGTAAAATGCCTACAATCTAATTAAAAATTCATAACTCATTTAACTAAAACCAAAATTATTTATTTGTAATTAATAATATTATTTATTAATTTACTAGAAGAATATATTATTTAATTTTAATAACTAATTTATTTTTTATAAATATTTAGCATATTTTATATGACAACATTATGTTATTTAGGGTTATAATGGGTTTTTCGATTTTTATGGTTTTTGTTGATAAACGAATAGAATCAACTTTAGCTCAGATATCAAAAGTAATGTTGTCCTGAATTGGAGGTTGGTCACTTCTTAAGGATTCAAACGTTAAAAAGGAAAATAGGAATAAGGAAGCTAGAAACCACAAGGATAGAATAAGAGAGATGTAACCAAAGGGGGTATAAGCCAATGACCCTATCTCTTCCACCAAATCCAAGTCTTAACTGATTTAACAATCAACAGTGAATGTCTCAATTCCAGGTTGATGAATGTTTACCAACAAACAATCAAAAAGTGGTGTGTGAGAGGAGTGAACTCACTGTGGTGATCCTTTGAGAGAAATGATAATTCATTCAACAAAAGATAAATCAAACAAAAAGAGGGGAGCCCACGTACATAGAAAAATCCTAAATATAAAAATTAACAATTATCTATTACAATTCAACAAATAGAAATAAAGAACAACTAACAGATTTCTTTACAAAGGGTCTTCCCTCGAAGCTCTTTCAAGTGTTTTGTTCCAAGCTGTAGAGCTTCAGCTAGCAGGGAGCTGGGTGTTGAAGCTACAAGTTGCAAGGTGAATACTCCTGAAGTTGCAAATGGGTCGAAGCAAGTTGAAGCTATTGGGCTGTATTACAATGTTTGTGTAGTCTGTTAGTAGTCTTTGGTTAGCTTTAAGTTTGTTTGGGCGACCATATTGGGCCATTTGTATCTTTTATTTTCTTCCTTGGCCTGCTTGTATTTTGATTATTAATAAAGAATCAACCGCCATTGTTTTGCGGTTCCCCGTGACAAACTCTCTCAAGCTTCAACAGCTGGGCGGCGGCGACGACGTCCTCTCCCTCCGTCGGCAGAACAGCGACGGGTAGCACTCTAACAACAGCTTCAAATCTTCATCTTCAAGTCTCCGTCTTCAAGCACTTCATTCAGGAAGCAATGACGGCTTCCCCTTACATCATGGCAGAACTCCAGCGGCGGAACATCAACAACAACGGCGGCAGAAGCGAAGTGCTCCAGCGACTGTGCGGCGGGTTCCAGCAACGACTCTCCCTCCAATGGCAGCCTCCTTGCGTGATGTCAGCTGCTTAAGCAATGGGTGTGGTCAGCGAGTGGCTGGAGGCCTTGGATGTCCGCCTTGGGCGAAAAGCAAGTAAACTTGTGCGATCCCTCGGTTAGGGATTGCAAAAAAGCATCATACTAGATCGAAAACTGAATTTTCGGTACGGTTTTGGGAAGAGGATTATTGGGGACGGGCCGGGAATCGGAGATGGACGGGGAAGTAGTCGCCGCCTCGTCACATCCCCGATATATTTTATATATTATATTTTATAAATTTTATATATTATATTTAATATTTTATATACTACCTCCGTTCCTTTATAATTGCAACATTTGGAATTTCGACACTATTCATTGAGTAACTTTGATTCGACTTTTTAACACAATTATATAAGATAAAATATAGTCAAGTGAGATCTTGTTGGATTCGTCTAATCGTATAGATTTAGGATATCAATTTTTTTTTATAATTTTTATTTATATTCAATTTAAGTTATTAAGGATTAAAAATGTGTATTGGATTGCGTGAAATGTGGATCCGTAGCATTTAAAAAGTAACGGAGGAAGTATTATATTTTATTGATTTTTACTAAAGTACATCAGTCTATTACTTAAAAAAATATTAAAACCTAAACCCTTATATAACCTCCATTGGTAATAAATTAAATTATACTATTATTAATATATAATATTATATATTTTGCATCATTAACTTTATTTATATATTTATAATTTGCTTTATTTTTCATTTTTTTTAAGGAAAACATGGAAAGCAAATGTTGTGGGTTTATTTATTTTTATTATTATATTGCATGATTATCGAACTTTATTATGTGAAATTGAGTATTTAGAATTCAAAATTTAGTTTGATAGGTTGATTATATATTGGAAACAATTATGAACTTTTGATGTGGATTACAATTTGTGTGAGTTTTAATATTAAAATTTTGAAAAATTGGTTTGTTAAATGAATCTCCAAAGTGGATCGGGAAAATTATAATACCTGATGGGGATCCCCGATAAAATTCCCAATGAGGATTGCGCCGGTTTTGGGGATTAATGATGCTATTGGGGATGGGGATGGGAATACTACTCCCCGTCCCGAAACCGGTCCATTGCCATTCCTACCATTAGGGGTGGGCAAAATATTCGAACCGATTCGTTGAACCGCTGAATCGAACCGAAATCGAACCGAATTTCCGGTTAACCGAGGACCCCGGAGCAAATACAAATATCATATTTCAGTATTCGTCCGGTTCAAATACAAATACAAATACTTTAATTTTTCCCCCGGTTAACCGAACCGAACCGAATATATTTATTTTATTTTAAAAGTTATATATAGTGTAAATATTATAGATATTTGATGGTATAAAATTATATAGATAATATATATCATTATTTATTTAATTATTTAAGTATATAATAAAACAAATATAAAAAACTAAAGAGCTAATTATCAAAATATATCACCATAATTAATAAGCCTATATTGATTTTTGTCTTTCAGAATACCCTATTATTAAAATATACCTCTACATTAAGATTTGTTACATATACTAACATATTTTGATTACATTGAAAAGAACCATTTGATTCCATAGTTATATGTATATTTTTTTTTCTGAGTGTAATAACCTCGTCCGACCCTCTTAAAATGTATAATCAAGTTTTCATTTCTTAAATCTTTGAGTTTCGTAGATTTTTAAATATTCGAACTGAATCGTTTAACCGCTAAATCTAATCGAAACCGAACCCCCGGTTAACCGAGGACTCCGGTTACAAATACAAATACTAAAATGAAGTATTTGCCCGGTTCAAATACAAATACAAATACCTAAAAAATTCAGGTTAACCGAACCGTGCCCACCCCTACCTACCATCGGTAAACTTGGCCCATCTCATTCAAAGCAAATTTATAGAGAACATAGGCTCCGTTCTGCACATAGAGCTGTAGTTGTGGACTGTAGCTGCGAGCTGCAACTGTTGAGAGCTGTAACTATCAGTATTTGTATAAGTGTTCGGTACAAGTAGCTGTAGCTGTCAAAAATTGTAATTTGAAGAGAAAATTTAATTAAATTTGGTAAGTAGCTTCTAAAAGCTCCCAAAAGCTACTGAGCGTAGCTTCTGTTTGTAGAGCTTATTGGAGCTGCAATTCGCAGCTAAAGCCTTCAAAAGCTAGTGTGCAGAACGAGACTACTGTTTTGAAATAAAAGTTAAAGCTCCTCAAAGCTCCCAAAAGCTTGCAAAAGCTGCATGCAGAACAGACCCATAATCTATGGTATTTGCCAAGAAAAATCAATATGTAAAGGATGGCAAATGAGATCTGTTTTTATACGGTATATGATACGGTTTTTGCATAAAGATTGGATCCAATGTTATTTGATCAAATTTGATATGTTGAAGAGCTTGAGATCTTCAAAGCAAAACATAATTCCAGAAAAAAGAAATGTTTGTGCCGTGCACATAGAAATGGCAAAAAAAATCATGGCAAATTCATGAAATATATTTCAAGATTCATTCACATCTCAATACTTTTACAATCCCGTCAATAAGTCTCGAAATGGCATCTGTAAACACGTAAACTTTGTTCTCCAGTAAAAATACGACATGTGTTTTTAAATATTAATTTAACTTTTTTCAGGATTTTAAATTTTTCGATGAAGGTAAGAGAATGTGGAGAGCGTCGGTGAGAATGCCAAGGGAGCTGGAGGCAGCGGTGCTGAGCAGTGCACGGGGAAACCGGTTGCAGAGCGGGAGGAAGATCGAAAATGAGAGGGGTGGTGGACGGGCCTTGAGAAGAAGGGGTGAAGTTGATAGCTCGTATCGTTGGCCTTCACGGCGGAATAGAAAAGTGGACGGAAATGCTAGTTGCCAACAGGAGATGTTCGGCGTGTTCACAGGAAATATTCCTAGTGAAGAAGATAACGTACAAATCTTTCATGAAGTTGATAAGATGGCGAGAGTACGGGATTGGTATTTTCCCAACAGAAGGTGTCTAGAGAATGGATTCAAATTTGGCTTTTTCCGATTCAGCCATAGAAATGAAGCAGAGGAGGTGATTCGGAGGTGGAACGGGAGAATATGGAAAGGAAAATCTCTAAGAGCCAACTGGGCACTCCCAAGCAGAAGTATATCGAATAGGGGTGCAAGGCCGTCGGGGGGAGTAGGGTGTTTCCAAAGGTGGTGGGGGAGGTGCGAAGGCATGGTTTAGGGAACAAAGCATGGAGAGATGAACGTACATTCGTTGAGGTCATTTAGGATGGATGGATCTGGAGGTTGGAAAGAAACGAGGGACGAGCAGAAGAAGTGGTGACATTGCATGAAGATGTTAAGGACCTTGAGAGGTTGCAAAGGTCAGCGATAGTTGAATTTAGGAGCCTGGAATCTCTGATTGAGTTCCAGGAGTGGCTGTTCGGAGGAAAACACATCTGCGAAGAGTGATATATGGAGGAGGCCACATGTTAGTGGTGGTGTTTAATAATTTGCCGACAGAAGCGATTTTCAGACTGTCGAATGGAAACAGAAGTGGGAGGTTGGAGCTATCACCAGAAAACAACTGGTATGGACATACCTTTTCGGACTACCATTCTCAGCATGGCGCGAGGAGAATTTTTGCCAAATAGTGAAGGAATGGGGAAAGGTTATTTCTGTCGACAGAGATACGAGGGAACGAAAGAGATTCGATCGGGCTAGAATTTTAGTGGCTTTAAATGATGATATTTCCATCCCATTGGTTCTTAACGTTAAGGTTGGAGGATCTATCACCCCAATTCAGATAATGGCCAATTTCAATGAAGAAAGAGTGGTGGAGGAAGAATCCGGGATTGAAAGGAAATTGGATTCCAGGGGACGGCGGGATGGGAAGGGGGCTTCCGACGAGCCACCGGCAAGGACCGAAGCTGTGAAGTCCAGGACTAAATATTTGTGGGGAAGAGGAACATTTTCCAGTGGACGTGCATGGGGGAAGGAAAATTTGAATAAGGTGGCGGAAGTTACTAAGGGAAATGATGGAAATGAAAAAGGGCTTGTTTGGAAGCCGGCGTATTTAGGAGCATATAGCGGATTCAATCAGTATATTCTCTCACAATTCTCTCTCCAATTCTGCATCTGCTGACTCCCAAACATCCCCAAAGTGTGTCTTGGGCATGTTACCGAGAAGGAAATGAGCAGGAGTGGTCATGGGATGGTTCCTCAAGGGTTGATTGGGCTTGACACTGATGGGCCGGTTGAAGGGGGATCAAAATATTTAGATGAGATGGGGCTGGGAGATGATGTTGATTCAACTAATGGGCCTGACCATTTTGGGCCGGGGAGGAGTTGGTGTGTCGGAAAACATGGGCCGAAAATAATTCGGATGACAGCATTTGCAATTCGGCTGGTAAAGTGAGTAGGGCCATTAGGAGCGATATGAACGAGATGCATATGCATTGTGGCAGAACAGTGGAAGGGTGCGATAAGGGAATAGAGGTGACGACGGGTGAGAGTTCGCCATCTTCGGGATTCAAAAAGGCTAATAGAAGGCCATTAAGCCCTGGTAAAGTGTTAATAGAAGAGGGTGGGGCAGAGGAATATGAGGGCGCGGTGAGGATCGTAGTCGGGGACGGGATTAGAATTGAGGGACAGCTGGGGAAGGAGTTTGATCGGAGGAAGGAGGTGGAGGATGTACAAGGGCACTGTGACTGTGAGGCCTGAACTAATGGCTTCAGTGATGAGGGGAAGGCCGGAAGGTTACTAATAATGTGACAAAAAATCAACTGAAAGCATCATTATGCCAGTGATTTACATGTCATTGCATTCATACAAGACAGAGACAGGTACATGTTAACCCAGCAGAGATCAGCTAGTGTCGTTTTCCAAATGGGGACATGCGTCTTTGTTGAAGGATTTTGTGCTTGGGTGATTGGCAAATACTAATACTGTAGGTATATTATTACAAACTACAAAGTATGTGTTGATGAAGTTCCACGGCAAAATTGCGGGTGAATTTTGACGCCACAAAATTACACAAATTACAAAGAAGAATACAGAAGAGATACGAACGGGAAGGTTAAAAACTTCAATCAACATTATCCCAAGCCTCAATCTCCTTTGAGGTGCCTATCGGCTCTCTCCCAAGGATACAAATTGAATAGCATTTTTCAAAGAATTGAATTGCATAACAGTGAGAAATGAGTAAGAGTGGCTAAATCAGAAACATGAAGAGAGACTAAATCAAAAACATAAACACTTCAAGAGATGTATCAAATAGTCATAGAATCTTGAGATGAGGAGAGATGATAAATTGTATTTCCTTTTAAATCTCCCAATCTGAGGAACAAATATATGGATCTTTTCTTCAGGCTGTCATCGAATGTTGGGCTTTACCGTGTGTTAAATATTTAATATGTTCCCTTGTTACATTATCAAATCTGAAGAAGGAATAAAAAGCTGAATTAAGGTTAAAAATTCTGAGAGTCCAGGAAGTGAGGAAAGTAGGAACCTTGATGTGGCTGAACTGAATTTTCCATGTTATCCGACAAATCCATTGCCTTCTTCTGGTGCAAGGATTGAACTAATCCTCAATCTGAATTCTCTGGGAATGCGGATAGGACGATAGTGTTTATCAAGCCAAACTGCTGTGGCTCTTGCCTCCACAATAGGCTGGTGAGCAAAAACAACATTGTTAATTTTGACGGACCATACTTTTTACTGTAAAAATTGAACTACGACCAGAAAGTAGAGAACCTCTTTGCAAGGTATCTTGAAGATGAAGTGTTCAAAGAACATCCGAACTGCAGAAGAGTCACATATCCTCACCTTGACCACAAATCTGTCTCCACTCTGTTGTCACAGGAAAAATTAAATAGAAAAAGCAATAGAGTAAAAGGAATTGCTCATTTCAAAACCATGGAAACAAAAATCTAGGATAGATCTATCATATGCCACTATGACTATTAAATTTCAAGTGAAATTATCAATATGCTTTTCAGAGATCACTTATCCTATTTATTGTAGTTGACCCAAAGAGTTTCAGTGTAGCTATATTTTGTGTGACTCAAATGTAGCTAGTGCATTCTGTCTGAATCCTTACAGCTACTCGTGACCTGCTTTTCCTTTTCAGCAAATCTTAAAACGAAGACAAATTCATCAACCACCAGATCACGTTATGCTTACAGACTTGCAGCTCTTTGTAAGAAGATTATATCATACCCTTAAAGGTGCAAGAAACTTGAGTGACAGCTCCGTCAAAGCTAATGCTTCACCAGCTCGGGCAATTGCATCTGCATTCACACCAATCCTTTCCAAAAATTCATGGCGACCTGTACACCATTTACAGCGTCATTATATATCCTCATAAAAAAAAGAAAAAAAAAATCTCCTCAATAAAATAAGTAAATAAAAAAAAAATGACTTCTTATTTACTAGTATGAAACCACATAAGATTGAACCTGCAAGTTCAATGTATACAAATGTTCCAAATTGAGACTTTCACTGATTAATGATAAATGAAAAGGACAAGATAATTTAACTTTCAGAGGGGGAATTCTTAATCATTTGCTCATAATCATGTCCTATTTAAGCCCTGATAGAAAAGACAGAGAAAATAGAAAACATACACATGGTTATATTCATGTCTCCAACAAATTGAGCAGTTCCTTTTTAGGATAATCAGGAGCAATCGTATACAGACTGGATGGTTCACCAATAAGCTTTTCAAGATGTTTCAATTGGACAACCAGGTATAACTTTTCAACTTTTAATTACAAGCATATTAATGAACCATGTTTTCTGCCCTTTTGCCCAAGCAAATCAGTTTAAGTGCAATTGTTGCCTAGAAAAATGGTTACTCTGTACAGTCTAATCTACGTAATCTTAATTTGAAAAAAATGAAACTTATGGGTAACAAGACTACATCCGGAGCCCAATTACTCATCTTTTGAGAAGATTATAATCACTACATTGTTAGAACAATATCGATATTCATGCAAGTTAAGAATTAGTAAAGCCTCAGCTTCTGCATAAAGGCAAATCTTAAGACATGCTAACCATTGTTCATAATTGGAACTAAAAGAAATGGTTGCATATATTACAAGCACAAGCATTCTTACCATGTTGACAGTAGCTGGCATAAACAGCATTATTTACAACACCATATTGATCCAATTCATAGTCCCGGACTTTGAGTTCGACTTCATGGAACCCACTCATTCTGCCATAAATTCAAAAGGCTTCAATCTTTCAAAAGTGTTAAGATTATTCAGATCTAAAAAGCCCCAGTGGAATATGTAAAAATGGTACAATAAGCAAATAAAATCTCAAAGAATAGATGTTGCACATATTCATGTGAGAGCAGCAGAAAAACGAAATACAATAGGGCAAGGAAATGAAGTTCCCAAATCAAGAATTATAGTACATTTTTAAACATGGTCAGCAAAATATTCAATAATCCAATCAAATGCCTCGTATAATTAACCACTTCCCGTACCAGAATTCCAAGATTACAAATATAGGAAGGAGAAATTTTCGGTACCCTTTTCCACCGGTAGGGTTAAAGGAAGCCGCATCGCACCTTCCAACCCGAGATGAGGCAAATCTGAGACGTGGTAACGGCATATACCGGCGACCGATTGCCGGAATATTCTGACATGGGCGAGAAACAAGATCAGTAACGGGAAAGGCGCGTGTATTCGATAGCAACAGGTGATTGCGTGGAGTGACTACAGATTGAAACATTTTTCCCAGTGGAGATTTCTATCAAAAGATGGAAATTTCTTGAGGATGGCTCCGAATTCCGTTTGGAATTTGGAGCATACATCTTGCATTTCAGCATTTCTATGGCGAAACGAAACAAACATATGTGATTTGATTTTTTACCAATTAAATTATCATATGCTCCCACAGTCTCTCTTGTTTGTAATGTCTCAGTTTTGATTTTTACCAATTAAGTTTAATCTAATTTTTTGTTATAATTTTATAAGAAAATACTTCCTCCGTCTTTAAAGGATAGCTATGTTGGAGAATTTGACACTATTCACACAATCACTTTGACTTGAAGTTTTATCATAGTTATTCAAGTTAAAATATAGTCAATTGAGATCTTGTTAGATTCGTCTCGTCTTGTAGTTTTTAAATATCGAACTTTTAGAATTTTTACTTGTACCGAACTTGAGTTATTACTGATTTAAAATGCACATTGGACTGCATGCTGCGTGGGTCCGTAGCAAACAAAAAAAACGGAGGGAGTATATAGTTGAGATCTGTATATATTTTATAATTCCTCCATATTTAAATTTTTTAAAAATTCTTTATTTTCACGCAATTTAATACACATTTTTAAAGAGTACTATATTAAATTTTATAAAATAAAATTATAAAATTTTAATATTATAAAACTACGTGATTAGACGAATCTAACAAGATTTCACTTGACTATGTTTTATTTTATGTAACTGTGTGAAAAAATCGAATAAAAATTACTCAATGAATAGTGTTACTATGCAAACGTTAGAATTAATAAAATACGGAGGAAGTAGAATACATTTTGAGATATTAACTGTTAAATAAATGCATTGAATTGCGTGTCCCAAATTTTTGGAACAATACTAATGAGATGGATGGAGTAATTTTTTTTTTCAAACTTTCAGGCTAGATAAGTTGAATTTTCATAATTAAGCCATCAGAAAAATAGTTTGAACAAATTTAAGCCAAATGACAAATTTGAAATTCATTAATAACACCTATTTTTTCTTTATTTCTTTAAAACCTCAAGATGTTTGATTTTATACACTTTAATCTTGTTTCAAAGTTTTATAAGCCAAATGACAAATTACGATATTAGACAATTAATTAAAATACCGTATTATTTTTTTGTTAGAGGTAGAAAATTAAATTAAATATACTCATTGTTTATATTTTAAAATTGTGTACATAATTTTTTTAAAACAATGTATACAATATTTAATATTTATCATTTAATCCATATTTTCAGCAAAAAGTGTATTTAGGCAAAAAAAATCCTAATCTAACAATAGTTAATAAAATTACAAATAATATTTTTCAAAAAGCTTATATCATTATATTGATTAGATCATTTTTTAATTAAAATTATGTACAATTTTATACATACATTCAGCATAGATAGTTTAACCCAATCGATATGAAGAAAAATAAATATTTAACTAAAAATATTCTAAGTAAATAAATTAATTATATTACATTATATAATCGGCAATAATTATTACTCAATAGCGATTAATTTCTAAAATATCAAAATTTATTAAAAAATTAAATATTTTTTCCCAAAATCTTTCAAATTATTTTTAATCAAATTTTAATTAAAATATTATATATATATATCCATTTTCTGTAATAATTTTTAATTAAATTTTATTCAAAAATATTTTATATAAATACATATATTTAAATAATTTTAGTAAAAAATAATTATTTTGCATTATTATATTTTCAATTATGAATATGTATATTTGTATATTTATTAATTTTATTAAAATGTATTTTTTGAAGACTTTTTGTCATAATTTCTTTCAAGGCCCAATAGTAATTACTAGTAGTTATTAAAGGAAAGTTTTTAGGCACTATTCATAGCATCGAGAGGTTTTTTATATTATAGATTTTACAAATCAGGATCAAATGCATTATTTTGATCATATATAGGGAAATAAGTGATTAATTTTCTAGAAGTTAATCAAAATTCAAAATACAAATGAAGGGAGTTCGTTGTGGTGCGCCACGCGCGAATAAAGAACATTGATAATGAATAAAGAAAATTGATAAATAATGAATAACTAACGGTTGGAGACTTGGTCCGGTGGTCATGTCCACCGACTTCCAATTTATAGTTGAGAGTTTGATTCCCACCCGTCTCTATTCATCCCCTTTATCCCATTTGAAATTTGTGTGCTTTGAATTCCCATAGGGTTGCCCTTAAACTTACCTTGAGAATATTTTATATGAATAGATACAGCAACAATGCAAGAACCCAAATCCAATTGAACCATTCCTGAAAATTCAACGATAGATAAAAATCCATCAAATTCTTACACCCATAGAGTAACTAACTTCCTTTCTTTACGTTGCGCGTACACCTGGTATGGGACGAGTGCATTGATTAACGGTCTTATTCTGCTATATAGTATTTTGCTTGGCTATGAGTGTGTTTGTTAATAATATCGTTAAGCCACGGTGGAAACTATTGGTCAGAAGTGTGCTAGTTTCTGTTGGCTATCTCTTTTCGGGTACAGATTACTCATAGCAATAGGCATTTGGAAACTAGGACTCAAGTGGACTTAGCTGTGTTTTTGCATGTACTGGTTGTAATAACTCTTACAAATAGTTGTTTATTACTATCAAACCATAGTAGTACCATCTGGGCGTATTAGTGTATGTATTGGACTTACGTTGGTCTCGCATGATAATTCAAAACGTCTGCTATGTATCGATAATTATTGATTTAATCTTTCAATTTTGCTAATTACTGAATCAATCATCCAAGTATCTTAATCCAACATATTTGGTCATTTGGCTCCATAATGTGTCTAACTAAGTGAATTGGTAAAGGGTTTGTTCTGCACGCAACTTTTGAGAGCTTTTGGTAGCTTTTGATTTTATATTAAAATTGTAGCTCCGTTCTGTACACTAGCTTTTGAGAGCTGTAGCTACAATTTGAAGTTCTACAAATAGAACCTATCTAAGGTAGCGTTCAAAAAATGCTCGTAAGCTTATTTATGTCAAATTACAAGGAACGGTCTTGCGGACTTCTGGGCTAGGCGAGGCGCGAATGGGGAAGAAAAACTTGAAGTTTGGCTTTAGGTTGGTGCAATGGTCTCAAATTTATAAGTCGTATATATGTCGAGTGAGTGTGTGATGATGCTTCAGTGTTCTGCGATTTCCTGTGATTGTGTCTTGGGGTGATGGTTTGTATTGAGGATAAATCTGGTCTATGTTGGCAAAAGTAGCTGTTCTAGCATAGGAGTTATTTCTTGTAATGGGACTCCTATTATATTAATGAATTTATTCCGAAAAAAAAAATTTAACCCAATAAGCAATCTACTACCCAATAGTCTATATAAATATTTGTCATTTTATGTCATTTTATAAATTTTATGACAACTACAACTAGTTGTATCAAATATTTAAGTAAAACTGACAGCTTCAGCTCCCTACAGCTCCAGCTTGTAGCTACAACTCCATGTACAGAACAAACCCAAAGATTAAATGGTCAAATGAACAAATGGGTTGCTTTAGTATAACTGGATGATGCATTAATTATGAACATTAATCAATGAAATTGACAATTAACATACATACATACATACATACATATGGGAAAAAAGGATAAATAGGTCCTTTTTCTTTTCAAAAAATTCAAATCAGTCCTTTTTCTATTTTATTACCAAAACAGTCCTCTACAAATGCTAATTATGTTCAAATCAGTCCTTTTTTCACTAATTATATTCTAATTGCTGACGTGGCAAGGGTTTTAATTTAAACCTGACACGTGTGCATAATATTAGTCCTTTTTCTTTTATCTTTTGCCAATTCAGTCATAAACTTTTATTTTGTTCTATTTAGTCCTCTACCCCAATCACTCATTTTTATATTAATTGGCCTCAAACCTTTCAAATTATTTCATTTTAGGCCCAGAACCTTAAATTTTTTATTATTACTAATCCATTTATAAAATAAATGCACAACATACTTCCATAAATAAAATTAAACACCAGACCTCATATATTGAGTTCGACTGCTTTGTTATCGGGTCTTTCAAGTACCGGAATTTTACGGACTCTCTCTAATAACCACTCGACCGCAACCGATTGTTCATTGGTTTTGGTTTCCTTCAGTAACAATCAACATAATCTTACTTTGCGTCCTACCTTAGGATGTAGCAATATTTGAGTAAATGATTTAACTTTAATTTTTGGAAGGTTATGGATACAGGAAGCCTTGGTTTTATTGAAAAATATTAATATTATTAAAAATATTAAAAAAATAGCCTGAATTTTATTGTCCACAAAGTATGATTGTGCTGATTGTTGCTGAAGGAAACCAGAACCAATGAACCATCGTTACGGTCGGATGGTTAGAGAGAGTCCGTAAAATTCGGAACTTCGAAGACCCGGTAATAAGGCGGTCAAACCCAATGTATGAGGTTTGGTATTTAATTTTATTTACGGAAGTATGTTGGGCATTTATTTGATAAATGTATTAGTAATAATAAAAAAATTAAGGTTCTGGGCCTAAAATGAAATAATTTGAAAGGTTTGAGGCCAATTAATATAAAAATGAGTGATTGGGGTAGAGGACTAAATAGAACAAAATAAAAGTTTAGGACTGAATTGGCAAAAGATAAAAGAAAAAGGACTAATATTATGCACACGTGTCAGGTTTAATTAAAACCCTTGCCACGTGAGCAATTAGAATATAATTAGTGAAAAAAGGACTGATTTGAACATAATTAGCATTTGTAGAGGACTGTTTTGGTAATAAAATAGAAAAATGACTAATTTGAATTTTTTGAAAAGAAAAATGACCTATTAATCATTTTTTTCCATACATATGGCAATTTGGGCTGTTATTAAGGGAACGTCATCCTCTTCTGTTACCACTGTATATTATCTTTCCACAAATTTGTCCCATGTTTACTGCAGATTAGCACTTTTGGTACCAAGTTTAGACTGAATATGGACTTTTTAGGTATTACTCTCATCAAAATTTAAACAAAATAAAAGGTATGGCCGGCACGAAGTTTTGGGGAGTTTTGGGAAACTTTAGATTAAATATCAAAATAATAGCTCCGTTTTGTAGCCTAGCTTATGGGGTTTATAGCTATGATTTTAAGCTCTGCAAATTGAACATATCCAAAGTAACGTTTAAAAGTAGCTGCCAAATTATTGTCCTCCAATTTGAATTTTATGACAGCTACAACTATTTCTACCAAACACTTAAGTAAAACTGATAACTACGGTATATATAGCTCCCAACAGCTTCGCAGCTACAACTCTAAATGCCAAACCAAAGCTATTTAGATGTTTTATCTCAGCTCCCCAATCAACTCAAATGGATGTCCCGTCTCTAAATTATCAAATTGTGGAAAGAATATACTATAGTATCAAAATTGGGGCTTTCCATGAATAACAACATAAATTATCTTGTACTCCAAGTATATATGGTAATCACCAATTCCGTTCATTGATTTTGTTAATGACTAAATCCAATCTCCAAGTTTATCAATCCAACCCATTTGGTTATTTGACCCCTTTTTTTTTTTGGAAGAAGTATTATTCCATATTATAGCCGAAAGTTTAGGATACAACTAATATCTCCACGCACTATAAAGGGATAGGGAACACCTTCTCGGTACAAAACTGTCAACATAACAATAGCCAACAGAACCAAAAAGGAAACGAACAGAACGGACGGGCGTGCGAGATAATGTGGTGAGGGTGACCTGACATGGGCATAGAGCTTCCACCTCAACAGTAGCCAGCCAATGACTCATTCCAGCAACATTTACGGCGATGAAAGGGTGGATCAGCAGTGCATTCCCAATAAACTTACTTACACACATTTCCCCTACAGAGTACTCATAGCAATGCATAGAAAACTAAGGGACCTGATGTGCTAGAACACAAAGGAACGAGCTGAGAATATAAAAAAGAGGCTAAGCAAAAGTGTGGAAAAAAGGTTGGATATTGAAGGAGTGGAAAAGCGACCATGCAGAAGGGGGATGAGGAACCGACAATGAATGGATGCATAAGAATTTCACAGTATGTTGCCAACACTCCTTACTGACAACCTTAAATCAAAGCCATAAACAAACTAATCATATCTGCTATGCCTCTCATCTCAACTTCCCTCTACTAAAATTCTAGACAAACCCCTCTAAAAGAAACCTGCCCCAGCTAACACAAACCAGATACTTCTTTATCTCTTTTTTTTTTTTTTTTTTTTTTTTTTTCTTTCTGCATCCTCACAAAAATATTTGCATTTAAAATATTTTTTCTTTTTTTTTTTTTTCTCTTTTCTTTTTTTTTTTTTTTTTTTTTTTCTCAAGTTTCCTTTCTTACCTATTTTATTTTTTTCCACTCCATATCAACGGCACCTTAATCTTTGACACGACACCTAATTAGACTAATTAAGGGGCCAAAGTAACCAATGGTTTGGATTATGATACTTGGAGGATGGATTAAGTTAATTAAAAATAAAATAAAATGACTAAATTTATAATTATCTATATATAGAGGACATTTTGAGTTGTTATGCCACTTTGATGTGTGATTTCTTTCCCCTTTCACATGCCTTAACTGTAAATACTTTCCCAAGCAAAAAACATTTAATTCAAAGAATTATGTGATATATAGTGGTGTCTTACCTGTCTTGTTGGTGAACCTAAATAATCTCCACTAGTTTAAGTTAGCCAATGCAGCGTAATGGCGTTACATATAAATAATACTTTCGTTTCTTCAAAAAACATACAGTTCAAAAAATACATTAAAAACACAGAAACCCTAAAACCTTTTTGAATCACCATGTGTATTTAGAATCATTTCCTGTAAATAACCACATGAAAAAAGTGCACCTGAATGTAATGGCACCCGAAAATGAATAAAAGGTGGAAGAATCAACATTATCTGGGAGTGGAACAATGGCTCAAACTATATTTTCCACCTATCAAATCGATCAATCAATCAATCGACTGCAAACATCATCCAATGAAATCAATACTGGAGCTTCAATCATGGATTTATTCTCATATTCCTATCTTATCTCTAATTATAAATCCCACTCAACTGCACATTCTAAAATTCCCTTTATCCTTTAACTATCGCAGCCATGCACCATCTAATTTGCCTTCCCTTTAGCTACTCTCATCCTACGTTCCAACATGAAAGGGATTTAAGAGATGTTTCTTATATGCATATTTAGTTTTTTTAGGTGAATACTAAGTATCCCCAGACCTCAATTGGACCTAAAACTAATCTCTCGATAATTGGGTGAGTATTGAAAGATTGCATTTCCTAAAGTAGAATTTTACATATACAAGTCTCGATCGCTAGACCTTTGCTTAGTTTATTAATAGTAGCAAAGGAAATATCCCAAGTGGGATGGTACAACCAAATGTGGTAAATGTTGCAAGTGGAAAAAAACAAAGGCAATATCATAAAATGAAATTATTACTCGCTCTATCCCATCATCATTGATGTCTAAAAACTTTTATATACATAATCTAATACATTTCTTTAACGGTTGATATATTAAAATGTGTATAAGTTATATAAAATTATATATTAATAAAACTATACGATTGGACGAATCTAACAAAACTGAACTTGACTATATTTCTTTTTTATATAGTTGCGATACCATTAAATCAGTGTTGATCAATGAACAGTGTCAAAAGTCAAAACGAGATAATATTATTGTTGGGATGGAGGCATTGGTGGATCTGTTTGTGGACAAGGTGGGTCAATTGACCCACCAAAAAAAATAAAAAATAAAATATTAGTACTAATATTTTGATATAATTAGAAATTAGGTGGTAATTTTAGGGCAAATGCTGAGTAATTTGAGTAAGATTTTAATAACATGTTAGTTATTTTTATTATTAGTGTATGTATATACGTATAAGATAAGATAAATAACATATATGGATATATTTATGGGGTTCATAACTCTAATAGGGATGTATTCAATAAATAGCCTACACCACTTTTTTAGCTCTTAAAATTTGAATGTTTTCAATCGAAACTTAGAAAAGTACTATTTAAGACTCTTAAGATATTCAATCCAGGTTTTAAAAAGTTTTTACAAAATAGTGAAGTATTTAATACAAAATTTAAAAAGTCTTAAAATATTTAGTTATTCAACAATCTAATGACTTAGACTCCATCAATTTTAATGGATTCTCTTCGAAAAACAATAACCATACAACTTTTTTTTTCGAAAAAGGGTTCTACGGATTTTGTACAACATTAAGTTCACATAAAAACAACTAACTCTACGTGAAGTCTATGAATTTTCTAAATATACCGACTTTTAAAAGTCTAAAAAATGTAACAAAATTTTAATTGAACACGTCTTCCTAAAGTTAGTTGCTCGCTCTTCATAATTTCTGACCTATCAAATAAACGATTCTGGATCCGCCACTGGATGGAGGGAGTATTATTTCTAGGGTGGGCTATTTACACTCAATAAATTCCTCACTGCACCCAATTTACCTTTACATTAGCCTAATTTACCTTTACATTAGCTATTTTTAAGGATGATGACTTAGCCCAAGTGGTCAAGTTTTTGACTTCCAACCTGAATGTTGGAGGTTAAATTCATCCTTTATTCCCTTTGTAATGTGTGTGGCATGGGCCCCACCACCCATTTCCTAGCCTGTATAGGCTGTTAAGAAAAAAAATAAAATTTACGTTTACATTACCCAATCTACCCTTATTTTTAACTAGGACCGTTCAATTAACCGTCTCGCGACCCGATTCATAAATTTCATTGTCATCATTGCACAACCACCGGTGCCCCCCGTTTGCACAACTGACAATTGGGCATCACGGCCACACTCCCACGGGCTGACCAGTCTACCACTGAACAAATGCCGGCGTCACGAGCCCGACGGAACCTCCACCGCGTACTCACTTGCCACTACCGTTACAATCAATTCATTTTGAAATATATATGAAGAATTGAGATCCAACACTTTCCGACCTCTTGTGCCTCTCTACCTCTGCTATACCAAAATAAAAGCCTCGTTTCATTCTACCCCTAGTTTTTAAAAGACTTTAGCTGAAACATGAAGCTCTAAAAACAGAAGCTACCCTTAGTTGCTTTCGAAACTTACTTTCCAGTTTAATAAATTTTTTAAGTGTTTTAAAAACTACAGCTACATCTAAAACAGTATTCAAACCTATCTAAATCTATATAGGGTTATTTTCGCTCCCAACAACTCTGACTCACAGCACCGTAACAACATAAGATTCTACTAAAACTTAAAACTTTAATTATTCATATATCTTTTTGTAAACATAATATTCTATTTCTTTTTTCCTTTTTCTTGCTAACATCATGTTTAAAGTATTTTAAAATTCACGGTATTACTAATTCGCTTGTGATTAGATCGTTTCTAAAGCACCCGAAAGTGAAAGTTATATCGCGAAGCTTTAATTTGATAGAATAAGGTAATGCCATCACTTCTTCGCCTTTGATACTTTTTCTCTCTTCTTTCAGTCCTTTCCACATATTATGACACCACAGATAAAGAAATGAGAGGAGATAATAACACATAAAACTAGGATTCGAACCATAATTGATGATTCTTTTAGATCTACTTATATCAAAATTCTCATTGATTACATAGGCTTTTCTCTCAAACTTTTGGTTTCATATTTTTAAGATTTCTTTTTGGTCCTATTAGGGAAATTTTTTTTTTTTGGGGTGTTTGGAGAAGAAAATGGATTATTTAATTATTGTATTTTCAAAACGCAAATATCTTCGATTTGGAGATGTTAAATCGGTTATTTGCATTTTGAAAACACAATAATAAGATAATATGATTTATATCGCTTATTCAAACATTCACTTAGTCTTAAGTTTTTATTATTATTATTATTATTATTATTATTATTATTATTATTATTATTTTTTTGGAGCTGACAGAATTGGGACAGCTTCAAAAAACATAAGCAAAAATAAAATTTATGCAAAACAATTTGCCTAATAGTCCCCATCGATTTCCCCATACCAAATTTACTCTTCCACCCTTTTTATCCCCAAATTGTACAACCGGCACTACAAAATTTTTGTAGGATGGTGACAAAAGGATTTCATTGCCTGACGCTGGACAACCAACAAGGTGATGAAATCCATCATGCGATATAGTTTTGGTGACGACATTCGTCTTATTTTTCGTCGCCTTCTTGCGAAAAGATTATTTTAAATCTTAGAGTATAAAAGAAAAATTGACAGAAATACAATATTTAAGAAAAAATATTTAATTCAATGATAAGAAATGAACAATTTTAAGAAAGTTTTATGAATCAACATACTAATGCGCTATAAGCTAAAGAAAAAACCAAAAAGAAAGGGAAAAAAAGACAAATTTCTAATGGGGTTCCAACAGCTGAGTACTTCTCACGGGCCATTCATCCAATTGATTTTGAAGTTCTAATAAGAACTAACTGTGCATTAGTGATGGTAATAAATTAATGGTATAAAATTGTAGAAAAGTTTTATGGTAATTTCAGCTATTCAATGCCTCCAAATCCCCAGACCCTTTAGCCCCCTACTTGAGAGACTTCATGTATATCAAGATTTGTGGGGCACTTTCTATATATTTATACTGTTATACTCATTTTAGTGGGAATATTATTTGGATAAATTGATACTTTAAAACCCAGTAAACGTACCCATCACAAACTTTTTAATCTACTTTTTGGCTAATTTTACAATTGGCTCATACATAGCTAATTACAGTGGCTGGTTAATTGAATTAAAAGTAATTTCTAAATTGATAGTTTAATTAATTAATTGGCTGTAATAAAATAATTGATAAAATGAATATATGGTAATTAAATATGGCAAAAGTCAAAATAAAAAACAAAATATATAAATGCTATATAAGTCGATTCAAAGTAATAGATTTCATAACTTCTCAAAGTTTTACAAATTTAATTTAAAAGCTATTTAGCAAACAGTAAGGTGGCCAAATTATAAATTGCTAAACATAATTTCTCGAAAACTATTTATCAACCCCTCTTTACAAGAGAATAAATTCAGTAGGATGAAAAGGAAACTATAAATACCTGTAGTACATGAAATATGTTATTAAATTACATTGAAAAAATACAATATTCTTTTAAATGCATGTGAAATAACAAACACGTAAGTTAAAAAAAAAATTTAAAAGATTAATTAAAAACATCAAAAAACAAAAGAAGGTTGAGCATCTAATCCTTTTAAGAACAATGAAAGAATAACTTATTTCACTAAAAAATTCTCGTATTATAAATATAATTCTTGTAGTGTTTGCAATTCCACATTGTTATAATTACTAATTAGTCATTATTGACCATATTATAAATATAAATATTCTATGTATACTATATAAAAGTAAAACACAATTTAAATAAATTCTCAATATTTATGACCATTTTGTAAATCACATTTTCACTGCTCACATTTTGTGTATGGATTTATTAGTAAGGTCTATTCTGCACGCAGCTTTTGGGAGCTTTTGGGAGATATAGCTTTTATTTC
The DNA here is from genome assembly GCA_030278955.1 of Hygrophila difformis. Lineage (NCBI taxonomy): Eukaryota > Viridiplantae > Streptophyta > Magnoliopsida > Lamiales > Acanthaceae > Hygrophila > Hygrophila difformis. The sequence continues at coordinate 47,455,720 of JAOANR010000002.1, read as the reverse complement.
AAAACAAAAGTTTCATTTTGTACACTAGCTTTTGGGAGCTTCGTCCGTTCTGCACGTCAAGCGCTATAGCTGCGAGCTGCAACTGTAGGGAGTTGTAGCTGTTGGGAGCTGTAACTATCAGTTTTTGCATAAGTCTTCGGTACAAGTAGCTGTAGCTGTCAAAAATTATAATTTGAAGAGAAAAATTACTTAAATTTGGAAAGTAAGCTCCCAAAAGCTACCTTTTGTAGCTTCTAAAAAGAAGCTTCCAAAAGCTTCCAAAAGCTCCCAAAAGCTAGTGTACAGAACGGTGCTTTTGTTTTGAAATAAAAGCTAAAACTATCAAAAACTCCAAAAGCTGCGTGCAGAACAGACGCTAGTACTTACAACCATGAAAAACACAGAACTGTGGCCACAAATTTCAAAAGAAAACTCACTGATAAAACTGCCTTAAGAAGTGAAAATGTTCTTATCTTCACAACAACACATTCTGTTTCAAAACCTTTCATCATATTTAGTATTCAAAAGAATTGAGTAACCCTACTTCTGGAGCACGTTTTGGTTACTTAGAATTCCTTTTTTCTTTAAAAAAAAAAATTATTGTACACGGTTTTAGTTTTTTGAGTAACACATTCTATTTTTTATTTTTTTTACTTCACTTGACAATTACATATTAGAATAATATACATTGAAATTTGCGGCCATTTTGGGAAGAATTATACACAGAAATGCAGCACCTCAATTAATTATTGTTAAACAAAATGGAGATAATTTCATGAATGACGTTCGAGGAATGAAAAAAAGGTGGGATGGAGATTCTATTCCACTAAACTTATTAAATCTCTTTTAATCTAATCAGCCTTTTGGCAACTATATATATGCATTACATCGAATCCCATTTGGGCATCCATAAAATAAACTAGTTACTACTACACTTAATATTTTGTCCCTTTAGTTTCCTTATATTTTGTCCCTTTAGTTTCCTTACAAACCAATGCATAACATGAATGGGGACTGTGAAATTGGGAGTAAAGAGGAGGGTCTTAGAAGAGGTCCATGGACCATTGAGGAAGACAATATGCTCATTCAATCCATTAATTTCAATGGTGAAGGCAGCTGGAACTCCCTAGCTAAATATGCAGGTGTCCATCGCCTTGATTAAGACATGATCTTATCTAGGACGATACTTATATATATAATTCTTACTCTCTGAAATTTTTATTAGGGCTTCAGAGAACTGGGAAAAGTTGTAGATTGCGGTGGTTGAATTACCTGAAGCCCGACGTCAAACGCGGAAGCCTTACCCCACAAGAGCAGCTCCTCGTTCTCGAGCTCCACTTCAAATTCGGAAATAGGTCACCGTTTCATGTCCATTCCGATTATAACCCGAATCTTCGTGAAATATTCCTCGTCGAGAAAAATCTCTTTTTAGTATCATAATATATTTTTTCCCCACAATTTGCATGATATACTATAAGTTTACATATTTTCACTTTTTATCACTTTCTCTGTCATGACATTATATGCTTAATTCCATGGTACAAAACATCTTTTCCATCACATGCACAAGTAATATTTTTACATTATATGGAACATCCCTTCTATCACCTAGATAAAGCTGCATGTACACGTATATGTACTCAATCCTCACCCAAATACCTAAACTTTGATACAAAATCATAGAGAGAATAAACACCGTTTCCAAAAATGAATTTTTCCTATTCCTCTTGTATCCACCGTTTCCGCCCTTCTAATCAACCGTGCACGCCTGTTTTGCGGTTCCAGGTGGTCTAAAATCGCCAAGCACTTGCCAGGGAGGACAGACAATGGGATAAAGAATTACTGGAGGACGAGGGTGCAGAAACAGGCCCGGCAGCTGAAGCTCGATTCTAATAGTCATAAATTTCTTGAGGCAGTTAGAATGTTCTGGAAGCCAAGGTTACTCCAAAATATGGACCAAGATTTATTCCCGTTTTCAAGCCCTTCTCCATTATTGTCTTCCTCGATTTCGACGGAGAAAACCCTGGAAACTCAGAAATCTGGACCATCCTGCCCGAATTCCGACAGCATGGAAAACAATATTTCAGGCAATAATTCCTCAAAGGAATTGATCATCCAGCTGCCTGGTGATGAGTGTCCAAGTCCAGGAGAGTCGACCACTGAGAAATTCCGATTTGGAAGTTCGATTGTGGACGATTATTGTAATTCTTATTATTTTTGCGAGGCAATTCAATCTGATTACTTCAGTGATGTGGCCATGCCAGAATGCCACGTATCTGGGGTTGATTGGTTTGAAGAGAATACTTCTTGGAACACTGATGAGCTGTGGAATATTTAGAAAGCTCCAATAAACTCATGTACAGTAGTATCTAAGTTGGAAAGGGGCATTTAACTAGCGATGTTCCTTTTTCTGTTGTATAAAAAAACAAATATGAAAAATAAAGGTCTATTTGGCAAAACAGTTAAATCGAATTAGTTAGTTTGTGAGGCAATGTGAGACAAAATAGTTTTTTCAAAGTGACAAATAACTTAAAACATTGTTCAAACAGCTCGTTTTGAAACCGCTGCAAATAGCAGTATTTTGAATTTCAGCTTATTGTAGATAAAAAGTTGGCACCCCTAGGGGCCCAACGTCCCCGCTAGTACACCAGTCTGGATACTGACTCTGATATCATCTGTAACATCCCAGTCACACCCACTTGTAGATATTATTCGCTTTGGGCCAACTCCCTCTCACGGCTTTAAAACGCGTCTACAAGAAAGAGGTGTCCACACCCTTATAAGGCATGCTTCATTTCCCTCTCCAACCGATGTGGGATGTTACAATCGTCTATAAGGGTTGGCCCAAAGCGGACAATATCTACAAGTGGGTGTGACTGAGACGTTAAAGGAGGGCCTTAGTAGTTTAATTTTGGTAGCAGAGTAATGGACGGGAAGGTGCTGAGAATCTGCTAGGCGAGTCGGTGTTAGTTAATATTTTGCAGTAAAGTAAGTTTCCTATACTTTCTGTAAGTTTCCTATACTTTTCTGTAAGTTCGCTAGTTTTTCCGCCCTTATTATTTTTATTTGATTTCCTTTGTTCATTTTCCTTATTTATTTAGTTTGTCTTTACTTTAGTCGTAGGCCTTTATTTTCGTTCCTGCTCTAGTAGTTGGCATTTATTTTTCGTTCTTGCCCTATTAGTAGTAGGCTTCTATTGTTTCTTATTGGCCTACATTATCTGTTATCGCTTGTCCTTTCCTCGATCATTATTTTTTTTTTGTTAGCCCTTTTGTTCCTGCTTCATTTGCTTTTCGTCGCGTATTTACTTTTGACTCCGTTCCAATTGCTTTTAACGTACATAGAAACTCACTGTATAAATGACCCTTTTACTATATGCCCTTAGTACGACAGCATAGGTTATAGCCATCCCGCCGAGGGATTTTATGGCATAATATGAGTGAAACCAATTCATTGATGATCTTTGTTGAACATGGTGAGATAAGCCAACTTGTTGTTGAATCTTTGGCATGGGGGCCCTTGAAGGGTAATTATCTATTTATTAATAGATAACGAGCATGATTGAGGTTGATTTTCCGTGTGACGGCCCGTGTTCAGTAGGCGCTGGAAAATGCTATATGGAGTGACTCCTGATCTAAATGAGATCGGATGAGACCCGAGATTTGGTCAGAATACCGGTATTGTGAGGTTCATTAAAAATCCCTCTAACATGCATGCAACCATTGAGATGGTTAATTATATCTGGGCAGTTGCCCTTGTTGAGTTTCGGGTTGCTCCCGAAATTAATATTTATATTGTTGAATTTCTGGTTACTGATTTGAGAGTACCCTTATTGTGTTGTTCCTATTGTTGAGCACCAGGTTATTGATTCGACTCCCTTATTATGCTATTCGGATTGTTGAGTTCTTGGTTATGGATCTGAATGTACCCTTGGTTGTTCGTTGATTCCGAGTATAGGGAACTTACCAGCGGATCTGTCGCTGATAATCCTTTTTCTTCATTTTCCTTCCAGGATAAGGTCAAACTGGACTTGGGAAGGGAGCACTACACCTGCATGTTTTCTGCATAAAGAGTTTTCAATAGTTTTGAAAGATGTCGGACTTTTAACAACGTTATGTTGTGATTTTACCACTTCTTGTATAATCTTACAAATAGTTATTATCCCTCCCCGGATGTTGTTGTATGGTTGTCTGAAATGGATAATTGATATACTCGTATTAGCCTTAGAATCTCCTGAGTAAGCCGATATGTCAGATCGAGTCTTATTTAAGGGGTGTGGCGGTAACACCCGCATGTCGGAAAAATCGGGGTGTTACATAGTGGTAACATCCCACATTGGTTGGAGAGGGAAACAAAGCATGCTTTATAAGGGTGTGGACACCTCTCTCTTGTAGACACGTTTTAAGCCCGTGGGGGCGGTTGGCCCAAAGTGGACAATATCTACAAGTGGGTGTGACTGGTTCGTTACAGATGGTATCAGAGCTGTTCGATTCTTTCGCGCCACTTTTTTAAGAGTATATGTAACACCCCGATTTTTGGTCACCCAGGTCGGGATGTCACCGCCACACCTCCCTAGTAAGACACGGTTTCTCCGGCTTACTAAAGAGATGCAAGGCTATGGTTTTTCAGAATTTAAAATATTCAAACAGCCCATTCATATATAATTTAAAAATAATACATCGAAGTTGCAGCGGAAAATAATAATTACATATGTATAATGCAGCGAAATTTAAATATAGCCAACACGGCCAGAATACGGGTTAAACAGACCCGTTCATGCAAGATCTAGTCTAATACAATAATTCAAAGTAATATATCTTTCCAAAATTCCCATGTATGCATATGACGAGGCATCCAACTCTGAAAGAAAAAGGAAAAATATGGTTTGGTCAGCAAAAACTTGCTGAGTAAGTTAACACGTACAAGTTTATGAGGTTTCAAAGCCTTTAATTAAATTTAAAGGAAACATGTGCACAATGTAATCTAATCATTTAATAATAATTTAATCGCATAATTTAAAAGTTATGGATTCCATACGATCTTAAATATAGCTTGCAAAGTAATTAAATAAATTGCCATAAATATAAAAGCACAATTTAATACAGATTTAATTTGGAATTCTCGCAAACTTCTCGTTTCATATCTTTTAGAGATCACCATCGCTAGGGCTCTTATGTCCGCCAGCCTTACGCCTGGGCTCTTATGTCCACAAGTATCATGGTCGATCTTTTAATTAGAGTTAATCCGTCCGCTAGCCATACAATCAGTGTTTCGCTAGGGCTCTTACGTCAACCTAGACATACACTTGGGCTCTTATGTCCCAAGCCGCAGAGAACATTGACAGTATCCAACTTAGTCATAACCCGCAATATTTTAACCTTCTTGTTTCGTGTATCTTATTTCAAAGAATTTCTACTCGTTTCAACCTTAAAGGCTAATTTCACCGTTTCAACAAGATTTCAAGATTTAACTCCCGGTAAACCACTGTTTACTCTGAAATTCATTAAAAATCGAGTTTAATTCTAAAAATTCTGAAATTTTACCACTGACTCAGAAACATTGAGATGAACAACTTTCATGTTTTAACTTTTTCAATCCAAGATGCCGAAACAGGTCAAAAACATCAATTTTCGTAGAAACATTAATCTGTCCGAATTTCGTGTACAGCAGTTGAAGATTATCAAGATCTACCATAGCAAATCAACTCCAAACTTAATGAAATTTTACAGAGACCATCTTAAGACATTTTTCTACAACTTTCATGTTCGGCTAAAGATCTAAATCGGCCTATAACTAATGTCAAAAACGTCAATAAGATCGGACCTAAGTTCTGTCAAGAATTTCAAGATCCAAGTTTCAGCAGTTCGGTTTCGGGTGGATTTCAAATATCAAAACGTCTCTAAAAATTCTGAAAATTTTACAGTAGATAGATCTAAGCCTTAGAAATGTTTTTTGTGTTTAAAGGTTTTCCGTTTGAAGACTTTTAAAGGTTCGGAAAAATTAGACGAAACTGTTGCGCCGGTAGAAAACGTATGTTGACAGATTTATGAAAGATTTGATGAAGCTTATAGTTTTACGTGTTTTAATTACTCCCAAAACCATGTAAGCGTTAACTTACAGATTCGTAGATGTCCGGGATCGTCTATTTCGAAGGCGTGGCTTCCAGTCCACCGTTTATCCTCTCCGTTCGTCGGGCTCTACGTTCTAGATCCGATTCGGGGTGTAAAGAAGAAAAGAAGAGAGTTAGGGTTTCGTTTTATGAATTAAAAACGAGATGGATGAACGGATTTACATACCACAGCGTTAGAAGAGATCCGAATTCGTCCACGGCAGTCCCCCATTCGGCTTTGGTGCCTCCGATGACTTCCGGATCTAGGGTTTTGTGTATAGAGAGTATCGTAGGGTTTTGTAAAACGTTCGGGGCTGATTATGATGGTTATTTATAGATGTAAAGGACCTAAAGGTCGTCCAAAGGCAGCCCTAGGATGTCTTGAGTCGCAAGGTGTGCAACCGAAGTCGAAAAATCCGGATTCGGGCGAGTAAATCTCGCACGGGTCGTTTCTGCCAGTTGGCACGGCCATGGCGCGCTCCCAAGCCAACCACCGCGCGGCCAGCGTGCCACTCACGCCTGGACTCCGGTCCGGGCGGGTCGTGCGATCCGTCGCGCTTTTCCTCCTCTCTTCCGGACTTCTATCCCTCTATGTTCTCGGATTCGGATTTCCGGGATATCTTCGGGCTCCTATTTCCTATCGTCATTTTATTCGGGTCTAAATTTACATGTGGACTCGAGTTATTGAGTCCATCGATGTTGGGTTCACGTGTGACCATTTATTTGACTAAATTGTTTTCGGCTTCCCGGGTTCTCGAAATTTTGATTCCTTTTTAATTTAAATTCCACTTCTCATCTCTTATGATTCTTTATCTATTTATCATGTTTGTTTATTTATTATTTTTATTTATTTATTTATTTATTTATTTTATGTTGCAAAATTCTCGGGTATTACAGTCTACCCTCCTAAAGAATCAACTTCGTCATCGAAGTTGTGTTTCGGCTTTTCTCGTGCTAAGGTCTTTTGTTTGTTTTATTATTTTGTGACTGAACTTAGAATTAAAACTTCTAAGCTGCCTACGTACCCTGTGAAGGAATCAAGCCATAACGTAGTTCAAAATAATTTGAATTTGTTTGTTTACGATTTAGGATACATCTTATCGAATCGATCTCCGAAAATAATTTTTTTTTTCGGGGTATTACATCCTCTCCCCCTTAGGACTTCAGTTATATCCCCATAACTGCCTATTTATTATTCTCAAGAGGGTTCGGGTTTTGGTCTTGTTCCTCGTCCCTCTCTCCTTGCCGAAGGTTCACCAAATCTACTCTCTTTTCGATCGCCTCCTCTGGCATTCGACATCCACCAGCCTTGTGACCAAGCTTGCCGCACCTACGGCAGGTTCCAGGCTTCGGGCATTGGCGCACCAGATGTGCATGGTTGCATCGTGGGTAGCGTGGTATAAACGCACCACGGTTGTCGTCTCCCCCATTGTTGAGACCTTTATTTCCTTTCCTTCTGGATCCATTGTCTTTCCTATCCCTTTTTTCAAGTCCTTGCGAGTCCTTGTTCGACTCACCATGTTCCTTACGCTTCAATTGCTGGATTCGAGCAATTGTTACAGCGCGGTCATATATTGTCTGCAGGTTCGTGAATTGTCCTACTGCAAGTATCTCCCGGATACTAAGGTTCAGACCTATCTCGAATTTCTGAGCCTTGTCAGAGTCGGTTGGTACTATCCTCGCAGCGAATCGTACTAGCTCCTTGAATTTGCTGTAGTATTCTTGCACCGTTTGTGCGCCTTGCTTTAGGTTGATGAATTCCTCGTACTTCGCAGTCTTGGTCACCCAGGTCGGGATGTCACCGCCACACCTCCCTAGTAAGACACGGTTTCTCCGGCTTACTAAAGAGATGCAAAGCTATGGTTTTTCAGAATTTAAAATATTCAAACAGCCCATTCATATATAATTTAAAAATAATACATCGAAGTTGAAGCGGAAAATAATAATTACATATGTATAATGCAGCGGAATTTAAATATAGCCAACACGGCCAGAATACGGGTTAAACAGGCCCGTTCATGCAAGATCTAGTCTAATACAATAATTCAAAGTAATATATCTTCCCAAAATTCCCATGTATGCATATGACGAGGCATCCAACTCTGAAAGAAAAAGGAAAAATATGGTTTGGTCAGCAAAAACTTGCTGAGTAAGTTAACACGTACATGTTTATGAGGTTTCAAAGCCTTTAATTAAATTTAAAGGAAACATGTGCACAATGTAATCTAATCATTTAATAATAATTTAATCGCATAATTTAAAAGTCATGGATTCCATACGATCTTAAATATAGCTTGCAAAGTAATTAAATAAATTGCCATAAATATAAAAGCACAATTTAATACAGATTTAGGTTTGGAATTTTCGCAAACTTCTCGTTTCATATCTTTTAGAGATCACCATCGCTAGGGCTCTTATGTCCGCCAGCCTTACGCCTGGGCTCTTATGTCTACAAGTATCATGGTCGATCTTTTAATTAGAGTTAATCCGTCCGCTAGCCATACGATCAGTGTTTCGCTAGGGCTCTTACGTCAACCTAGACATACACTTGGGCTCTTATGTCCCAAGCCGCAGAGAACATTGACAGTATCCAGCTTAGTCATAACCCGCAATATTTTAACCTTCTCATTTCGTGTATCTTATTTCAAAGAACTTCTACTCGTTTCAACCTTAAAGGCTAATTTCACCGTTTCAACAAGATTTCAAGATTTAACTCCCGGTAAACCACTGTTTACTCTGAAATTCATTAAAAATTGAGTTTAATTTCAAAAAATCTGAAATTTTACCACTGACTTAGAAACATCGAGATGAACAACTTTCATGTTTTAACGTTTTCTATCCGAGATGCCGAAACAGGTCAAAAACGTCAATTTTCGTAGAAACATTAATCTGTCCGAATTTCGTGTACAGCAGTTCAAGATTATCAAGATCTACCATAGCAAATCAACTCCAAACTTAATGAAATTTTACAGAGACCATTTTAAGACATTTTTCTACAACTTTCATGTTCGGCTAAAGATTTAAATCGGCCTATAACTAATGTCAAAAACGTCATCAAGATCGGACCTAAGTTCTGTCAAGAATTTCAAGATCCAAGTTTCAGCAGTTCGGTTTTCGTGGATTTCAAATATCAAAACGTCTCTAAAAATTCTGAAAATTTTACAGTAGATAGATCTAAGCCTTAGAAACATTTTTTGTCTTTTAAGGTTTTCCGTTTGAAGACGTTTAAAGGTTCAGAAAAATTAGACGAAACTGTTGCGCCGGTAGAAAACATATGTTGACAGATTTACAAAAGATTTGATGAAGCTTTTAGTTTTACGTGTTTTATTTACTCCCAAAACCATGTAAGCGTTAACCTAGATTATTCTAAGCAACGCACTATGCCTTTTAAATTATTTTGAGCTCTTATTCTTGAATTAGCTACACACTTAGTGTCTCAACGCTTGACTTAAATGCTTATTCTTAACAGTAGACCTAACTTCTCCTATTCAACTTAGACATCCTTATTCAGATTTGAACCTATTTACTTAAAGTTCTAAAGATCAGAAGACACTCAAATCTCTCCCAAAGTCACCATGAGTCAGTTATATTATGGTGACAAATTGCGGTCCTAATGAGGGAGGATGTAACGACATAACAATCACCTCACTTGAGGATATGTCGAACTAACACACAGTCAGACATTTTGACTAACTTGCATGCTCACTTGTCACATTTCCTTGAACCCTTGCATGAATTACACTATCATTAGACGTTAAGCGACTTTGAGGACAAAGTCGATTTTTAAGGAGGGTCCTCGAAGTCGATTTTTAAGGAGGGTAGGTTGTGATACCCGTAAAAGTAGTAGTAGTAGTACTCTCCTACTCTCCTAAAAAACGGCTTATGGTTGATTCAATTGAAATCTAATCTCACAGATAAATTAGGAGGGATACGGGAATGATATGACTGGTTTAAAAATAATCCAATCCCATGAATCTTGCTAATCTAAACCAGTCAGTTCTTATAAATTCATTAGCAAAAGTCATACCTAAAACAACTCTAGTTCTGCTGGATCATTTTGTCGTGCCTGGAGTAGAGATTAGCCGTCCAGAGGAAACAACTTTCGTCCCTTCTGCTCTAATCAACTGTGAACAGTAAGTTAATCCCTTCTGTCCTATTCTATCTTGCCAAGTAAGTTGCTGTCAAATAAACTTGCGGTCAAATAATTCTGCTATGATGATTATGTTGGAAAAACGGCGTAAACGTCAAATGCCGTATTTGTTGAAGCCATCAAAGTAATAGTAAAGCCATCCGAGTTGATTTCTCATCTACGGCGCCGAAAGTATTGAAGCCACCGCAAGAACAGTTTAGCATATGTTTGTGGTCAGTTATATGTTTTCATTTCTATAAATAGGTATTTCGATTGTTGTAATTCTCAGAGCGAAGCAAAGCAAGAAATACAAAGAAAGCTTTAGCTATACAACTCTCCGCTTTTGATTATCCTTTTCAGATACAAAAGTGTAAAGTGTCTTGTGTGTGTGAGATATCAAAATCTACAAATTGGTATCAGAGCCTGAGTGATCCGAACTCAGAGCCAAACAGGTTTGAGTATAAACACTCAAATTTAAAGAATTAAATCTACCCACCTTTGTCTCTTCGGAGCTGCTGCGCCGCCTGCTCCTTCTTGCTCCCCGTTGATTCACCTCTTTCCGGCAAACCCCCACCGCCACAGCACCGCCTAGTCAAAGCCGCTCTGTCCCAGCCTTCTCCAAGCCCCCGACTACTCTCCTCCAAGCTGCTGTGTCTTCTCCACTCCCACCATTTCCTTGCACTCTGCCAAAGTCTCACTAATTGAGAGGAAGAGGCAATGAATTAAAATGGTTGGGCAATTTATTTTGTCGGTAGCAGTGGATGGAATTAAATTAACTTGAGAAAAAAAAAGGGTCCAGGAGAACATTAAAGTACTGAGCAGCAAATCGTGGGGCATTGATTCAAATCAATACCAGTGGAAACAATTCAATGTATTAAGTGAGTTGCAGTGAAGACAAGTCAAAGAAAAAATTAAAGGCAGTGGAGCCAGAGTCATTTTTGAGAGAAAGCTGTCATTGTGCCAAGACGTGTTAAAGCCAACTACCAAAATTAATTTTGTAGTTGAGGCTTTAATTGGAGTATATATATATATATATATATATATATATTATATTTGGATTAAAAAATATACAGGTCAAATGGCGAATATTACGGGACAAATGTCACTGCCGCAGCTTACAAAAGCAAATTATGTGAAGTGGAGTATTCAAATGAAAGCCCTTCTTGGAGCTCAAGATGCATGGGACGTTGTTCAAAATGGTTTTGTAGAACCAGAAAATACCGGGAAATTAACTGCAGCAGAACAAAAGGCGTTGAAAGATGCAAGATCGAAAGATAGTGGAGCCCTTTACATGTTATTCCGAGCCGTTGATGAGTCAAGCTTCGAAAAGATATCCGGTGCCACCACTTCAAAAGAAGCGTGGGACATCCTTGAAAAATCATTCAAAGGTGCCGACCGAGTAAAACAAGTGCGACTCCAAACACTGCGTGGATAGCTTAAAAGCATGAAGATGAAGGAGTCAGAAAACGTGTTTGACTACATCACACGTGTCCAGACCGTGGCTAACCAACTCAATCGGAACGGAGAAGAATTGTCCGATGCCAGAATTGTGGAGAAAATATTGAGATCATTAACCAATGATTTCGAAAATGTTGTGTGTGCGATTGAAGAATCAAAAGACCTCAAAGTGCTCACCGTTGAAGAGCTCGCTGGATCTCTCGAAGCACATGAACAAAGGAAAAAGAAAAAGAAAGAGGAGTCACTCGACCAGGCACTCCAAACCAAGGCATCAATTAAAGATGAGAAGGTTCTCTACACTCGAAACTTTCGGGGGAGAGGACATGACCGTCGAAATCATGGACACGGTCGTGGTATCCAAGGCTACAATTATGAAGGATACCATAAGGACAAATTTCAAGGAAGTCAAGGAAACTGGCGTGGAAGAGGACACGCTCGAGGAAGAGGCGATCGAACAAATTATTCCCACGTCAAATGCCAAAAGTGCCACAAATATGGTCACCATGCCGAAGACTGCAACAAAGAGGGTTGTTACAATTGTGGCAAGATGGGACACTTTGCAAAAGAGTGTCGGGCCAACAGACGAGTGGAAGAGACAACCAACCTAGTCGTGGAAGACAAAGCAAATGGAGGTATTCTTATGATGGCGCACAACGATGTCAACGATGACACATCCTGGTACCTCGATTCTGGAGCAAGCAACCACATGTGCTATGATGAGCATCTATTCAAAGAAATGCAGAAAGTTGACAATGGTCATGTATCATTCGGAAATGCATCAAAAGTGCCAGTCAAAGGCCGTGGTACGATATGTTTCACACAGAATGATGGCTTGATAGGGACAATCCAAGATGTCTACTATGTCCCAGACCTCAAAAACAACATCTTGAGTCTTGGCTAGCTCGCAGAGAAAGGCTACTCAACCTTTCTAAAAGATCAGTCGCTGCACCTGAAAGACAAGCAAGGACGTCTGATAGCTCGAGTCGAAATGGAGAGAAATCGGATGTACAAGTTGAACCTGAGAAGCTTGCAAGGGAAATGCCTAAAAGTCAAAGAAGAAGATAAAGCGTCGCTATGGCATCACCGCTTTGGCCACTTACATTATGATGGCTTGAAAAAGCTAGTGCAGATGAAGATGGTGAAAGGACTGGCAAGCATGAATTTTGGAGGAGAATTTTGTGAAGATTGTGTACTCGGGAAGCAAACAAGAGCCTCATTTCAAAAGAAGGCCGAATATGAAGCGAAGCATCCGCTCGAGTTGATCCACACCGATATATGTGGACCAATTACTCCTGAATCGTTCAGCGGAAAGAGATACTTCATCTCTTTCATCGATGATTTCTCCCGAAGGACGTGGGTCTATTTGCTGAAGGAAAAATCCGAGGCATTCAAGGTGTTCAAAATATTTAAGGCGAGTGTTGAAAAAGAATCTGGCAGATCCATCAAAGCAATTCGATCCGATAGAGGAGGCGAATACAACTCGACAGCCTTCCGCGAGTACTGTGAACGAGAAGGCATAAGAAGATTTCTGACAGCACCATACTCGCCCCAACAAAATGGAGTAGCTGAAAGGAAGAATAGGACCATCCTAGATATGGTTCGGTCGATGCTGAAAAGCAAGAAGATGCCCAAAGAATTCTGGGCAGAAGCTGTGATGTGTGCCGTCTACATACAGAATCGGTGCCCACACATGAAGCTGAAGAATCGAACACCATTGGAATCATGGAGTGGTAAGAAGCCTACTGTCTCTCATCTAAAGATATTCGGTAGTGTAGCCTATGCACATGTACCAGATCCGCGAAGAATGAAGCTGGAAGATAAAAGCAAAGCATATGTTTTTATCGGATATGATGGACTGACAAAAGGGTATAAGTTGTATGACCCGATAAGCAAGAAGGTGATAGTCAGTCGAGATGTGCGAGTAAATGAAGTAGGTGAATGGGACTGGAATAACTCAAAGGAAGTTAGCAACGAAGTCGCAGAATCGTCAGCCGTTGTTCCAACAGTTCTATCAACAGATCCTGAAATTGTTGAAGAAAAAGAAGAAGATGATGAGCCACGACAACCCTGAATGAGAAGTCTCCAAGATTTGTACGACTCTACAGAGGTACATCTTATATGTTTGTTGGCAGATTCTGAAAATATCAAGTATGAAGATGCCGTGTTAGATGAAAAATGGAAAGCAGCCATGGATGAAGAAATTGAAGCAATCGAGCGCAACAACACATGGGAGCTCACTGAATTGCTCAAAGGAAGTCAGACCATTGGAGTGAAATGGGTCTATAAGAAGAAGATGAATGCACAAGGGGAGATTGAACGATACAAAGCCCGGCTTGTCGCAAAGGGATACAAACAAAATGAAGGAATCGATTATGATGAAGTCTTTGCCCCTGTCGCAAGAATGGAGACAATCCGGCTACTCATTTCTCAAGCTGCTCAGTACAAATGGCCAATATTCCAGATGGATGTCAAGACAGCATTCTTGAATGGTGTGCTCGAAGAAGAAGTCTACATTGAACAACCACCAGGTTATGTGAAACCTGGAAGAGAAACAAAGGTGTTGAAGTTGAAGAAAGCGCTTTACGGGCTAAAACAAGCACCGCGAGCGTGGAATACTCGCATTGATGCATATTTCAAGGAGAATGAGTTTGAGCAATGCCCCTATGAGCATGCCCTTTATATCAAAAACAACGGAGGTAATATTTTATTTGTTGCCCTTTATGTTGATGACCTCATTTTCATGGGTAACAGTGATGAGATGATAGAAGACTTCAAGAGAAGAATGAAACAGGAGTTTGAGATGACTGATTTAGGCTTGATGAAGTTCTTCCTTGGTCTAGAAGTTAGACAAACCGAAAGAGGCATCTTTGTATCACAGGAGACATATGCGAAGAAGTCTTGAAAGATTTCAAGATGGAGAAGTGCAACCCTGTATCGACACCTATGGAACCTGGAGCAAAACTTTCAAAGTTTGAAGAATGAGAACAAGTTGATCCAAGAAGGTACAGAAGCTTGGTTGGAAGCCTTCACTACCTCACATGCACAAGGCCAGATATTGCACTAAGTGCTGGCATTGTGAGTCGGTTCATGGAGAACCCAACTTACTCACACTGGAAGGCGTTAAAGAGAATCCTCAGGTACATTCAAGGAACAACATCACATGGATTGTTCTACTCGATGACAGAAGATTACAAGCTGATTGGATACTCTGACAGTGATTGGTGTGGAAATATTGATGACCGAAAAAGTACTGCAGGGTACGTCTTCTTTATGGGAAATACTGCTTTTACTTGGCTTTCAAAGAAGCAACCGATCGTGACGCTCTCAACATGTGAAGCTGAATATGTAGCAGCATCCTGGTGTGTATGTCATGCTGTATGGCTCAGAAATCTATTGAGCAAGATGAAGATTAAGCACTTAAGCGGAACAGTGATTCACATAGACAACAAATCCGCAATTGAATTGGCGAAGAATCCAGTGAATCATGAAAGGAGCAAACACATTGATGTTCGTTTCAACTTTATCCGAGATCATGTGAAAAATGGAAATGTGGAACTAATGCATGTGGCAAGCCAAGAACAAGTGGCAGACATATTTACAAAGCCATTGCCAAAGGTACTGCTCGACAAGTTCAAGAATATGATAGGAATGACAGATGGCAGAAGCATTTGAAGTTTACGGGGGAGTTTTGTTGGAAAAACGGCATAAACGTCAAATGCCGTATTTGTTGAAGCCATCAAAGTAATAGTAAAGCCATCCGAGTTGATTTCTCATCTACGGCGCCGAAAGTACTGAAGCCACCGCAAGAACAGTTTAGCATATGTTCGTTGTCTGTTATATGTTTTCATTTCTATAAATAGGTATTTCGATTGTTGTAATTCTCAGAGCGAAGCAAAGCAAGAAATACAAAGAAAGCTTTAGCTATACAACTCTCCGCTTTTGATTATCCTTTTCAGATACAAAAGTGTAAAGTGTCTTGTGTGTGTGAGATATCAAAATCTACATATTATCGTTAATGTTGTGGAGTCTGAATGCTTTCCAACCAATGAAAACAAAATTTCTAGTTCTCACAAATCTGCTACCGTTACCTTGGCAAGTTATCTGCTGTGTCCTCTGCCAGAACTCTATAAATAGTGTGTAGTGATGCTTGCTATTTGTTTAATTACATTTGTGAACACTAGTTGAGGCATGATTGTGTTTATATATTGCTTGGCAATGAAACACTAAATCCCTGGTCAAACATGACAGGCTTTGGAGTATGCAGTATATATTTATTTCCAAACATGGTGTAAATATGTATAAATTTATTGACGTATATATATAAGTGTCCATATGTTGTCGTCTAGTGAAATTGAAGGATCTGGAATTATTTAACTATATTATGAATGTACTGGATTATCTTTGTGAGCATGAATTTTCTAATTAAGTGTATTTTTTTTTTTTTTTTTTTTTGTCTATAGTTTGTATCTGGTTCTATGAATACATTCTCCAGTATCATATGATAAATAAATAAATATTTGGGGATTGAATTAGTAAAGACGAGTTGATGCTATTGTGAGGATTATGTGGATTGTGCGAATTATGGGGTTGAGGATCTGCAGTGATGAAACTCGCCCCCTCTGTCAAAATTTAATTATTTTTAGGTTGACGAACCTTAACTCTGTGGAATGTGAGTATAATATAACATGCCATAAAATTTTGAATAAATATAACCTACTCCTTTGAAGAATTGAGGTGGTGGAATTCGTTCTAAGGTTGAAGAACTTGAAGAAATATCAAGAACAATCACAAGAACACTCTAAACTTTCTGAAAATTTGCAAGGATAAGGAATGGATGAGTATGGCTGCTTTTATGGAGAATGTGTGTATCAAGGCCTGGTAAATTCAGCCCTTCACAATGATTATGAAACGTTTCCTTACCTAAATTGGGTGATAACAGCTCATGGAATCAGGAATTGGGGTATTGTCTCATTCATTGGGGTGTTAAAACAACCTTAAACAGTCAAAAATGTGTTGCAAACCTTGCTAAGACTCCTAAGATGTTCTAGAGTCATTCTACATGAATTAGAAGCAAGAAAAATGGACTGAAATAGAGAAAATCTTATGATTACACTGGAAACGCGATATTCGCTGCAGCTCTGTGCATTTGCGTGGTCCTGCCGACTTAGGGTGGAACGCACAGTCGTCAGCGTGGTTCCGGTTTACTAGACTTGCTTTTGGTCTCATTCCTCAATATTTTTGGCTTCTTTAAAAATTATTATTCTTAGCCTTACAAAAGTTAAGATGAATCTTTCGAATAATAATTTATCTTGAATAAATTATTTTCGACTTCTCGAAATTATTTTAGGAATTATATATCTTAGGAAATATTATCTACACCTTAACAATCAACATCGTTCTCAAAGTTGAAACATATTGTATAGTATACAGCTAAATAATGTGCACAATGGTATATAATTAAACGCCACAAATGAAACATATCCGTGTTGATTTGGCTTCAGGTGGTTACAAATATAAAATGAAATATATTTTTAAAGAGAACTAAGCTGTACAAAATCAACTTTCTGAGGTGTACATGAAACATTTCCAAAGTCTGGCGGGGAAAATATAATATTTTGAAATACCGTTGGACTAAATTAATTGGCCAAACATAAGAAATTGCAGGACTATTCGGAATATTGATATAATTTATGGACCAAATTGGTTAATGGCAAAAGTTACGGGACGTACCCTTCCGATCTTTACTCCGGTGTTAAAACTTAAAGAACCAATTGGATTTTTTTCTCATTAGATATTTGCAAAATTTAGATTATAGGTTAGGATCTGAGTTGCTATAGTTTTGCATTTTCATTAAAAAAGGGGAAAAAAAAGGAGCATGATGTTGTCTAACCAACTATTTGTGCAGATGATACAGTCGTCCTTGAAATGTTTAAACTACTCTGCAACATCAAGAACCGCTTACGGATAGTTTTAATTACAGTTATTTGTTGTTATGTTGTTTCCTATTCGTTTTTGCAGTTTCTATTATTGAAATTAGAGTCTGTAGACTTCATATATAATAGAGTCCTGTAAATAGATCGAGTTGTAACTTTTGATTTACGCTTTTCACATCTTTAGATTTGCTTTTTCACTCGATATTCCTAGTCTTCAGTTTTCTATTCATTTAGAGTGTCTAGAAAGTCTTAATGATTTCGTTCTTCGAATGAGAATACATCTTGAAGATCACATAAGACATTGTGCTTAATCTGCTTCAATTTGGAACACCGAATTGGAGAACAATTTACTCATTCACGATCAGAGGTGTTCTTGTGAAGAAACCGGCCAAAAGTCGAAAGGATCGAATCCATGTGTGACTGTTGTTCAAGATTCAAGTTAGAAAAGATCTACTGATAAGATCGCATTCTTCCAGCGTCTGAAGTTATGGGGGAGTCCGGATTGTAGACGTTTGATGCACCCTGTGAAACCACATTTAAATGAGCCTAAATTGTGTTAAAATGAACCTAAATTGCATGCATGTGACCCTATTTTACTGCTTTTTAGTTTATATTTCATGTGGTTTGTAAATATTAATAAGACTGGTTAAATTGAGCTTATCCGAGTCCAATTTACCTTCTTTTATGCCTTTTAATAAGACTTTGGCAATTCTAATACATTGCAATGATGTTTCGGGCATTAAAATGAAGGAAGAAGATGTTCGGAGGATAAAAGGTGTCAAATTCGGAATTTTCAACACTGGACTATGCCCAGGATGCGCCACATAGGCATGGCGGCGCAAGAAAAGACCCCGGAGCGCCACATCATGCGCTGTATCAACACTTAGGAAAATTTCGGATGGAGAAAGCTTCGGGATGCGCCACACGTGCTTGGCGGCGCATAAAATGCCCCTCAAGCGCCACAAAATGCGCCGCGGACTTAATTTTAGGAAATTGTCAGAATGCACCGCACATTCTTGGCGGCGCCGAAAAACACCCTGGAGCGCCACAAAATGCGCCGCTATAAAAAATTCGGAAAATCTTCGTATGCGCCGCAACTTCTTGGTGGCGCCTAAAACCTCTTCCAAGTGCCACTTTATGCGCCACAATCGCGGTTGGGCAGTTTTCTAACCTCCCGAACTCGGTTTTAAATGCCGTTTTCCATCATTCTTCTTCATTCAGACTGCATTATTCGAAGAAATACTCTCTGTAAACAATTTCAAATGGGAGAAGAAGGCCGGAAACACAGAATCAAGCCGGAGGAATTGGACAGGATGCCATTCTGATCGAGTTCTTCCTATCATAGGTGTTGCCTTTCTTTTTCTTGCTTTATAATGTCATGAAATTGTCTCTAAATGTAATATGCTATTATGTTTCGGATTTGTAGACGGATTTCTGTAATGTTCGTGTTAAGGGTGATCTAGAACGGGAGTTCAGAATCACGTTGAAGTATGAATTTATCTTTTTATGGAAGAATTAATTTGATCGATGTTTTTATTGGAATCTGGGATTATGAATAAATATTAGAATCTGTTTAATCTGTCTTGAGCGCCATTCTGCATCAATTGCAGAAGTGAAATTTCATCATTGGATATTAATCTACTGTTGATCGATCATTCTGTGATTAGGAATAATAAATCTGATATCTGTGGCATTGGACTGAATTAATATGCTATTATGTTAGAAATTGGATTAGGACATTATTGATGAACCAATGATACTTCCCAGAGAGTTGCCTAGGCAGTCACCACCGCCTGCACCATCACAGGGCAGCCAGGAGCATTCTGAGGCTCCTTTACAGTCCACCCGGGGTACACGAGGTGGTAGAGGCAGAGGTAGAGGGCGAGGCAGAGCTCAGCCACAGCAGTCACAGTAGTATCAGGGAGAGCCCGAGTGGGCTAGAACATTATTGATGAACCAACAGAACTTGCTGAACACAGTGAATGAGCATGCCCTACTTGCATCTCAAAGGCACCATTTCTTGGCTGATCAGATAGCCAAGAATGCACGAGCCCAGGCCTACCACGCAGCCCAACTGGAGTACTTCATGTCCCAGAGCTTAGGACTGAGATATGTCGCTTCTCAGACACCTTCTGAGGACGATGATGATGAGGACTATGTAGGCTCTGGAGATGGTGATGAGGATGGAGATGATAATGATGCAGAGGATGCTGATGCTGGAAATGGATCTGAGGAGGTAGGAGATAATGAGGATGATGAAGATGAGGATTCTGACTGATTATGAGTGATAGATAGGCTTGTGGTCGTTATAGATGATATGTATTGATAGGCCTATGTATTTGACTCCATTTTCATTTTGCTACATTTTAGTTACTTTTTCATTCGGTGACAAAGTTGTATTGTCCTAAACTCTATTCATGTTATTTTGTTATTCTAAATATATCAATTGCGTTACTTTAGTTGTTTTGGTTTTAAGAAGTATTAAATAGTTTCTATTTAGCTTATAAGGTTTTTAGTTGCTTTTAAATTCAATAAAGTAGCTCTTACTAATAGCATGTTAGATTGAGTTGTTTTGAACTATTAAAAAGATCAATGAAGTGTATTTGGACTTGATTGAGGTGTGGAAGAAGTGAAATTGGTGTTGTTGATTGATTTGAAGTGAAATGGGGATGAACATAGGAAAAACACATTCTGCCCGAATTTGGCACAGAATGCGCCACATGTGTTTGGTGGCGCCTAAAAATGCCTTCCAGCGCCACTTCTGGCGCCTGGAAACTTAGAAATTTTTCTAAGTTTTTCAAGAATGCGCCGCACGTGCTTGGCGGCGCCTAAATCTGCTCCGAAGCGCCACTTTTGGCGCCGCAAAATAAGAATTTTTCCAAGTTTGCTTCAGGATGCGCCGCAACAACTGTGCGACGCCTAAAGTCCCTCTTCAGCGCCACTTTTGGCGCCGCGGATTTAATTTAATTTTATTTTATTTTTTGTATGAGCCACACTCACTGTGTGGCGCCTAAATTGGCCTCCAAGCGCCACTTTCTGCGCCACCGACGCGAATTTTTGAAAAATCCGCGAATCCAAAAGATTCAAATCATATCTAATCGATTTTTGGGATCCTAAACAGCATTATACTGACTCCAAATCGTATGTTTGGTGCATATTTGGATCTAGATTAAATCCATCACTCCGTATCTCAACAAAATCAAGATTTCACTCTCTTTAAAAAGAGAAAGACCGATCGGTCATTCCCTCATTCTACCAAATCTGTCCAATCTCTTCTCTTCCGATCTAATTAGCATCCTAATACCTGTCCTACCTTCGAAATTGCTGTACAAAGCCATTATTCATGGGACCTGAGAGGAAATCAACTCAAGGAAACAAGAAGAACAATGCCGGAAAGAAGCAGAAAGCCAAGGAAGTGCCCCAATCGCAGCCGCTTATTATTAGGGAACCTGGTCCGGAACCGGCAGCTGTAAATGATGAATATGAGTTTGTGGATGAACTATTGGTTGCTGACTCTGTGGATGGAGAGGATGATCCACAACAGGAAGAAGATGATATTGAATCTCCGGAAAAAGTTTCATCTGAGGGAGCCAAACATTCAAGTGGTTCTAAGGCAAAGAGGAAAAGCCATAATAGGAAGGATGATACACCTCCCTTGGAAGAATTAACCGGAGACACCTTTAATCCGGCTATTTTTATAAGTGAACAGGCTTATTCTCATTATCAAGGAATGAAGGAAAAGTGGATCATCCAAGACAAAGGCTTTATTGAAGATGATATGGAGCGGGTTTTGGTTCTTGATGCCTTAGCAAGTCGAGGATGGATGAAGTTTGCTGAGCATCCGGATGGAGTGTATTCGTGGGAGCTTACTAGGCAATTTCTAGCCAATGCCCAATATGGACACTTCACTTCATGGATTCGGGGAGTGCCCGTACCTTATGACCCAGACACAATTAACCGACTTTATGGCACTGAGGATGTCTCTTGTCCGGCTACAAAGAAGAAAAATTTCCATGAGCCTATTTATGAAGAGGAAGGAGGACCGGAATTGGAGAAAAAGATCTTAAAGGAGATGTTTGAAAAACAAAAGGAAGTTGCCTACATAGAGGGTACAAATAATAAGAAGATCGTTGCTACTTTGATGGATGCCTCGTTGTATCAGATTTACCTGCTCTACAAGCATAGGATATTTCCCACTTCACACACTTCTCAGCCTGGTGTAGAGGAGTTGTATTTTGTGTACTGTGTGAAGAATGGCTGCCTGTGGATGTTGGAGAATTGATAGCAGGTGAATTAGACAGTATGGGATCTGATGATGCAAGGAGGACACTTGGGTTTCCGGCACTGATTTGGGAACTTTGTGTGAAAGCTGGAGCGAATGTTGGAGCCTATGCTCAAGATTTGGCAAGGAAACCTCCTATCACCTTTAAGAGATTCTATCACAAACCTGGAGTAAGATGTGCAGAGCTTGCTTACCCGACTTCACCTCGTGAAGCACCTATTCATCATCCTGATATACCTAGTACATCATGTACTAGGGCAGAGCCTGCAGAGATTGCAATTAATAGGATGACTTATGAGATTCATCAGCTTAGAGCCGAGATGAAGAAGAAGGAGGATAGTACACAGACACAGCTTGCACGACTTTCTTCCAGACTTGAGTACTTCATGTCTGAAAGTTTAGGTGATCGATATGCTCCTCCTACTGATTCGAGCTCTAAAGATGGTGATGATGGTCCTAGGGAAGATGAAGTGGATGATTCGGATAGATCTTTAGAAATCTAGATTTTTGATTAGATAGGATTGCTCCCTTTTTGATTTAGTTTGTAATGATTAGAATAATTTTGGTAATATTATGCTTATTTTAATTAGCATCTTTATGTAATAGTTGCTAGAACTTGTGGTATTTTGCTTTTGGTAAGTTTATGAAATTTAATATTTTATTTAAATCTGTCCATTTTTATTTAATTAATTAAAAGAGTTAATAAAAATTAAAGATCTGAAATTTAAAAATTAAAATAATAAAAATCTGAATTTAAATAAATTATGGATGGAATTTAAATTATTTTAAATCATAAAGTACATACCAAGTGTTCTAACGATTATCTTTTGTATGAGCAAATACCATATAAATACAGAATGAAGCAGGATATGCCATGAAGGAGCAAGCAAAAAGGGGACATCCAAGATGGTGAAAGAATTTCTAAGATCTAAACATTCCAGATGTGATCTTTTCATGTTATATGTTATCAATTTACATAAAGTATGTGGTAAGAGTTTGATTTAGTTTTATTTTACTATTTATTATGCTTTGAATAAAATGGTACATGCATGATAAGGGCATATTAATTATTTTAAATTTAAATTGTGTTTTTCCAGTGGTGCTATTATCTAGAGATTATCACATCATTGCCAATCTGGAGAAAATCCAAGTAAGTCTAAATGTTCTGCTTTAATCTGATTTTACAACTTAATGAGTATTAGGTTTCTTAATTTAAAGTCCTAGACTTTGTTAAATTGTTATGCAAGTTGTTTGAGCTATTGGTGACAATTCTATTTACCTTACAGAAAATTGTTTGATTAATTAGACTAGTTATTTAATATGTGGAGAGTTATCATTATTTACATATAAATATGCTTGTTCCAAGTCTTTTAAATGCTTAATTAAAATAAAGTCAGAGTGAAACCCCTATATTTAAAAAAAATTGGTACTCAAATCTTGCAAACAGAAAAAGGAGAAAAAATATTGAAGAATGCAAGATCAAAAAAAAAAAAGAAAAAGAGAAAATAATACATTAAAAAGGGGAATTAAATAAAAATTCATAAACTCTTGACTGGATAAGTGGCACATATTCGGTGACATGAGTAGCTTTTGGAATTCAACCGTCTACAACTCAGCCAAAGTGTCTAGAATATAGTGAAACCTAGCCATGGATTGAGCATATTTAAAGATTGGAATAGAAAAGCATATTTACATTATTCACTTTCCCATATTAAGTGCTATGTATAATTAATCTGTTTTCTGTATTGTAAGTGCTTTGGGTATCTGGTTCTAATAGCTGATGCATATCAATTTGCCTAGTTCTAGTACATTAAACTTTGAACCCTTTTTACCTCATTGTGTTGTTGAAATCTATGATTTGGCAGAACTATAGAGACTTTATCTTTATTATCTTGATTGGCAAGTTGATGTATTAATTGATCTCATTGCTCAAGGGACGAGCAATATTTAAGTGTGAGGATGTTGATGCACCCTGTGAAACCACATTTAAATGAGCCTAAATTGTGTTAAAATGAACCTAAATTGCATGCATGTGACCCTATTTTACTGCTTTTTAGTTTATATTTCATATGGTTTGTAAATATTAATAAGACTGGTTAAATTGAGCTTATCCGAGTCCAATTTACCTTCTTTTATGCCTTTTAATAAGACTTTGGCAATTCTAATACATTGCAATGATGTTTAAGGCCTTAAAATGAAGGAAGAAGATGTTCGGAGGATAAAGGATGTCAAATTCGGAATTTTCAACACTGGACTATGCCTAGGATGCGCCACATAGGCATGGCGGCGCCAGAAAAGACCCCGGAGCGCCACATAAGGCGCCGCATCAACACTTAAGAAAATTTCGGATGGAGAAAGCTTCAGGATGCGCCACACGTGCTTGGCGGCGCATAAAATGCCCCTCAAGCGCCACAAAATGCACAGCGGACTTAATTTTAGGAAATTGTCAGAATGCACCGCACCTTCTTGGCGGCGCCGAAAAACACCCTTGAGCGCCACAAAATGCGCCGCTATAAAAAATTCGGAAAATCTTCGTATGCGCCGCAGCTTCTTGATGGCGCCTAAAACCTCTTCCAAGCGCCACTTTATGCGCCACAGTCGCGGTTGGACAGTTTTCTAACCTCACGAACTCGGTTTTAAATGCCGTTTTTCATCATTCTTCTTCATTCAGACTGCATTATTCGAAGAAATACTCTCTGTAAACAATTTCAAATGGGAGAAGAAGGCCGGAAACACATAATCAAGCCGGATGAATTGGACAGGATGCCATTCTGATCGAGTTCTTCCTATCATAGGTGTTGCCTTTCTTTTTCTTGCTTTGTAATGTTATGAAATTGCCTCTAAATGTAATCTGCTATTATGTTTCGGATTTGTAGACGGATTTCTATAATGTTCGTGTTAAGAGTGATCTAGAACGGGAGTTCAGAATCACTTTGAAGTATGAATTTATCTTTTTACGGAAGAATTAATTTGATCGATGTTTTTATTGGAATCTGGGACTATGAATAAATATTAGAATCTGTTTAATCTGTCTTGAGCACCATTCTGTATCAATTGCAGAAGTGAAATTTCATCTTTGGATATTAATCTACTGTTGATCGATCATTCTGTGATTAGGAATAATAAATCTGATATCTGTGGCATTGGACTGAATTAATCTGCTATTATGTTAGAAATTGGATTAGGATTATATATTGGAAGACTACAAAATGATCGACATTCTGTGCTTTTCTAAATCTGCTATTCAAATTGTTAATCTGTTAAAGGCCTGAATTGATCGGTTAATCTGTATTTCCTATTTTTAGTAATATGGCATTAATTCTAATTTATCTGCATTTTAATATTATTAATTAAATCCAGTTTACCATGTTTTATTATTATTTTACCATAATTGTTAAATTATTTACACTATTCTGCATAATTGAATGTTAGAATCTAATCTAGTGATTTCTGCTTTGCTAAATCGGGATATAAAAAGTAGAATTAATATTTTAGTACCGGAATTGGGAATAAATTACATTAAAAATGGATTCTGGCATGTGCACAATGATTTGGGAAATGAAAAGTGTCTTTTAATTGCTATAGAAAAATTTGTATGCTTGGGAAAGACTCAAATTTAGGCCTAGAATAATGATTGCAGAATGTTAGATAATTTAATCAGCTTCCATGAAATCCGTTTAAGCATAATTTGATTATTAGCAGATTACTATATTTTTAATCTTTATAAAATATTTAAATTTTAAGAAATTGATCTTTTTAGACATTGGAAAATGCTAACTCAATATGCAATTTCTAATTTATATAAAGATGGCAATATTTAAAATATTACAAGCATCTCCCATTTATATTTTTATTAATTAAAATTTTAATTTGCTTTATTTTAAATTTATTGT
This sequence comes from Hygrophila difformis, assembly GCA_030278955.1. Taxonomy (NCBI): domain Eukaryota; kingdom Viridiplantae; phylum Streptophyta; class Magnoliopsida; order Lamiales; family Acanthaceae; genus Hygrophila; species Hygrophila difformis. The sequence continues at coordinate 47,429,937 of JAOANR010000002.1, read as the reverse complement.
CACTATTTTTAACTTAATCATCATTGGAATTAATCAAACTCTTTTAAAATATATATAATTAATGAACTTAAAAACAATTAAAATCTTCTCCGGAATGAAATAATATTCTAAAATTCCCTGTGGTTCGACCCGGTATTCACCGGTTTTTATTACTTGATGACAACCATCCGCTTGTGGTAAAATATGAGTAGTGAAAATTACCCATCAGCGTTCTACTAGATCAGGTCTAGTGTTCAGAGTTGTTCAGAGTTTGGTGTGTTTGATTGTTAGTTAGTCGAGTCTTGTTCTTTTGAGTCTTAGAATTAGTGAGAGTACCTGAATTGGGATCCCCCAGATGTAGGCCGAAGGCCGAACTGGGTCAACAAACTTTGTGTCTCTTTCTTTATTATTTCTGCTACACGACTCGCACACACACTATCGATCACCGGTAGTTTAGACTTCAATTCAACGACCTAGTTAAATTCAAGATTCGCACTAATCTGGGACCAACAAGTGGTATCAGATCGACAGCCTCTGATATACTAGAGAAAGATCACTGAAATCTTGAAAAGATGAGTAGGGAAGCAACATCAAATTCAAGACCACCTCTATTCGATGGCACAAATTACAGGTATTGGAGAACAAGGATGCATATTCATCTTATTGCTCTTTGAGATGAGGTCTGGGGGGCAGTCGAAACTCCCTGGGAACCACCGACCAAAGCACGGACTGCACCAAAACGATCTACTGTACCACCTGGTAGTCGGCCAGCAACCAAAGCTGAATATACTCCTGCTGAGAGAGCAGCTAATCAAGGAAATTACACTGCACTTAATGCGATTTTTGGAGCTATGGTCGAAAACAGTTCCAACTGATCACAAATTATACTCTAGCCTATGATGCGTGGATGCATTGGAGGTGATGTATGAAGGTTCTGAGGAGGTCTGAGCTACCAAACTACGACAGGTCGAAACTATGTTTAAAGAATTAAGGATGAAGAAAGACGAGACGATCTCAGCCTATTATGGAAAGTTCAAGGATGTTGTTAATCAGGCGTATTCACTAGGATTGGTCTATGACAATCAAAAGCTTGTTTGAAAGATGTTAAGAACACTCACAAGAAGTATGCTCCCAAGGTTGCTGCACTGGAAGAACTAGACAAGCTGAACATAATCTCTTTGAATGGCCTTGTTGGGATTCTTCAGACGTACAAGATGAACCACTTGGAAGAGGATCTACCAAGAAACATTGCCTTGAATGCTGAAGAAGATGAAACTTATCTGAAGATGAAGTCTCTTATATTTGCAGAAAAGTGGCAAAGATGCTTCAAGAAGAAGAGCTAAACAGTTCAACAGAAGGACTCAGAAACGTGGTTATGATGATGTTCAGACAACTGATCACCACCTCGCAGGGATTTCAAAAAGAAAGACAACAACAAGAATGATCGATTCAACAAGAAGTCCACAAACCATGATAAGGCCGATAGATTTACTTCTGTAATCTGTTATGAATGTGGAGGAACTGGTCGTATCAAATCTGAATATGCTACGGCCAAAAGGAAATAAATGAAAGAAAAGAAGGCTCTGCAAGCAACTCTCAGTTATCAGGACGATGATGAAATTCCTGTGGATCAGAATAGTGACACATAAGATGTTGTCGCATTTACCTCAAGAATTTCCAGCTCAATTATTGGAGGTTTAACTAAGTTAATATGTTTTGCGCCTAATGAAGTTGATTATAAATTCAGGTGAAAGCGATGATGAATTGGAACAAGCAATTGCTGACTACAATGAACTCAAGGAAGATTATGAAGCAGCTGTTCGTGAAAACAAGAAGCTGTTAGGACAACTTCCAGACGTCTGAATTTCTTATGATGAAGATGCTGAAAAGAATGAAGAAATTCTTAAGGAAGTTGACTCCCAAAAGAAGCTTAACAGTGATTTAAAGGCTCAAATTCTTCATAGAAGAATTTGAAGAGGAAGGGGCGACTCTTCTCGTTCAAAATTGGTGGGGGAATCCTTCCAAATCATCTATAGTGTTATGAATTTGCACACTCATACCACTGTTGGGTATTCATCGTTATGCAACTCTGCAGAAACCACAACACAAAGAAAACAGGAGCACAGAACAAAAAATATATGCGGATAACAATAATACACAAAGTATAAGACAAATGGAGAAGACAACAAACAAATAAGAGATATGAATCTCAGATGATGTCGATCAATCTTCAGGGCTCAGGACCAATCCCCAATTAATTGCACCAAGCAACACGCATCGATCACCAAGATCCTCCAACACATAGAGACAACGGTCTCAAACACGTCACAAAGGTAAGGTCACTCAGATTTCTCACTGGCTCACTGGAGGCCTTCCTCACACACTCAGATAACTCACACACTCATGTGTAGTTTGCTCACTCACTCGGATAACTCACACACTCACTCACTGAGAGGCTATTGTGGTGGTTTTGCTACATTGATAGGATTGTCGTATTGGTGGTTTGGCCACACTGGTGGGATTGTCGGGTTCCACACTGGTTGCTCTAACGGGGTGACTAATTTATAGGAGAGCGCACAGAGGCATGGCTACAAGAAAGTCACAAGGGGAGCGGGTGTCTGGCACAAAGGCAGAGGTCGGGCGCATGCGCTGAAAAACGGTAGGGTGGCGTTAGGGTGGCGGCAGGCGTGCGTAATAAATTGGGAGCAGATTGAGGAGTGATACACGGGAGACAACATAGTCTAACTTAGCTGGCTATGGCTAGGCTAAGGCTAAGGGGAGTGTTTGAGACCGATGATTGCCCCTGATGAGTGGGTTTCACAAGAGCTCTAGTGTGCTTGTGCTTATACACAAGGTGGTATGTGCCACAATTTTTACATATAGGAAGCTCTATTAAGGATAATAGTTATGTTTTGTATATGTTCTTATTGTTGGAGTTTAAATTTCTTAGAGTTTGAGGTAGGTGAAGGGTGATGGGTTAAGGGAAATATTTTGGGGGTTTTGGTGTTCTTGCTTGAAGAGACTTAAATACATATTTTTTTTGAAGCTATTGGTGGATTGTATGCTTTTTTTAAACTAATTTGGGTTAAATTGTGGATTTGAGGAAAATGAGGTTGTGACCGACGGGAGAGGTGGGGGGGGGGGGGGGGGGGGGGTAGATGTCGGAAATTTTTGTGTTATAGTTGAGTTTTGTTAATTTTTGAAGCATTTGAAGTCTTCTTCTTGCATTTATGGTTAGATTGTAGAGATTTGTAAAAATATTGGATTGAAGAGGGATGGAGGCCGACGGGTCTTTACAAATTTTGAGGGAATTGGTATTTTTGTGCTTTAATTGCTTAAGGATGTAGTTTTTGACTACTTTTGATGTTATATGTGTTGGATGTTGGATAGATTTGCTCAAATTGGGTGTCGGAGAAGGTTGAAGGGCGGAGGTGGAACTAGGCGTTTGTGAAAATTTCATGAATAGTGTTGTAACTAGCTTGATTTGTTCTTTTGTTGAGTACTTTAGTGATATCGGCGGTAGAGTAAGTGAAGTTGGGACTTGAATTTTCTTGTTGATTTGAACAGGAAATGTTGGATATTGCTTGTTTAATGTTGGTTTTAAAATTTATTTGTTCTTTGAATCATTGTTTTAGTTAAATACTCCCTCCGTCCCATTTAACTTGTCTTGTTTCACTTTTGCACACAATCCAATACACTTTTTCAACTGTTAATATTTCAAAACATGTTCAATGAAAAATTATGTAAAATATGTATATTATAAAACTACATGATCATACGATTCTAACAAGACCCAACTTGACTATTTTTCTCTAAATATATACTTGAAATAAAGTCAAGTCAAAGCTGAACAATGAACAGTGTAAAAAAGTCAAACAAGACAAGTGTGGTGGGACGGAGGGAGTAGTATTTTGGTGGTTTGGGGTAGCCGGTAGTATTGGTCTTGTTGGGCATTTTGTGTAATGAGTATGGTTGTTAATTAATTCAATATTTTGAAAGGGTTTACTCTATGGTTAATTATTAGCACTAAGTTTTTGTTATTGTTTGAATTTGAATTTAGTTGTTGAACTTAGTTTTGAAAAGGATTTTTCTTGAAGTTTTGTTCTTTGAAAACTGTTGAAAAGGAATTGATGGCTATGCTTTGTGGTTAAAAAATTGTTGAGCTCGTTGAAATATTTTTGAAATGAGGAATGAGATTTTATTTTTAGACAAGTCAAAGTCTATTTTTTCTTTTTTTCTTTTTTTATGATGAGCTTGATGGATCGGAGTTTATTGAATAAATTGTTGATGTTTAGTTGAAATGGTGGATTGTTAGTGGGTTATGACTTTTGGTTTTGAGGTTTGTTTGGTTATTCAGTTTTAAAGGAGGCTTTAAATTAATGTTTGTGTAGTTAATCATGTTGGTTAATTAATATGTGGGTGGTGCTTGGAAGAGGAATGCATCGTGCTTAGAATACTTTGAAGACTCGGAAACTGCGGATCAAGGCAAGGGATAGTTTTAGGGTGCCTTAGTTTAGGAGAACTAGGGCTTAAAAAATATTTGGTTAGGGAAATGACCTTGTAATCTTGTTATGTTTCGTTTGGGAAATGTTGGTTATTTCCTTTAATGGCTATTGTATTAGAGCTTTGGCATGCTCCTATTAATTCATTTGTGTTTTGTTTTGGAACTTATTCCCGGTATTGTTTTGGGATTTAGGCCCTGTTCTCTAGGCCTTAATTTTTCTGGTCTGATCTAAATTTATAAGATCTGGTCTGGTCTGATCTGAGTTTGTCTGATCTGGTTTGAATGTTTCTGATCTGGTCTGATTCTATCTGGTCTGATATGATATGGTCTGGTCTGATCTTATTTTATATATATTATTATTATGATTTGATCTGATCTGATCTGCTTTGATCTGATCTGGTCTGGTCTGATCTTATTTAATCCGGTCTGATCTTAATGTTTTTTATCTGATCTGGTTTGATATGATTTTTATAAAAAATAAGTAATAATGCCTGAAAATAAGTCATAGACAACGGGGCCTTATTCCTTGTATTTGTTTTCGGATTTATTCCATGGATTTGGTTTGTAATTTATGCCCTTATCTGGATTTGACCATGTAGGGATATTCAGTTGATATCCCGGTTCTTGGTACCCGCTCAGACGCCGCTCTGACCATATTGGTTACCCATCTCCTCCACTATATTACAATGGTACCGAGCCCAGTATTTGCTCTTCGTCCGCAGCAAGGGAAATTGAACGGTCATGCAATTAGTGGGAGCGGGCCAATGTTGCATGATTGGCCATGGAGGGTGTGCACAATGCATTTTTGTATTGCATTTAGGATAGATTGATGCATAGGTCACGACATTCATCACATCTTATAATTCAACATTCATTTTAGATATCCTTGCAATCCATCATGCTGTTGAAGCACCGGTATAGGACATTGTGATGTTTAACTGTTTTTTTTATATTAAAATTGTTGTCCTTAGTATTAATATTATTTTTATTATTTAATTATTATTATTATCTTTACCCGTACTCCTACTATCTCTTGCTGAGTACGTCGTACTGAGACCTTTAAATTTTCTTTTATAGATACTTCAGAGCACAATGTGGGGCATGACGGTGCTAAGGGACATTAGTGAGTGTATTTGCATTTTATATTGTTAAGGACTTGGTTTTTGTATTTCATGTTAGGACTTGGGTAATGTATTATGTTAAACATTTGGAGGACTCCTTAACTATGCACTAATAATCTTGGGAGATTTTTATGATCGTGGTTGGACCTCTAATTTCATTGTGTTGTAATTATTTATAGCTTGGGTGGCTGCCAATTTGGATGATGAGACACAGCAGTAACGTCATGGAATTTTTTTAAATTAAATTTTTCAAAGCGTTACAAATCTTATGTTATTTATAACATTTTATTTCTTTATGGAAAATATTTTGAAATTTTGATGGAATCAAGAAAGTAGTTTGAAACCTGCATGTTATTTGTAGAAGAGGTAATAACTAAAATAGGCCACAGAATGAGCCATTTCCACTTTTGGGTCACCATATTTTGATTTAGGGAAATAGGCCATTAGAAGGATTTTGGGCCTGAATTTAGGCCATTGGGCTGGAATTCGGGCCACGATGACCTAAAAGTGCGAATGACTCTTTCTGGTGGCCTATTTTTATTTTTTGGAATTATTTTTTATTTCATATAATTAAAATAAATAAATTTTGGGACATTATTTATGTCATAGTTTCTGTTTTTTCTTGTTCCAAGATTTTTTTTTTATTTCATTTCCATTTTAAAAATAATTAAATATTAATTGCCAAACATATCTATGTCCGAAAAATTCCTTGCATTTAATACTAATTATTCCTACATAAAATACCATGTCCGAAAATTTTGGGATACGTATAATAAAACATGTTTATTTTTACTTTATAATTTATTTGAATATATATTGTTTTACTTATTTAATAATATATTTGAATTAATATTTATTTTATTTCTTATAGTACTCCCTCCGACCTATTAATAGTGTTAGAAAATGTAACTGAAAAAGTTATACTTCCTCCGTTCTCAAATCTTTTTTACATACCCCACTGCGCACGTAGTCCCATGCACATTTTGAATCAATAATAACTCAAGTTTGGTATATGTAAAAATTCTAAAAGTTCAATATTTAAAAACTACACGACGAGACGAATCTAACAAGATCCCTCTTGACTATATTTTAACTTGTATAACTATGATAAAACTTTAAATCAAAGTGCATTGGTGAATAGTGCCCCAAAACCAAATGTCTTAAACATTTGGGAACGGAGGTAGTATAATGTGATTGTAATGAGCTACAATTTTTTCCTTTTGAGAAGCCATTGAAGGCCTGGAACAGGTGGTGGGAGCCCAAGCCACACAATTACAAAGGGGAGGGATAGGGGACCGGGTGGGGATTCGAACCCCCAACCTATTGGTTGGAGTTGGGGACTTACCACTGGAGTAAGTGCTCAACCCCACAATTTTAATTTATTTATTTATCTGTGATTTACTGATATGTGGTTATAGGGTGGATTGGATTTATTTGTGATTTACTGATATGTGGTTATATGGTGGACTGAAATTATTAATGATAGTGGGTAATTTGAAAGTTTAATATATTTATTTATTAATGTGAGGTGATGGGTATGTTTGACGATTAATATTTAATTATTTTTAAAATGAAAATGAAATAAAAATATTGCAACAAGAAAAAAAAAAGAAAGTATGACATAAATAATGACACAGAATGAGTATTATTTAATTTAATTACATAAAAGTAAATAAAATAATTGAAAAAACTAAAATAAGCCACCAGAAGTAGTCATTTACACTTTTAGGCCCTCGCGGCCCGAATGCCAGCCCAATGGCCTAAATTCAGGCCCGAAGTCCTTCTAATTGCCTATTTTCCCAAATCAAAATATCGTGGCACAAAAGTGAAAATGACTCCTTCTAATGATCTATTTTAGTTATTACATCTTTGTAGAATTTAGAAATGAAAAATAGAATTTCCAAACGAAATTCAGAAATTTGTTTATGAGACAAGATGTTATTAAAAATGATTCCTTTTATAGAAATAAAAGAACTGGTGGTAAAGAAACCGATCCAAATAGTTTCAAGCTATATCAGGAGTTGAGAAAAATTCAAAACACCGTTCAAGATTGTAGTAATAGGGATTTTACCTAGAAAACTAGATAACTTGAGCCAACTTACATAGGAGATCCTTGAGCCAACTTACGTAGGAGATCTTTAAATTATTTCCAGACCTAAAGAGATAGATCTTAAATCTAAAATCTGATACTTTTAGATATAAGGAAAAGTCAGAGTGATACTCGTGGATCTTCCAAAAATAATGAAGTAATATTAGAGATGCATTTGGATCATCACAAGCTTTCATTTTACCGAATTGGAGGTAATTTAAATAATGTAAAATATAATTTTGAAACAGGACTCGAGTATACAAAATCTTTCCAGAACTTAAATCAAACCTTTTAACAGTGTATGGGTCAATTTTTAATATTCCAAATTACACTAGGATGAAATTGGCAGAATAGTACCTAGAGGACAATTTGGAGATAAGAGGACGGATACGAAAATTTTTTCAAAGTTATACGACAATTTAAGATATTTTCCCCCAATCTGGTTTCTGTAATGGCATAACAATTGCCAGCAGGTGCAGACAGCGCTAAAAATGATGTATAGCCCTTTGTAAAGTGATGTATAAGCCTTATAAAGTGATGTATAGACGGTAGTTTATTTTTTTATTAGTTTTTTTGTTTATAACCTCCATCAATCACTTTTTTATACTCACACATCATTTCATATACACATACCCATCACTTTTGAATGTGACAGACCGCCAGCACCCAAACGTTTTCCATTTTCCCCACCCAAAAATAGAAAGAAGGAAAAGAGGGAAATGGAATTGAAACCCCTATAAATGGAAGGATTTATTTGCTGTTGGGTACACCGCATCAAACATTTCGAGACCACTTCATTAATATCCACAACACAAAACCCACAATGATTCTTGTCTTGATAACCATCTTCTCAATAGTTTTCACGTACTTTCTCCTCTCAAGGATCAAAAATTCAAGGAAACCCCCGACTCCACCAGGTCCCCCAGGGCTGCCCTTGATTGGTAACCTTCACCAATTCTGCACAGCCTCCAGCCTTCATGTTTACCTATGGCACCTTTCCAACAAGTATGGTCCCCTTATGCACATCAACTTGGGCCCTGTTCCTGTCCTAATAGTTTCTTCCCCAAAATTCACAAAAGAAGTGCTCAAAACACAGGACTCTGTGTTCTGTAGCCGACCCAAAAACATCGGCAATTCTAAGCTGTCCTATGCCTGTCTTGATGTCGCCTTCGCACCATATAGTGAGTATTGGCGCGAGGTGAAGAAAATCACTTCGATTCATCTATTGAGTGCCAAGAAGGTAAAATCTTTTCGCCGTATTCGGGAAGAGGAAATCGCCCTTATGGTGGAAAAGATATCCAGTTTTGCTGACTCTGCTCGAGCTGTGAACTTCAATGAGATAGTCAAGTACACCACGGGTGCATTGATATGCCGGATTGCCTTTGGTAAACGTACCGATGATGAGGGGTCGGAAATGAGAAGGTTGGATTCGCTTTTGGGCGAGGCCCAGGCGATTCTGGTTGCATCGTTTGTGTCGGATTATTTCCCGTGGTTTGGATGGGTTGATAGGGTATCTGGGCTGATGCAATGGCTTGAGGCGACTTGCTCGAAGCTAGATTCGTTCTACCAGGAGCTCATCGACAACCATCTTGACCCGGCAAGGCACAACAAGAGCCACGAGGACGACAATGACATTATCGATGTCTTGATTCAGCTTAAGCAGGACAAGTCTTGCTCCGTCGACCTTAACTGGGACTGTATCAAAGCAACGTTAATGGTAAGTTCCTGGCAAATTGGAAAAAAAAATTATTAATTATCCCTCTATTTGTCTATAAATATTGTTATTATACAAGAAAAAGTAGTTTATAATAAATAAATAATACTTCTATACCGCAAATTCCAATTTCAAGTTATGTTACAACTTATATCCACGTATTCACTATCTCACAGCATCATTACGGTTGACGTCGACATAGTGTAGTGGCCTTGTAGATGCTTTATTGACCATGTATTCATTTACTATCTCTTGGCGGTCATCACCCTGGTGATATATTGATAAAATGGGGTTTAACTCATTACGAAGGATGTATCGTGAATTGAGAGATTAGTGCATCAACTTTCATTTCTTTCTTGAGTGGAAATACATACAGTTACTTCTCTTGCCTTTGTGCTCCCTGTTCTCATTTTAGCACTACTACTTTAATTACACAAATATTTGTACTAACTAATAAGTAGTATTATACAACAAATTATCTAAAAAAAGTAAAAAAAAAAAGTCATCATTTAATTTTTAGAGGGGTTATTTCAAGGCAATAAATGTTACTAGAATTCTTGATTTGAGTAACAGCAATAAATTGTGTTAATATATATTTTTATTCTTGCGCACATTACACAACAAAAGAAATTGTGACTATAGTTGAATTTATTTAAATTTTTTTTTTCTCTTTCTTTTTTTTTTTTATTAAAGTTGAATTTATTTCTCATGAAGCATTGCTAGAAGTTGAGACTTCACTTCGTGAACTGCAGTTTTTTTGTTTTGTTAGAGTTGAATTTATTTATTTTTTCTTTTGTTTTTTTATGTAGGAGTTGAATTTATTTGGATCATTTCTTATAAAGTGTTGCTAGAAGTTGAGACATCAGATGTTCAATTCGTTCACACATTTTCTTGGTCCTTTTAGAACATATTTTTTGCTGGAATGGACACAAGTGCAGCGACTGTGGTCTGGAATATGACAGCTTTGATGAAGGCGCCAAGAGTAATGAAGAAACTCCAACAAGAAATAAGAGGGTCAATAGGCCAAAAGGTAGTCGTAGACGAAGATGACTTGAAGGAACTTCACTATCTAAAAGCAGTCATTCAAGAGACCTTCAGATTGTACCCAACCTGCCCGTTGCTCGTGCCTAGAGAAACGATGGAAACTTGCATTATAGGTGGATACCAAATTCAACCCGGTACAGAGGTTTTTGTCAATGTGTGGGCGATCGGAAGAGATCCTCAATATTGGGAAAATGCATTCAGGTTTTTACCCGAGAGATTTCTTGAGAAAGGTATAGACGACGACAAGGGCCAACAAGACTTCGGAGTCATTCCATTTGGATCGGGTCGGAGAATTTGCCCAGGGATGCTGATGGGACAAACAAGTGTGGAGCTTATACTTGCAAATCTTGTCTACTCATATGACTGGGAATTAGCTGATGGGCTTCAACCACAGGATGTTGATACAGATAGTTTGCCTGGCCTCGCAATGCATAAGAAAACTCCACTTTTTGTTGTACCCAAGAAATATGATGGTTCTTAGATTGTAAAATATAGAATGGCAAGCTTTATAAATAAATTAACATATTACTTGAATAATCACTTTAAATATTATTGTTTCTTTGTTTCTCGAGTGTTTATTTTTTTCTTTCTTAAACCCCCATAGTGATTTTTGTATTGCATGTGATTTGTGCATCAATAAAAAATTTGAGGTTCAATCATCAGTGTCACGACAGGTTTTACCGTCGAGTGGAGATTGACATTGGACTTGATATTAAGAATCGTGGTTCAATTAGGAATTCGGGAGGAATAAAACCACTTTGATACAAGAAATCACACGTGAATCAGACAAGTCGGTCTAATTCTTACTACCAAGTCCAATGTTAATCTTTGATCGAACCATAATCCTTGCTACCAAGTCCAATATCAATCTCATCTAGACCGACCCGCGATGCTAAAACTTGTTATTTGCATCAATTGTTGTAAGCCATTATTCATTTAATATTATCAAAACTATGTATAAGAAAATTAATAAATATATTAACTTGAATAATAAAAGTATCGAAAATTCAAATTATATGCTCAATTTTAAAATATACATTTCTCCTCATTCTACAAGGAGATGAACTTAGTCCTTGTGTCCATAATATTTCTCCTCAATTTTTTTTACTGTCAACTTAATTATTTTTAGATAATAGTAGATACAGTATTCGAAGTTTCATCCTAAGTTTCCGCCAATAAAGTTACAGTACAGTCCACCTATTTTTCACCGGGTGCTAAAATGATGTGTAGGCCTTGTTAAATGATGTGTATTCCTTATAAAGTGATGTGTAGACCGTAGATTTTGTTTTTATTAATTTTTTTGTTCAAAGCATTCATTCATCACCTTTTCATACTCAAGCATCACTCCATAAACATGACCATCACTTTAGGATGCCGGCCATCAATGTCATCACGTGTAGGCGGCTACACTTAAACCATTCCCACTTTCCGCTTCTTATAATACCACTTCAATAATCAGTCAACCACTCCTCACCGGGAATGGAAGATTACTTCCATTGCTCGAGATTAGGTTCTGTTTGGGAAATAATTAGAGTTTAGCGCTTGGAGTTTAAAGTTTCGAGTCTGGAGTTTGAAATTAATGATGCAAAATAGTTTTAAACTGAGAAAATTTTGAATAATGGTGTTTTGTAATCCAATTTTAAATTAGAGTTTAGAGTCAGGAATTCAGAAAGCTAAAAGTTGGGGATTAACATTCAGAGTTTAGAGTTTAAAGATTAAAATTTGGCAAAAATTGGTGTTTACTATTTATAGGTGTTACTGCCGTTTTGGAGTAACGCTAGACAGAGCCTTCAAGACGGAAGGTGGGACGAGGACAGTCCCAAGGAACGCTAGGAACTAAAGCATCACGAAAAATATAGGAAAGTAAATACAGGAAAACAGTAGAGAAAACATTGAATAAAGCGATAAAGGAAAGTAAATTACTGAAAATGTAAAGACATTGTATAAATTTTTGAGTGGTTGAGGAACTCAGATTACATCGTAATTTCTAGTATTTATACAATGCTTGGTGCCTGTTCGAGAAGAGGCAACGGTTTTGGAAGGGATAAGATTTCGAAATTGAAACTAAGTCCTCCCCGTCTTTATTCTTGGTCTGGCACGGATAAAGCTTCCGCAAGGATAAGGAATGTTTCTTCTGCTTCGGGGTGACGTCACCACTCAACGCTTCGGAATCGTCTCCTGAGACTCATGTTACTCGCGCAGTTAATGTGCTCGGGTCTTGCTTTCTCCGGACTGCGCCTTTATTCGGATAGATGGCTTTCTCGGGATGACACTCCCTCCGGGTCCATGGGCTGGTCTTGGGCGGTCTTTCTCTTTGCAAGCCTGATAATTGGGCCCTTATGTCAATTGGGCCTAGATATGTATGTGGCTGGATTAACACATTTTTTATGTGTTAACAAATTGTCCCCCATTTTTCAACCAACATGGGCCGATTTAAAGCCCTCTTGCGTTGAAAAAGTAGTTTTCCACTGAGTTTAAGTGGTTCTTATATCATAGACGCCAAACAAGTTATCATAAAAGTTTAATTTTGAAATCGTTTCTACAACGCCCTTCCATATCCCGACATCATCTTTCTCTTCCTCTCTCTGAAACCCTAGGCTTTTCGTACTTCCTTCTGTTCTCGAGATGTCGATTCCTTTGGCGAACGGACCCTCCTTCCCTTTCATAGTGCGTCCTAGGCAATCCTCAGTAGTGATTTCTGTGGTCGGTCCTCCAGACGTACCGCTTAACACCTCCTCTAAGGCTGTTCAGATTCTTCGCCATTTTTTCCGTACTCAGGAAGAGGCTGGGACAATCGCTGATAATTACTTGGCAGAAGGAGAATCCACTCTAATAGCTTCTCTAAATATCAAGAAAGAGTTGATCGCAGGCTTGATTGGAACCACACCGGTGGATGTTAATAGATGGCCATCTTGGGTGGCCCGAATGGCTCCCTTTTTCGAGGCTTGTTGGCAAAAGCAAGGAATTAGCAATAACTTCTTCTTCTCGTCTGCTTCGTCCTCGTCTCTGGTTCATACCTTCCATGGCCTCTTTCTGGAATCCCGTGATAAATTGCTTTATGTTTAAACATGGATTCATAGGGCCTACCCTGTTAGACATTGCTATATTAGCTTGCGTACCTGTAGTAGGTGATGAGGCCTGTGTGGAGCCTGACAAACTGGTTCATTCGGAGTTCTCTCGTTCTAACATAAGTTGGTCGGGTTTTGTCGCCTCCAACATGGGTTCGAGTGATACTCCTTCGGAAATAGAACACGTGGCTTTTATCTTTTACTGGATTAACCGTTATATGGTGGCCTCCCCGAGTAAAAATGCCATCATGTCTATCCTACCTTTAGCCTGCAGGATTGCCCGGGGCGACCGGATCAACCTCAGGGTATACTTTCTGGCCACCTTGTACCACAGTCTTAACAGATTTGTCTCCTCCGTTCGAAAAGCCAAACCCAAATCTTTGAACAAACTTTATGGGCCAATGTGGTTTCTGGAGGCTTGGTTTAGGCTATATTATACAAGCTTCATTTCTGGATCTATTTTATCCAACCCTTCACACACTAAATCTTTGGCCGTGATTATCTTCGAATGTACCCAACCACTCAGGCCAGTATCGGATTTGGCATGGGGAATAATCTCAAGCGAGAAGAGCCTCTAGGACTTTTATGTTTGTAAGTCCCATGATCACAAGTCACAACACTCCATTCCCTTTGTGGCCCAATCCTACTCAAAATTGTCCTTATCCGCTAGATGACACGGATTGGCTTTTTGGCTTCTCTTGGGAATCGATTATGAAGCCTCATTTTTCACTGCCCTTCAGCTGAAAGAAGACTATTCAGGCATAGGCCTATAACCCGCATTTTCTAGCTCTCCAATTCGGATGTGCTCAGGGTATCCCTCGCCCAATACTCTCGAGTCATCTTAGAAAAGGCGTAGGGAACAAACAAGAACTGGAGGGGAGCCAGGCTTCTGTGAGAGTGTTCAAGTTGGCTAGTCTGACGCTTCTCCAGGGGAATCGGATCGCCCCTTTCAGACTGCATCCTTTTATACTTCCTGAGTTTGGCAAGTGGTATCCCGCTTTGTGCGCCTCTCTGGATATTGACAAGAAGGCCCTTACTGCGAAATTAGCTCTGGATTCTACATAGCATGCCCCAAAAAGCAAGAAGGGTAATTCTTCCAGGGTTATTTTCCGGGCTCTACCTCGGCCTGGAAAGAGAAAAAGGAAAGAGACCTCTCTCCGTTATGCAGACCTCCGAAGAAGATAAACAAGGAGTTGTTTCCTTCTCGAGGTATGTGTTGCAACTTGTTGCTTTATTTAATTTTCCCTGCTACTTATTGATATGGAAGCATATTTTCATTTTATAAGATGAAATAGATGATGAAGATGATACGCCATTATGTAACCTTTTTGAGGGTATTGGCGCCACACCATCTGCTTCCTTGTCCAGTTGGGATAGGCAGAGATCTTTAGTGCCGATCCTTGGTTTTGTCAGCACAGTAGATGCATTTGTTTATTATCTTAGGAACTACTCTCGTCTTTACTTGTAGTCAGGTTTTATGGATTCGAGTATTCTTGTGGCCTTATATTGCAGTCATCTATCCCCCCAAATGTCACTTCGTAGGAACAGAGGGAACCCGACCTAGTTATCTTGGACAGCTCGAGGGTGAGCACTGGTCATTTATTTGATTGACAAATGGCTTCAAGCCCTTCCTCACAACATTTGTTTCGTTAGGCAACCAACATTTTGCTGATTCGGGGCCTGGAGGATGTATAGGCTTCTACCGTCCTATCTGTTATAGGTGACACGGGGGTGGAGCCAAATATGGAATCCGGCCCTCATGACACAATTGCCCTAGATGGTTCTCCATATTCCAATGTTAATTTGACACTGCCTGACCTTGTAAGCCCTTATCATGCTTTTCCTTAGCTACTGTAATGGCCTTTAGATGTCTGCTAATAGTGAATCTTTCTCAGGCCTTCCCTACTAATGGTCAATCAAAGACCATTGGTAATGTTCAGGACCAGCCAAGTGAAGGCGTTCATGAGGCTATGATGTAGCTCTCTTTGATCTACTTTAATGCCTCTATCTGTTTCCCTCGCTGACAGATATAGCTTTGATCTTTCAGGATAATATCTCAAATTCCAGGCCCTCGAGCCCTCGAGGCAGTGGGCCTTTAACTAGAGATTGTGGGGATCCATTGTTGGGTGTGGCAACCGAAAATACCCGAGTTTCTGAAGGCGATCCAACGCCACATGCTGGGGATTTGGTAGCCCTGACCAATGTGGATACTCTAATGGCAACAGATCATTCTGCCTTCCATCAGCCCAATGATGACCAAGGGGTACTTTCTGTGCCACTTATTTAGCATGTGCATTATCTCTCAATATGACATTATGTTGTCACTTTTGATAGGAAACCGCACTTGCTCTGTACGAGGGCGATAACCGATGTTTTCTTGAAATATTTTTTGCGATGCCAATAGAGGCGGTGTCTTTACAAGACATCAATTGCGTTATCTCAATTTTCATGCTTGCTCGGGATAATCCAAATCAAGCAGGCCTTGATCTCAATGGTCTAACCCGAGTTATTGGTATCTTGAATGTTTTTACATCTGTAACCAGGCTCGATTATCCTTGATTGCTGATACGACCTCACTATCTTCAGACGAGTCTTCCGATCACGCCTTGGCAAATATTGTGAGGAACTCAGGAAGGCTGAAACTAAGGTGGAACATCTTCAACGGAGGAAGATTATTATCTCTGACGAGATAAAAGAAATAGATGGAGTGATCCGTCGGGTACAAGAGCAATGAGAGCAGTTGACTGATCATCTTTTGGCCATTGATCAGGATATTGAATCGGCCAATACTACTACCTCGCAATGATCTGCTGCCATTGGCCACTTGGAGATGGGACTTCAGACTCTGGACAAGAGATTAACCCTTCGTAGGGAGGCCATTGAGGCCACAACCCGGAATATGCATCAGCAATGGGCCGAGATTTATGGTGAACTGAGTCGGATGGACATAATTCCTCTGCCCTGACTTATAGACAGTTTTTTGTTTGAACAATTATTTTTTGTGGCATATGACTACCATTTGTTTCACTTGTTACTTTCATTGAATTAATCACCATATTTTTCGGATGTTTCTCCTGTTATATTCACAATGGTTATAAATACAATATTTTGTCTGATCCGAATATTCAGGCCCATCAAATGGCCTTTCAAGATGACTTGTTCATTATCACTTTTAATCTCAGTCTCCTAGATACAAACCCTTCATTTGAGAAAGAAGGATGGATGATGATTATGGCATTATGGTTATCAATTTAACATCCACACTTGGTCTGCGGAGTTAAGATCCTTTCTGATAACTCCGCACTTAGTCTACGGAGTTAAGATCCTTTCTGATAACGCCTTAACCATGATTATGGGCATTATGGTTATCAATTTAACATTCGCACTTGTTCATGATTTTTACCGCTTCCTCACCATGATTTACGAACGCTTGGAGTTTTCTCAACGTGGCTAGACCACTATCGAGCAAGCTCTTCGATTCATATCCTCGGCCCTTATTCATCGTGTCAAGATAAGGTATTCGAAGTGACATCCGTACCATAGTAAAGATTGGCACGAAACCTGCCTGACAAACGAGTGGTACGACCTTATTGACGATCTTGATGAATTAAGCAGAGAAAATCCAGATGTCAACACCAATTATAAAGAATGCTCCGACTAGGGAAGCATAAGGCGTTTGCTCGCTCTGGACATTGTTTTGTCCTTAGTCAAATACCATAGTGATGTGTCATCATGGTATTTATGTACCTTTTTCTGGCACGCGTCTTTATATTTGTATTATTTCATGGCCGAGTGTATGACCATCTTCTGTACTTTTGACGTAACAATTTGTCCAGATGAAGAGAATAAAACACTTTGCATTAACATTAGTTGTTGTAATAAATGTTTTTATAAAATACATTCTTTTATTCCTCGTATTTATAATAACTGTACAAATGACATTCCTGGCCCGAATGTGAGGCCATTATAACTACGGAATTAATGTGCGGGGTTGGGTGCCACCCTTCCCTCGGGATCATGATGGATTAAGGATTTCCATCTAGTGCTGCGTCCGCAGATTGCTTGGGCTTATCCGTGGGTGGCTTCATTGATTCGGTCGTCTTGTGTGCAGTGGTCTACACTTTAGCGGGTTGACCGTTGCTGGCACTCGTACCTCCTGGGCCACTGGGTGGATCTTTAATGGGCAGTGTGACGAACTTTGGCTGCCTAGGGGCATCATTCTTGCCCCCTGAGCCACAGGTGGTAGGTGGCTTACTGGCCATCTCAGCATAACTTTGAGGCCCCAGGATGGGTCCCGAGCCTTCCATCTAGTCGTTAAGTCCGAAGAGTCCTTCTTTCAATTCCTCATCCATTTCCAACGGTGGATAGGTATTGATCTTCCCGCAATAATAACATTCAAACCCATTGAATGTTTCGCATGCTTCACCTTCCACGCATTCAATTTCTTCTCCTGTCTTGTCCTTGAAGCGACGTATTGCGGGGCCGATGTTTCGGGAGTATCTTCGGGTATTTTCTCTTTGCCCTTTCCGTTCGGACCATCGGATTGCATGGGCATTGGCCCTTGTTCCTTCTGAACTTTGCTAAGAGTATTTTTAGTCAGGCCATGCTTTTTCGCGTACCTTCTTTTGATCCTGCGGATTCAGGATTTAGTTTTTCCTGGAAATCGAGGATCTAACGTAGGCTTCGGCACAGGTTGATTACGAGTCCATGCTTTTAACGGGTTCGGATTGGGCTTCCAAGTATGGATCCCCCACACGGCTATCCAGTTCCTGACCTCGACTTGGTATGTGCCATCTGGTTGGACCCAAGTCTGAGCCACAGGTGTCTAGATGACCTTTAATTCTAGCCTCAGAGGACGTCTATATTTGTTAAGGTTTTGCTGGCCATAACGCTGACCACCTTTTCATCCTCCTCCTCTATGTTCCCCGATTTGTTTGCGTCCATCCCGAGTGCGATGAAGCGAACCCCTCAGATCGTCGTTTGGGTCATATGTTTGACCATTCCGACGTTCTGGCTTTGAGCCATTACCTATTGGAAACTTGGTAGAGGCTACTGCCATGGTTGCTTTGGGAAAGGGTTGTGAATTATTCTCCATGGTTCCCACTTTCAGCCTTCCGGACTGGATTTCATTTTGAATAGTTCTTCGGAACTGGATGCAATCCTACATACTATGCGAGAAGGTGTTATGCCACTTAAAGTACGTCCGTCCGCTGATCTCTTCTTCCGTGGCCAACTTCTGGCTTCGAGGAAGTCGGATATGATGCTTCTCATACAATGCATCAAAGATTTTTTCAGTTTTTGATACGTCAAAGCAAAAGTCCTCATCTGCCATTGGTTTGGCATACTCGTTCTTCATAGGCCTTGCGCCTTTTATTTCAACTCGGTGCAAACAAAGGGTTGGCCCCGGATAAGTTCGGCGGTCATCTGATCTGTCACTTTGGCCTCCTGGTTGCAGGCTTCTTCCAGATCTTTGTCGCTGTCCAGATGTATGGTAGCAACTTAGTATGGTCTTTTCTTTCTCTCCCCTCTACCTTTTGATTCCTGGGTCTCTTTAAGTAGAGACTCGACCCTCATCGATTCAGAGCATAAGGTTGCCAGGTAATCAATGTCCGAGGGGGTAAACGTCTTCCTGAAGGGAAGTTTCATGTTCTTAACCGCAATGTTAGTTTCCTTTTCGAAAATAGCGGTTTAAAATTTCCCCTTTTTTTTGGCGTAACCGCTCAATAAACTTAGCCATTGGTTCATTGTCCCTCTCTTTGGTTTCTAGAATCTCAACCAATGTAACTGTCGGTTGTGCATTATAGAACCGGATATGAAACGCTTCCTCTAACTGCTGCCATGTGGCATATTCGCCTGCGGGCAGACCAATAAACAATAAGAAGGCAATCTTTGTCAATAACTGCAGCCGATGGAACTGATTCCGACCCAATTCCCCTAGTTGGTTAATAAAGCCGCCGATATGTTCCATAGTGGACGTCTCGTCTTCTCCCAAAAATGTGGAGAAGTCGGGTATTAGTGCGCCTTCTGGTAGAGGATTATCCTCGCATACGTGGGGCGGGTATAGCCTTTGATAAACAGGCCTATGATTTTGCGGGACCAACCCTAGCTTCGCAACATGGTTTTTAAGTGCTCTTCTCCCGCATACACCCGTTGTTGCTCCGGTTGGCCAAATATTAACGATGGCGGAGGAGAAAGGTTCTTTGGTGGAACTGGGTTCGGTCCTCGGTCTTCTTGGTGTTGCTGGCGATAGGGTGGCATCTGGAAACCTCCCCACCCGCTATTATTCTCCCTAGGGAAATTTCCGCCAAAAACTGGCGGTGGCAGTGGCGTTGCCCCCCGAGTTATATTGACTCGGTTAGCGTCATGAAACCCCCATGGAGCCCTAAATTCGGGAAGCCTAACCTGGACATTGTCTTGTCCGTGGTTCTGGGGTGCATTTAATCCGCTTCCAGCCGCTTGACCATTCATCGTTATGAGAATCTGAGGATTTTCCTGCACGGGATTGGGGACTTCTGCCATGGTATCCATCCCTGGGATTGGCTGTATGGGTGGGAGATCCGTGTAAGCCATTGGTAATCCGAAGGATAGCGGTGGTGTAGCCATGGTAAAAGGGCTGATTCTGAGGAGAACCTTGGTCCATCATGTGCATACCCCATGCTCTCATTGGAGAATAATATGGATAGTTTGGCCCTTGGTAATAATATGGCCATCGGTTGGGCATTATTACGGCCGATGCTAGAGTGGTAACGTTGTTAGCCATGAGACTCGGGGTCCCAATTGGTGCTTTCAACGCTGCTTCCAGCCTTTTTGCAACAGTAATGTCTGATGTCGCGGTTAGCCTTTCGAACATACCCTCATCTAAGGAGAGTGTTGGGATGGCCGATGACCCAGAGGTTGTTGCCATTTGTCCTTCGAGAGGAACCAAAGGCACATTCTCTGCCCCAGTCGAGTTTGCATGAGGGGTTCGATCTCCTGAACCAGCCATATAGTTTGATATCTCATGGAGTCGTCTCAAACGTTTATACTGGCTTCTTGTAGGCTTTTGCGAACCTCGCAGTTGCGTAAAGGGTACAATGGACATACTTGATCGTTAGGGGGAGTTTGGTCTCCCACTGTGGTCGCCAACCTGTTACTGCTGTTTCGGAGTAATGCTTAATCCTCTAGATAGAGCCTTCAAGATGGAAGGCGGGACGAGGACAGTCCCAAAGAATGCTAGGAACTTAAGCATCGCGGAAAATAAAGGAACGTAAATGCAGGAAAGCAGTAAAGAAAGAATTAAATAAAGCGATAAAGGAAAGTAAAGTACTGAAAATGTAAAGACATTGTATAAAATTTGGAGTGGTTAAGGAACCCAGATTACATCATGATTTCTAGTTTTTATAGAATGCTTAGTGCCTGTTCGTGAAGAGGCACCGGTTGGGGAATGGATAAGATTTCGAAATTTAAACTAAGTCCTCCACGCCTTTATTCTTGGTCTGGCACGGATAAAGCTTCCGCGAGGATAAGGAATGTTTCTTATGCTTCGGGGTGATGTCACCTCGTAACGCTTCGGAATCGTCTCCTGAGACTCGTGGTACTCAGGCAGTTAACGTGCTCGGGTCTTGCTTTCTCCGGACTACACCTTTATTCAGATAGAAGGCTTGCTAGGGATGACACTCCCTCGGAGTACATGGGCTGGTCTTGGGCTGTCTTTCTCTTTGCAAGCCTGATGATTAGGCCCTGATGCCAATTGGGCCTAGATATGTATGTGGGCTGGATTAACCTATTTTTTATGTGTTAACAATAGATTTTTATGCTTTTTTTAGTATGTATTTTAAAAGCTAAACCTATACGCTAGCGTTTGTTCCCAAACACAACCTTAATAGTCTTTCGATTTGGAAGTTATGAGATTAATGCCATAAATTAATAATTTAATATGCGTTCTTTCTTATATGTCTTGGCCTCACTCATGCATGTTATGGGAATTTTTTCAACAGATCATCTATCCTAAAATTATTCCACGGCTAGCATGCTTAGTCATTAAGTTCTTGTATGATAAATACCAACAAAATAAAGGGCATTTTATTGGTATAAATAGCTTGTTTCAACTCTTTTACGTCATATCCCCGGGTGTTACATTCTTCTTCCTTAAGGTCGTAACGTGCTCTACTACAAGAATTTTCTGTTTTAGCGACCGAAAATTTTTGGTAAAATTTGGTCACTAAAGAGGTTAGCGGCCACATTTATGATCGAAATTCGTTAGCTACCATAATTTTAATGACCAAAATTTGTTAGCTACCACAATTTTAACGATCGAATCCACAATTTTCCTAGTAGTGCTCGTTGCTTCTTGGCAATCTACATTTTGTAGGTCTTTACCTCACTATGCAACTAAGTATCTAGAACTGGCCTGAACCATCACATCTGTGAATCTGGTAGACATCTGATTTGAGTATACAACATGCATTTGCAGGTTGGCTCTGATACAATTCTGTAATACCCCAGATAGGGTGTTATTGTTCTACTGACTATAAGGTAAAGGCTGATCCTACAAAGCAACACCCTGTGAGACGTCCTAAGAGGTTAACCATCTTAATTACTCTGGGGTCAAAGTTTTAAAAATCAGTATCGGTGTCTATATCGGACATATAAGTTACGAAAATTTTGAAGGTATTTGAAATTTCGGGGGAAATTTTAGAGATATTTGCAATTTTTTGAGAAAACTACATCGAGTTTCTGAAATGATAAAAATGAATATATTCCAAAATTCCTGCTCTCTATTGCTATATAAAGTAGTAATATGCTGGAAATATACTTATTCCATGATATACTATATATGTTGATAATATTGTTGATATTATGCACATTGAGAAGATTTTGACTTAACATAGATGAAAACAAGTTAATTGGATGACATAATGAATATATATCGAAACATAAATTTTAATTTGTTTAAATTTTAAAAAAATATATAATTTTAAAATTTAGAAAAAAGAATTTCAAAAATAAAAAATTCGGGAAATTTCGGTCAAATTTCGGGAAATATCGAGTTTCGGGCGAAATTTCGATGGAAATTTTGTAAAAAATTATTGTAGGTGAAATTTCCCTTCGAGGTGTCCCAAAACCCGAAATATCGGTCGAAATTTCAGGAATTCGATGGATATTTAAAATCATGTCTGGGGTTAGAACGCTTAACCATGCAGTTTTTTTTATGATGATTAGAAGAAAGAAATATACTCCCTCCGTTTTTGAAAAATTTTAACATTCCTGCCCTTTCACGTTATCCAATGCACATTTTTTACGCATAATATCTCAAATTGTGTAATGATAAAAATTATAAAAATTTAATATTCTAAAACTACGCGATAAGACGAATATAACAAGATCTCATTTGACTATATTTTATCTTGTATAATTGTGTTAAAAAGTTGAATCAAAGTTACTCAGTGAATAGTAACTACTATGCAAATGTAACAATTATTTCCAAACGGAGGGAGTACATTTGATAATGAGTAATTTGTTTCAAATATTTTAAACCGTATTTCAGGATATTATATTATTGTTCATGCTAATTGTCACTACAATAAATTTTTGTTCTAGCGATCGGAATTTTTTACTAAAATTTGGTCATTACAGTGGTTAGCGACCGAATTAGTGATCGAAATTCGTTAGCTACCACAGTTTTTAGCGATCGGTATTCATTAGCTATCATAATTTTAACTACTAAATCCATTATTTTTAACCTAATAGCATGTAAAATTGATAGGCATTGGCGAATGAAGTCAAGTGCAATGTGGGTCAAATGACCTACCATAGAACTTTTTTTAAGAAAAATATCCACCGCTAAAAATTTGATAACACCCTTTAAGCCCAACCAAAATTACAATAGAATTCAGGCCATATTTTCTTGACATTTCCTTCGTTTCCTTCTAAAATTCCAAATTCGTGTTTGAGATTCTTCTCATCTTTCATTTGTATGTTGCTATGGTTCCATCCTATTGTCGATTTCCTTCTTCAGATAAAAAGAAATTGCGAAGACTTGTGGAATTCTATAATAGAGAATTTTCAAAAATGGAATTGATAGTTTTTAATATTACTCAGTGGAGAATTTCATTACTATTACTCAAAATGATGAAGATTTTGGGATGTGAAGCTTCTATCAAGCTTACGAAAAAACTTGTTGAGACATGAAGTATGAAACACATGCGAGGGTGTATTGGCTTCTGAAGTTAATATTGCTTCTTCCTATTATAACTAAGAGCATGTTTGTTTTGGCATTTGAAAAAAATGAGAAGTCAGTAGAAAAATGAGAAAGAGGTAGAAGGAAAATTCAAAAGCAAAAGCTACTCAAATAATTGTTTGGATTGATATTATTAAAGTTGTTTTTCAACGGATCGGAAACATGTTTGGATGAATTGTACGTAAAATGATTTTTGATATATGAAAATTACTAAAATACAGATAAATATTATAAGGATATTTAGAATATATTTAATCTCCTTTTTAAATAGGTATATTTTAGTACTCCCTCTGTCCCATTTGAAATGTCTCACTTTCCTTTTTCGTCCGTCTCAATACTTTGTCACATTTCCTTTTTAGGAAATAATTAAATATTTAATCACCAACCTACTAATCACATCATATCAATAAATGCATATTATAATTTTAAATCCACTACCATTAATAAATTCAAATTCACAACCATCACATTATACATAAATAAATTAATATAAAATTCAAACCCATTACAATCACATCATTTCAATTCCTAATTTACCCTTACTTTAAACACTAACCTACCCCTACATCATATACTAATTATCTCCACATAAAATACCGTGCCCAAAAATTTTCAGCCACTTCAAGTGGGACGGAGGGAGTATTTTTATTCCTAAAAGGACTTTTTCTTTTTTTAAAAGGAACCCCGGCCCATATCTACTTTGAAAAAAAATTAACTTTTGCTTCTAGCTCCTTTTCTTTTTAAAAACAAAATCAAAACAAACAACTAAAAAATTCAAAAGGACTCTAGGGTGAAGCAAAAGTCAAAAGAAAGAAAAATAAATCAAAACAAACAGGCTCTAAATCATTGATTTTTTTAGCAATGACTACCGCAAATACTAAATGTGGAATAGTAATCAATCGTGGAATGATAGGCAATTAGTTACTCTTATTTAACAAGATTTTTCATGAATGTTGTATTGATGCTAATAGAATGATTCCAAAATATAAAAACTTGTAGCAAACCATTGTACTTATTTTCGTATAATAACAATTACTATTTCAAAATTTCTACATCGAATCCAATTAATCAAAATTATACTATAATTACAATAATTATTATATTAAACATTAAATGTATAAAATATTAATGACTGATAATTGACCCACCAAATTAAATATTCCATTCAGGGCCGATGGAAGGGAAGTATGGGGGGGGGGGGGGGGAATGGCCGTCTTTTTAAGATTTAGTATGATTATAATGTTAAAAAAAATATATTATATACTAGTTGCGGTAGAAAAAAATGAAATTCATTTGTGCCCTCTCAAATTTCGGAATGGTTCCTATGCTGGGAACTAATATTTGCAGTACATACTGGAGTTTATTGTAATAATTAGATCACACTTTAAATGAATTGTTAGGATTAAAATAAGGGTTAAATATGTAATTCCGCCCTTTAATATTAAAAAACATGAACCCAGGCAAATGATTACTCCCTACCTATATTATTCTCTCTATAATTTCTTCCTATAAAAGAATCTTCAAAAAATAAAGTAAATCCAAATTTAAAGTTGAATCTTTGTTATTATGCAACTTTTAAAAAACATAAGAAAAATTTTTTATGGAGAAGTTGAATTAGAAAAGAAATATGACATTCTGTCAGAAGAGTCAAATATTCTGTTTCATTCACTTTGTCATTCTGTCTAATTGAAAATAAAAGCATCATTTTATTTAACATTCTCTTTGCAAGCGTGTAACATTATCTTTGTAAGTGGATAACATTCTATTCTTTTCTCAAGTGTGTAACATTTTGTGTGCAAGCATGTAACATTATGTTTGCAAGTATGTAACATTATGTTAATAATTGTATAACATTCTGTTTAAAAGTGTATAATATTATAACTTGACATTCTGTCAGAAGAGTCAAACATTGTGTATGTAAGTTTTAAACATTCTGTTTCATTCACTTGTTAGCAAGAATATAACATTCTGTTGGTAAGTGTCTAACATTCTGTTTTCAATTATATAACATTATGTTTTCAAGTATGTAACATTATGTTTACAAGTGTATAGAACAAAATGTCATAACTAAAAAAAAGAATGGTATATACAACAAGACAGAATGTTGGATGTTTGAGAACAGAATGTAAAGTAATTCAGAACAGAATCTTAAGTAATTTGGAAGAGAATGTTAAGTATAATTCATAACAGAATTTTATATAATTTAAAACAGAATGTTACATACTTGTAGGTAGAATGTTAAGTAGTTCATAACAGAATATTATATACTTCATTCGTTTCTTTTTATTTGCCCCATTGGGGTTTTCGTATAATGTTTGCACACTTTGATTTAAAGTTTTATCATAGTTATACAAGTTAAAATATAGTCAAGTGAGATCTTGTTAGATTCGTCTCATTATGTAGTTTTTAAATATCAAACTTTTAGAATTTTTATTTGTACCGAACTTGAGTTACTAATATTTTAAAATGTGCATTGGATTGCGAACTAGGTGGATCCGTAGCAAATAATAAAAAAACAGAGGAAGTAATCATGACCTATAGAAAGCAAAAACTTAAAAAAAATATAAAATATAATTTTATGAAATTACATAAAAACCATTACCATATCTACACCGTTGATTTGAAATGAATAATGATCTAGTGGCTCTCATTAAGTCCAGTATATACTGGCCAGCACCAGAACTAATTCGCTCAAATTTTGCTATTTCTTCATAGAAATAAAATTTGAGGATATTTTTTTATCTTAAAAAACTTATACCATCATAATTGTTTAAGTTTCATTTCTAAAAATAAAAATTAAATCTCTAATAATCTCTGTATTATTCATCATCATTCTTTAATTATTTTTTTATGTTTTTCACTCTCTTTCATTTGAAATCTACTTTGTCACTCATCGTGTTGTTAATGTCTGCCGCACAAGTCACAGCTATAAGTAAGTTGTTCCAATCTCACTTCTGAATCATAGTATATTTAAATTTTAATTTATATATTTGTATTATTAGTGAGTAGCGACGGTTAATTTTCATTGTTTATGTTATATAGAGTGTTATTTATGTTTGATTTTATATATTATTTTTTGATGGCTTTCGCAATATTGTTTATGTACAATTCTTTAAAGTTTAAATTTTTAAAACTATGTTACTAAAAATAGTGGAATATTCTTTATCGTTACACTTTGATATACGCTGAAGATAACTAATAAAGTTGAAATATATGGAATTGTCCTTATTATTATTATTAATGGAAATTTAAATTTAATATAATCTTTTAAACCATACAAAGGACGAAAACTTAAAGAACGTTGATTCTTCCTTAAAAGATAAAATCCCGAATCTCATATAAATCCATCTATACATAGTAATTATCTGTCTTCAGAAAGTCGGTGACTCAATCTGATCAAAGACCTTATATTTATAAAACATTTGATATTCAGTTATTGTAGCAAAATTCTGGTTTGCAGGTGGTTCCGATCAACAAGCTTAATAAAATTAGGAGAGTTTATATCAATATGCTCAGACATTGGCCTCCCCTATTTTTGTCTTTTGGTTCCGCCTCTGATCCCATTGCTTATCCACTTGGCAAGAAACTCATTCTCCTTGATCCTATTCCTACGTATACAGGGCATTGTGCCCCATCAATTGCGGAAGGGCCGCACGCGCGGGACACGTGGAATTCTATTGATTGCATGCATAAACTTTGCACACAGACACAGCTGAATTGCAAGAGCTTTTGTCGTGTTTCTCATCCTCTCTATTTTTCCTTCTATTAATTAATAACGTTGTACATACTCGCTCCACACAGCGCACGAACGTCTATCACAATTCACATGATTACCACCAGAGTTTAACTGGGAAATAAAAAAGTAAAAGTAAAAGATAGGTTGAGGTTCAAACCAGGCACAAACAATGATCAAATTGTTGATGACAGATATATACTATTGGATTATCTACAATAAAAAAGAAGAAAAGAGAAAAAGTATTGAGTAGTGACACACTGACACTGAAAAATGTCGCTATTAGCGTAACAAATTTAAGTGATTAGCGAAAAAAAAATTTGTGATTAGCGATACCTATCGACAATAAAATTCTTGCCAAAATTTTTTATTTTTTATTTTTTATTTTAATTTTTATAGTTGTGGTCTAGGAATATAATGTGGTGAATCCAAGCTGTTCTAAACTCAATTCGACAGAGCAAGTTATCTATCCACTTTGAACTCAATTGCTTCATATTTATCTAATTAACTATGTTCGAACTTTTTTTTTTGAGGAGAAAACGGCAATTTATTCCATCCAATACCAAAATGGTTGAAGTACAACATACAAGATCTGGAGAACCGAGGTCCAAAGTAGGAAAAAACAAGAGGAATTAATAGACAGACATCCCAACAACATAGCCAACATAGCCAACATCAAGAAACTGAAATAAGAACAAAAAACTCCGATGAACTATAACTTCCATTGCCAAGACCGACCAGCGTCTCTACTTTATCCTGTCGCGGCGCCTTAAGTCCGGCTACATTAGCCTTTCACCAGCCCCCCGAAATACAATAGAACTCTCAAGTCGAAATCGAAATTGATTATCCCAGATATTTGTTTAAAAATCACGACTCCCCTGCCAAAGCTTTCAAATCCAAATGCATCGACATCAAAGGCTAGGTGAAAGTTACCAGGCTAGGAGAAAAATGGACACGAGGACATCAAGAAGGAAGAAAACAAGGGTGATAGATAAATCCTATAAAGCACCTTGAATTATTCCAGACTAGTTACCAGAAAGAGCTCAAAGCAGAGTAAGATACAAAAAATTGCATGAGCAAAAATGAATCCCGAAGTTCTCACGCACACTCAAAACTTTCTGGCAAAATTCTATTTTTTGAGGCAAAAACCTTTATCATGTCAAAGTCTCAAAACCCCCTCTAACAAAGCTTTTTGTATTTTCTAAATACCTTCCAACTTTTTCTTTCTATTATTATTTTTTTTTTTTCTTTTCTTTTTTTTCTTCTTCTTTTTTTTTTTTTTTTTTTTTTTTTTTTTTTTTTTTTTTTTTTTTTTTTTTTCGGAATGCCCAAAAAACCAAAATAGTAGCAGTAAACTGTTATGACACTCCTTGTTATTTAATATCCCAATCACAAAACACACTATCCCATGCTTATAAATGCCTTCCACCCATCTATCAAACCTTAAGCATTTCGAACACTCAATGGTCAAGGAAACTATGTATCTCTGTCCTGGTAAAGACTATTGTTTGTGAACAGATAGAAAGCAGACCAAACAAGGTTTAACAGTAAAGCTCCAAGAGTGGCTCACAAGTAGTGTTTGAAAAGAGAATGGGAGAAAATGAAGGTCGATCGACCTAGGACCCTTTTAATCGATGCACTGGATTGAAGAAGGCAAGGTCGACATGGTTTTTAAAACAAAATTCTAGGGAATCAGAATGGCCCCAAACATATGCATGCAATCGTATGAGACTTAAAACTCAGATCTTACCATTTAATTAATATGTTGGTTTGACGTATTTGTTGCAAAAGATCCTCATTCCTGTGGCGATCAAACCATCAGCAGACTTGATATCACGAAACAACACCAGTATAACCAGCAAACCTCATGAACCAGCCGCAACATCAGTAACCTCCGACTCTTGCCCATCCTACTGCACAACATCCTACGACAGGCACATGAAAACCAGATCCATCCTTCAGATTTTAAGCGGCGATCGGCTCCGCAGTACCATTTTCCGTTCTCTCAACTTAAGACAAACGTAACCCAGCAGCAGAAAACATAAAGAAGCAACAGCAGGAACTCAAAAGGCGGCAGCAACATCCCATCTCCAAAACGCGATATGTGAGCAGGAAATAGCAGTGTTCCATAGTCTCTTCTCAAGTAGCAGAATGGGGAGTAACAAAACATCCTCTTCCTAAACATCCCAGCAGCAGCCGTATCATTGGAACTCAGAGCAGCAGCAGACTCCACATCATCATTCTTTATCTCCATGTGGTTCTTTCAGCAGCACAAATAACAGTTGCATCATCGACCACTTCCCTATCCTCAATTTTACTACAGCAGTGTTGCCTTAGAATGGAAAAGCCTCCACATCAACAAATTATAATCACAGCAGTCCCTATCAATACAAAATATAAAAAATATAGGTATCTACATATATATATATATATATATTCCACTTTTATCAATTTTTTTTTTTTTTTTTTTTTTTAAGAACATACATAATTATAATAAATATATATATATATAAATATTTTTCCAATATAAAGGATAATAATAATATTTGATAACTATATTTATACGGATATATAGAATACTATAATTTTTTTTTTTTTTTTTTTTTTTACATCAGCGCCTATCACAGCAGCTCCTCTTGTTCCTTGTTGGGAATGCTCTAAACCCCTCCTCTAATTCATTCTGCAAATTGCCCCCTCCCGACTTCTCATAACCATTCCTCAATCCTATCCACCCCACTTGCTCCTTGTCGCGCCCAGTAATCTGCAAGATCATTCCGTTCTCTTAGTATATGCTGCACCCTCATTAACCCGGCACAGTTCTTAACCACAAGAATCGGTCCCAGCAAATGGTGTAATCTCCATGGGACCAGTCCAGGATCATTTAACCAACCAACAATATTAGATGAATCACACTCGAAAATAAGCTTTTGAAGTGGGAAACCTTGGTCTCGGATAATCGCCTTACAAACACGATTCACCGCTGTCATCTCAGCAACTGTAGAGTCCGACATTCCAATATAATCCGACAGTATAAAAATGACCTTTCCCTCGTCATCCCTTATAACTCCTCCCACCCCAGCCAATCCGGGGTTCCCCATTGACGACCCATCCGTATTTATCTTCCACCAACCTTTCTCCGGGCGTTCCCACACCAATCCATTCCGATGGGAAAAAATAATCCTTCTCCTCCTTTCTGTAAACCCCCCTGGGAAGATGTTCTCCAAGCTTGCCAAACTCAAATTTGGAACACTCACTTCAGCATTGGCCCATGAGCAAACCTTCCATTTCACCATTTCTGTCACTTCGCCACTATCAAATTGTTTTCCTTTGAACACAACCTCATTCCTCATCCTCCAAATTGACCATATTATTGCTAGACCCGTGAGCGACCAAACTGTCCATCCCTTTTTTGGAAAATAATTAAGCCATCCATCTATCAGAGTTCGAGTATCTCCAGGCATCACCCAGTTCACACCGAACCATGCTGCTCCCCTATACCAGACCTGGCTTACCGATGAGCATTTACAGAATAGATGATTTGTCGACTCACTTTCCAATCCGCAACACGGGCACGAAGTATTAGTTCCCTGTAAACATTGTCTACTTGCCAATATCTCTCGCACCGGGATGGCATTTTTCATCACCTTCCATCCAAGTAATTTCACCTTAGGCGGACATTTTAGCTTCCAATACCACTTCCAGAACCTACTTTCGACTTCATTCCTCTCTCCAGTCTCCAGCTTCCAGCAAGACTTTGTTGTAAATTTACCACTTGCTTCCCCAATCCAGCTTACCCTGTCCATCATAAATCTGCAAAGATTTTGTTGGTTGATAACAGCCATGAAACCTCTCCAGATCCCCACTTCCCAGTCGAACAACGGTCTTCGAAGGGATATATTCCACTCCCATTGAGTCCCATTCCACTCCCCAAAATCTGCTATTTTCCCACTCTTGTTGTTTGCCAATGTGAACAATCGTGGGAACATGTCCTTTAACGGCTGTCTGCCATCAATCCACGGATCCGACCAAAATCTGATCAATAACCCATTCCCAACCTGGAGTTTGCAGTGACTTTCCCAGTTTAGTGCATTCGAACTTGTCCAAGCCTTACTAATGTTTCCCCAAACAGTCCTGGCCATACTTACCTCCGGGATCAATGGTGTTTCCCTGTTATAGTACTTAGCATTGATTACTTCCTTCCATAGTGTATTTTCCTCTCCAAATCGCCACCTCCATTTGAAAAGTAGCATTGCATTGAACTTCTTGATATCCCATACGCCAAGCCCTCCTCTTTCTTGTTGCAAGCAGATTGACTCCCAGTTTACCATATGGGTTAAACGTAAATATTTTAATTGTTTAGCATTGCATTGAACTATGTTCGAACTTAAACGTAAATATTTTAATTTTTATATAAATACCTTACTATTCGAGTATGAGTAGGTCTTGGCGCTCCATTAGCCCAAAGGGCAAAACATAGAGTAATAATTCAAATAAGATGAACTGAGAAAATTAATGCGGTGCTTACCCAATAAAAATCTCAAGACTTGCATAGTTACATGGCAGTCCTTGAGCCTTGAGGTGCGAAATTTGGATAAATGATCAGATCAGACACAAGTATATGTAAGGGGTGGGAACCGTAGTACCATGTCAGAAATTCTAAAAACGTTTTATACACCCACCGCTTAAAAGATAACTTTTCTACCCGAAATGAAAAAAATCCTTCGGTCGGATGCTTCGATCGGACCGATCGAACAATTTAATAGCCGGTCGAAATAGGTAGCTGATTAATGTAATTAAACATAATTAAGAGATTCTGGTCAACTATATTGGAGGTTCGATCGGTGATATAAATGGCCGATTGAAGCACTAAATTTCCGACCGAAGCTGTTGTACTTCGATCATCCATTTGAGCCTTTGGATCGGGCCGATCGAACGGTTAAATAGCCGATCGAAGCGCAATTATTAGTGGACAACTGAGGATAGAATCAATTATTGGTGGACAGCTCAAACAATATATTTTGCATCTCAGATCTAGATTCACATAACGAAACTTCATCTCTTCTTTGCTCCACTCCTCCTTCAAGTTGCATTTAGATAATATATTGTATGCTTCTTGAAATTGCTACTATGGTTCTTTAAATTCTCAGATCCTGTGTCATTTTTGATAACTCGTAAGTTTCTAAGTTTCTATTGTGTAAGTTGTGGTCGAAATATTTTTATAATTAAGAAATGTTTATTTTTGTTTATGTTTTGAAATATACTTTAAAGATTTTGTTTTAAGAAGTGTATATACGATTTTGAACGGTGATATACTGTGCTCATAGATTTACCACTAATATTAGTAAAGCTTTGTTTTTTTCATTTTAATTAAATTTGTAGGTTAATTAAATTTAAATTTAGTAAATTAAATGGTGATTAATTTAGTTTGTAATTAATTTTAAATTGTTGTTATTTATACTTAGAAATGTTAAAGTAATTATAAGCATATTTCGTTATATTAAAAATTTTGAGTATAATAAAATAACAAATGTATACAATTATTGTTAGATTATTGTAC
This sequence comes from Hygrophila difformis, assembly GCA_030278955.1. NCBI lineage: Eukaryota > Viridiplantae > Streptophyta > Magnoliopsida > Lamiales > Acanthaceae > Hygrophila > Hygrophila difformis. The sequence continues at coordinate 47,396,909 of JAOANR010000002.1, read as the reverse complement.
TGTTATTAAAAGTAGTTTTGTGAATCAAATTGATGACATGTGTATTATTTTAGACGGAACAATGTCTCGGTTCGGTTCCAATTGGTTCGAGGGTGATTCCACCACTAGTAATAGAGATCCGGAAGACATGAACCATAAGCTTTTCTATATGTCTTAATTTTGATTATTTGGGAGGTGCCATTTCATGTTAATGAATATTAATACGTGTCGTCGTTACATGTTAAATATTTTTTTTAGGTACAGACGTTCCACAACCGTCTACAAATTATAACGAACAATTCCATTATCCATTCGTGCCCACGATCCAGCCGGGAAGCTGGACAGAGGCGATATTCGAGCAACAACCGATGCAAAATTTTACAATTACCCGAACGTTGGTGCAAGCAACAGCGAGTTTTGAAACGGATGGGAGAATGCATACGGTGCAAGCAACATGGGAAATGTACCCGAATATACGAGTGGGCACGCAGGATGGAGTAACATGTATGGAGGTGAATACGGGCAGGGGAATGCAGGGCAAGCAGGAAACATCCCACCTCCGGAGTCCAATGAAGGGGAGCGCATCAGAGAAGGTGGCGCCGAAGAGGAGGATCAGGTAGAGGAGAGTGAAGAGGAAGAATGGCGATCTTCGATGGACGATGAGTCAGACGAGTCGGACGACCCAGACTACGGCGAGGAATAAGAGTTTCGGTCATTCAGTACGAGAAAGATTGAGAAATATGCCAAAATGTTTTGGGACATACAAAACAAAAATCGAGGTCGAAACACGCGTGGAGGGCGGGGGTTGCATGGAGAGCAGAACCCGTTTTGGCAACATACTGAAGAAGCGTTCGTGGTCCCCGACATGACCAGCGGAATGTGGAATCTGCCGCGACCGCATTTTGATCTGCCCGAGCGAGACGTGGATCCATACATGGACGATTCGGTTGATAGAATCCTAGCCCGTGGGTCAGTTTTCGGGACTAAAACGAGGCTACAGGAGAAGCTTGTTCAATATTTGGTGGAACAGAAAGCTGGCATGAAGACGGATAAGTCAGACACGCACAGGTATTGGGTGTGTTGTCCTGTGGAAGGTTGTGAATTTATGTTGCGTGCGCGAGGCAGTGAATCGACGTGGGTTGTGTACAAGTTCATTCCACATACCTGCACGGTGAATCCAGACCGTCCTCCACCCAACACACTCCCATCCAGACATTTGGGTATCTTCCTCGGAGATGAAATAGTGCTCGATGAGAGCACACTGACACCTGTACATGTTCAGGCTACGTTGAAGAAGAGGGGTGTCACTGTATCGGTAGCCCTAGCTAGGAAAATTAGGGCACATGCAATAGCATCGCTGTTCGGGGACCACGACACCTCGTTCCAGATGGTTCCATCATTCCTATACATGATTCGATCGGACTGATCGAAGCATCTGACCGAAAGGTTTTTGTCATTTCGGGTAGAAAAGTTATCTTTTAAGCGGTGGGTGTATAAAACTTTTTTACTATGTCTGACAGGGTAACAGACACTATTGCTTCTATATGTAATCTATGTCAGCATGTCAGTATGTGGGCTTAAGCTGTCGTGGCGCAAAACTGCATGCTTCTTTATGTATGTAAATGTTTCCGCAATAAGAAATGGTTGGTTCAGGTTATTAAAGTCTAGATCTAGATCTTAGGATCTTAAGATCCTACGATTCCACAAAAATAAAATGATCAAAATTGGTATAGAATCTAAATTAGGGTGAGATCTGGATAAGATCTATGGAATCTATACAAGATCTTAAAATCTTTGAAAGATTCGATCCATCTCTCTCTTATTTTTCATCTCATTTTTTTCAATTTTCAGTCCTCCATTCTTTTCCAAAATCCAGTTCTAGGAATTTTTATTTGCATCTCCATCTTCCTCGCATCCCCTTCCTCTTCTTCCAACAGTCGCCACTGTATCTCCTTCATCTTGTTGTTGTTGTCGTCGTATCCCCTTCTCTTTGCCAATATTACCCCTTCCAGCACCCCCTGCTGATGGAGATTTTAGTCCTGAACCCCCTGCCCAGATGGATTATTATGGATCCAATGAGACAGTGGTTGAGACTGACGAAAATGGGAAAAATTCTAGTGACACATCCAACTCAGCTCAAGCATCATGTCTTAAATACTCAATTATTGCCTTTTTTTGCTAAACAAATTATTATCTATTGATATCGGTTATTATAATTTTCTAATATGCAATATGAATAGTTTTTTCCCCTAATTTTATAGGATCTTAAGATCTGAATTCGATCCTACGATCATGATCTTGCAAAGGGAAAAACGATCATACATAAGATCTAGATTTTGATAACCTTGGTTGATAGTACTCTATTTGTATATTTAGCAACTTTTTTTATACCCAAAATGTTATATTCCAAGTGTTATTGGGTTTTTGGGGCCGACCCATTATTAAGTGGGCTCGAATTATTTTGGAACAAGTTTTGTGAGCTTTATCTCTAATTATTGTGACACAACAAGGAAAAAGGGATTTACCGACCCCAATCACCGACCCACAAAGTGCGGGTCGGATTTACCGATTTTAGTAATTGGGGTCGGTAAATTTATGACCATTATTGGGTTCCCCATTGGTTGGCAACCACATCACCGACCACTTTTTCTGTGGCCGGTGATACCGACCCCATTATCGACCCCAATTGGGGTCGGTAATCCAGGGATTAAAATCCCCAAATCGGGGAAACAGAACACAGACGAAACAGAAGCCTCTCCCCACTCCCTCCGCTCGACACCAACACCAACCCCACAGCTGACCACCGCCCACCGACCAGATGCCATCGCCGCCGGCCCCCGACCACCGCCCGACGAACGCAACTCCGTCCCGGAGATTTACCCGCCGAGTCGAGCCACCACCGAGGGTATTCGAGGCACGGTTGCAACTTGTTTTCCACCCGAAAGATCATCTCCATTCCATTCGTGTAGTCATTGAAGGTATTCGATTGGCTATTTCTTCACATTTAATCCATTCGTTTGTTGTTATTTTTGGCTCATTAGTGATGTGCTTTGATTTTGTCATCTCGGTAAATCCCTCTATATTATTCTCATTGCTAGTAAAACTTAAAATTGGTATAATTGTATTTTCATAACCTATAATGTCATATTTGTTGTATTCCTTACCAAAATTTGTAAAAAAAATAATTTTTCGGCGGTGAAATGTATAAAGCAGCGGCTGTTATGGGCCATTCCGCACTCAATTTTTGGAATTTCAAAATTCTAGGACATAGTTAGAAAGCTCTCGTCGAGTTGATGAATTTTGATATATGATATGCTCAAATTGGAGTTTGTATAATGTAAACACGTGAAATTTATTCGCCACTAAAAATGCGACACGTGCAAATTTAAATATTAATTTAATTATTTTCTAGGCATTTTAAATAAATTAAATGCTTGAAATAATTATTAATATTTATTGGACTATTTGGATCAACAAGCCAAATGGACCTATGATTGGGGCCAATGTGGACAAGTCCAAATGTAAGACCCACAAGCCCATGAAAATCAATCGGTGTGGATAAGTCCAAATGAAAGACCCACAAGCCTATGATCCAATGGGCACTTGAAGAAGGTCAGTCCATGAAAGTCAATTAATGTGAATAAGCCCAGATGAAAGGCCCACATGCTTAACGACCCAATAAAAATGTGGATTGGGCCAGCCTATCGGTTGGCCCCTCACCCACAAACTCTAGGATTTTCCTCTATAAATATAGGTGTCCCTTGCACACATTGGGGTTACTACTTCACTTCCAGACATACATCTTCATACCCTAATCACTCTCAAGACTCAAACACTTGAGATCTACAGCAACAAAACGCTGCAGAAATTCCAAGAAGCCGAAGAAGAAGCACAAAAGCATCTCGACGTCTTCAAGGTTGGAGGAATCAAAGGAGTAACAGAAGTCGAACACTCATATCGTTTGATCTTCACATATTTCTTTTAAATTCATTGAAATTCTCTGTAATTGTAGACATTTCTTGTGAAATTAATAAAATTATTTTGCAGTTTCTGTCTACGCATTTTTGCACCTACAGATTTTGGCACGCCCAGTGGGACCCTTCTGCCTTTCATCTCCTCCAGACGTCGTCAACGAAATCCAATGGCTTCAAGGAACACCTCCAAGAGCAACTCTTCAACATCCGGTGCCGCTATGCCCAATGTCACCACAAGGAACATGAAGAAAGCAATGGAGGCCGCCGATGCTGTGCGCGGAATAGAAGTTGATGCGGATATGCCACTGCTGGAAGAAGGAAACGACCATAGATCGGGATCTTCCACGCCGTTGTCAAGCCCGCGGGGAGATCAAGAAGAAACATCCGCCCTGCGTCATACTGCTGCAATGACAACCCAAGCCAGCACTCTTGAAGAGCAAATGGCCAACCTGACAAAGATCGTGGAAATGCTTGTGAAGAGATCCGAGTTGCAAGATGCACGCATGGAGCAAATGATGAACAGACTGGATGGCTCTAACGGCGGCCAAGCGGTGAACAAGCCCGTAGAGATCCGCGACGATGGAGAGACTTCCCGGCAAGGCGCTTCGGCAAAAGGAAAAGAACCGCTGACGTCCAAGTCACTCCTGACGGCTTCATCTCGGCTGATCAACTGAAAGAGTTCATCACGGGAACGCTGAAGGAAGAGGTCTCGGCAGGATCAAAATCCTCCTTGACATATCTCAAGCCATACAGCGCCCGCATCGACTCACTGAGGATGCCGGCAGGCTATCAACCGCCCAAGTTCCAACAGTTCGACGGCAAAGGGAATCCCAAGCAACATATCGCCCATTTCGTAGAGACATGCAACGAAACGGGTACGTTTGGAGATCTCCTCGTCAAACAGTTCATTCGTTCACTAAAGGGGAATGCGTTCGAATGGTATACCGACTTGGAACACGGCAGCATCGACAGTTGGGATCAACTTGAGCAAGAGTTTCTGAACCGTTTTTACAGCACACGGCGTACCGTCAGCATGATAGAATTGACGAACACACAACAATCAAAGGGCGAGCCGGTGATCGACTACATCAACCGCTGGAGAAGCCTGAGCCTCAACTGCAAGGATCGCTTGTCTGAGACGTCGGCGATTGAGATGTGCATCCAAGGCATGCAATGGGGCCTACGATACATCCTGCAAGGCATTCGTCCCCGGACATTCGAGGAGCTTGCAACTCGTGCTCACGACATGGAGCTAAGTTTGGCGTCAAGTGGAGCCTATGGTCCGCCCGTTCAACAAACTCGTACAAACAACCGAGTCGAATGGAAGAAGGGAGGCAAGCCACAGTCGAAGCCACCCACAAAGGATGCGATGGCAACAAGCGCCGCTCTCGTAAAGGTACGCGGGAAGGAGCCGGTGACAAACGACAAGCCAAAGCCACCACAAGCTCAACGTCAAAAGTCGTCATTGGAAGATAGACGGGCTAAGACGTACCCATTCCTTGACTCCGACTTACCAGGCATCTTCGATGACTTGATGAAAGAAAGCCTCATCGAGCTACCAAGGATGAAACGTCCCGAGCAAGCTGGGATGACCAACGACCCGCTATACTGCAAGTACCACCGTTTGGTGAGCCACACGATCCAAGATTGCTTCGTTTTCAAAGACAAAGTCATGGATCTCGTCAAACAAGGCAAAATTACCTTGGCAGACGAAGCAGAGACGACCAACACCATTTCCATCCAAGTTGGATCGATCGAGATCAAAGTTCCTCACAATTCCACCACCTGCAACACTGTCTTCGAAGTTAGGAGCACGTCAAAGCAAGACCACACCAAACAAGTTGTGGATCATTCGCATCTCAACGAATGCATGCTGTCCATCACGTTCAATGACGACGACATGCCGATGGAGCTGGAAAATTCGAAGGCTCATAACCGACCATTGTTCGTCGTTGGATACGTGGACAACAAGCGAGTAAACCGCGTCCTGATAGACGGGGGTTCTGCCGTCAACATCATGCCACTTCACACCCTGAAGGAATTGGGCATCTCCGAGGAAGAACTATCCAATAGCAAAATGTTGATCCAAGGCTTCAACCAAGGGGGGCAAAAATCCCTTGGTGCAATCCGAGTCCGGCTGAAATTGATGACATGGCTGCAATCACGTACTTCCACGTCATTGACGCAAGGACATCATACAACATGCTTCTTGGTCGGACATGGATCCACGAGAACGGCGTCGTCCCTTCAACATGGCACCAATGCTTCAAGTACGTGCACAACGGCATCGTCAAAAGGGTTATCGCCGATGACAAACCATTCGCGGTGGCCGAGTCTTACTACGGGGATGCTAAATACTACCTTGATTCGTCCAAAGCTAAGGCACCTTCGTGCGGGGAAGAAGAACGTAAAGATGATCAACCAGTCCGTGATGATAAGGGAAAATCGATCCTGGAAGAGGCATTCGAGGGGCTTACACTCCCACTAACGCCCATTGATCCTGGCATGTCGCAGAAAACGGTGAAAATTCAACTCAAAGGTAGTGAGGCACGCCGACTAAAGAACGATAAGGAATTCGGTCCAAAGGCATTCAAGCTGCTCATGAAGTCTGGATTCAACCCAAATGAGCCATCGTCGTTGGGAAAGCTCTCGGACAACAATCGAAGAAAAGGTGACCGGAGTGGACTTGGGTATGTTGCGGAATTTGACACGGCGCCCCAAGCATCGAAAGCGCCCATATTCGTCAAAGCAGAACAAACAGTGAAGGCACCGGTTCGTATCGTCATAAAACGAGCTACGGTCAATAATGTCACCGAAGAAGAGAGTCAAGGAGATGGCATCTCAAAGGACCAGCGTGAACGGAAGTCGGTATTTGATCGTATCGGTAGCCCATCAAAAGAAGAGGAAAAACGAAGTGTCCATGATAGACTTGGCTCAACGGAGACAATCGAGCACAAAGAATCCGTCTTTCGCCGGCTTGGAGCAAACAAAGAAGTGAAGCCAACTGTTTTCGATAGGCTCGGGGCTATTGCCAAAGAAGACTCTGCAAAATCCGTCTTCAAAAGGCTAGGTTCTACAAAACGCCAATCACAAATCAAAACATCGGCTAGCAAAGAGCGGTCTCCGGTAAAACAAGGGATATTGGACGACCCTAACTACGGCAACGATGTGAGAAGCACTGTACCTTCCCGCATGAAGCGTCAAGTTGAGTGGACTGTCTCATACGACGAATGGCTAAAGCTCAAGAAACGGACCATCATCTTCACAAAGCATGACGAAGATGATCAAGCTGACAAAGTTGACATTCATCATATCACCATTGACTGTGGTAAGCCAAGTGAAGAAGACGCCAACGCAGCGCCGATGCAACTTGAGGAAGAAATCAAGATCACGGTGGACGAACTGCGTGAGGTGAACTTAGGCGATGAAAAAGATCCTCGCCCAACATTTATCAGTGCCCAACTGACCGTAGATGAAGCGGAGAAGTACGTAGCACTGCTCCAAGAATTCAAAGACGTCTTTGCATGGTCCTACAAAGAAATGCCCGGTCTGGACCCCAAGATAGCCGTCCACCGCCTTGCAGTGAAAAAAGATGCACGACCCGTAAAGCAAACACAACGTCGGTTCCGGCCTGAACTTCTACCGCAAATTGAAGCTGAGGTGAACAAGTTGATCGACGTTGGCTTCATTCGTGAAGTGCAATATCCCACTTGGAACTCAAGCATCGTCCCGGTGAGGAAGAAGAATGGACAAATTCGAGTCTGTGTGGACTTTCGCGATCTGAATGAGGCTTGCCCGAAAGATGAGTTCCCGTTGCCGATCACCGAGCTGATGATTGATGCCACCACGGGACATGAAGCATTATCGTTTATGGATAGGTCTTCCGGCTACAATCAAATAAAGATGGCGCCTGAAGACGAAGAGATGACTGCGTTCCGGACTCCAAAAGGCATATACTGTTATAAAGTTATGCCCTTCGGCCTGAAGAATGCGGGGGCAACGTATCAACGTGCCATGCAAAAGATCTTCGACGACATGCTGCACAACCTGGTCGAATGCTACGTCGATGATCTCGTAGTAAAGACCAAGGAACGAGTCAATCATCTACAAGACTTGAGGACCCTATTCGAACGCCTTCGCAAGCACCAACTGAAGATGAATCCGTTGAAGTGCGCATTTGGCGTGTCCTCTGGAAAATTCCTTGGCTTTGTCGTACGGAATCACGGAATTGAAATCGAGCAAGCTAAAATTGATGCAATCTTGAGGATGCCGGAGCCACGGGATATCCACGAGTTGAAGAGCCTTCAAGGTAAGCTCGCATACATCCGGAGGTTCATTTCCAATCTTGCTGGAAGATGCCAACCGTTCAGCAAGCTCATGAAAAAGGGTATTCCGTTCGAGTGGGATGAGTCCTGCAAGAAAGCGTTCGACAACATCAAAGCGTATCGGATGAAGCCGCCAATGCTAGCTGCTCCAGTGATCGGACGACCATTGATCCTGTATGTAGCTGCCCAAGAAAACTCTGTCGGTGCCTTGCTAGCTCAAGAAAATGATGGGGGCAAGGAGAACGCGCTCTACTATCTAAGTCGGATGATGACGCCGAACGAGCTCAAGTTCCGTCCAATCGAAAAGCTTTGTCTAGCATTGGTCTTCGCCATCCGCAAACTGAAGCATTACTTCCAAGCTCACACGGTACATCTTGTAACCAAAGCAAATCCTCTCAAGCATGTGTTGTCTCAATCTGCTCTCTCTGAAAGACTTTCACGATGGTACTTGTTTCAACAGTTCGAGATCGTTTACGTACCAAAAAAGGCTATCAAAGGACAAGCCCTGGCCGACTTCTTAGCTGATCATCCGATACCTGCTGAATGGGATCTCTCTGACGACCTTCCGGACGAAGATGTGATGTTAACTGAAGCTCGACAACCATGGAAAATGTACTTCGATGGAGCTGCCCACAAGGAAGGAGCTGGAGTAGGAATCGTCTTCGTCACTCCGACGGGTGAGATCTTACCTCATTCAATTACCCTCACTAGCAATTGCTCCAATAACGTTGCTGAATATCAAGCCCTGATCTTGGGACTCGAAATGGCAGTCGACGCCAAGCAACTATATCTTCAAGTCTACGGCGACTCCAAGTTGATAGTCAACCAGCTACTTGGCGAATATGAAGTCAAGAAACCGGACCTGGTGCCATATTACAAGTACGCACGTAGGTTGATGGCATATCTCCATGTTGTGTCGATTAAACATGTCCCAAGAAGCCAAAATCGGCAAGCTGACTCCCTTGCAAAGTTGGCGTCAACGCTTACCTCTCCAGAAGACAAGATGAGTATCACGTTGACTAAGGGATGGGTGATGCCTCCGATTTTTGAAGACGATGAGGAGTTCGACGAGAATACGGCCGTTGAAGTACTTGAAATCGAGGAAGAAGAAGATTGGAGACAACCTTTAGCGGACTACTTGCAGCATCAACAATTACCTGAAGATCCAAGAAGGTGGATCGACATCCGGAGACGTGCGGCTCGATTCTTCTACTTCAACGGCACCTTGTATAGAAGGTCGTTTGAAGGTCTGCTTCTGCGTTGTTTGGGCTCCGTTGAAGCTGTTCAGGCATTAGAGGAAGCGCATGCTGGGATTTGCGGCACACACCAATCGGGGCCGAAGCTACATTTTCGCATCAAGAGGATGGGATACTACTGGCCGACGATGGTTAGAGACTGCATGGAGTTCGCTCGAAAATGCCAAGCCTGCCAATTTCACGCCAACTTCATCCACCAACCTCCTGAGCCGTTGCATCCAACTGTGGCATCATGGCCGTTTGACGCATGGGGCATGGACATCGTTGGACCGCTGCCAAAGTCTTCCGGGGGGCATGGCTATATCCTTGCTGCTACGGATTATTTCTCCAAGTGGGCTGAAGCTGCATCCTTTAGAGAAGTCAAAGGGGAACATGTTGCAAGCTTCATCCGAATCAACATCATCTACCGTCCCGCGATACATCATGACAGACAACGGACGATCATTTGTCAACAGCACCATCACCAAGTTGTGTGAGAAGTTTGGATTTACTCAGCGAAAGAGTTCTGCATATTACCCGCCGGCAAATGGACTGGCAGAGGCCTTCAACAAAACCTTATGCGGTTTATTGAAGAAAGTAGTCTCCAAGTCAAAACGGGATTGGCATGAGAGAATAAACGAAGCTTTATGGGCATATCGAACAACTTTCCGCACACCCACCAAGGCAACGCCATACTCGTTGGTTTATGGAGTGGAAGCCGTGTTGCCGCGGGAAACACAAATCCCGTCGTTAAGAGTCGCCATCTAAGAAGGACTCACTGAAGAAGACAACGCCCGACTGCGTTTGGAAGAATTGGAAGCCCTTGATGAAAGAAGGCTCGAAGCACAACAAAGGTTGGAATGCTACCAAGCCCGCTCCTCCAAGTTCTACAACAAGAAAGTCAAGGCACGCTCGTTCCAAGTTGGAGATCTCGTCCTCGCCATCCGGAGACCCATTGTCATCAACTACCGCAGTGGGAACAAGTTCACCTCCAAATGGGATGGACCATACGTCATCACGGAAGTCTTCACAAACGGAGCCTACATGATGATTGATAACGATGGAGTGAGCATCGGACCGATAAATGGGCGGTTCTTGAAGAAGTTCTACGCTTGAAGAATGGACAAGGAAAATGCTCCTTGACGCACGAGCCTAAACTGCACGTCACAAAAAAAAATGCAAAAAAAATGTAATACTCCTGGCCCCGCAAGAGTATAAACTGTGTACGGCTCAAAATAAACAAATTCAATTTGTTTTGAACTACGTAATAGCTTGATCCCTTCACAGGGTACGTAGGCAACTTGGAAATCATTTTTCTAAGTTCAGTCATAAACAAAAAAAAATCAATCAAGTAATTGGATTAATTATGTTGGTTCATGACTTGATGTAAAAAAATGTAGTTGGGTTAAGTTAATCCATTACAAAAAAAAAAAATTTAAGTAAATGGGTTGATTAAATTTGATCCATTTCTTGCAAGCAAAAAAAAAAAAAATGGGTTGATTAAATTTAATCCATTACTTGATAGAATAAATTTGAGCATATGAGTTAAATTCAACACATTGCTTAAAAAAATGTTGAATGGATTTATTAAATTAATCCATCACTTGGTTTGGAGAAGTTATGGCTACATGCACTAAAGCACTTAATTTTAATTTGAAGGATGGTGTAAAGTTTTGCATCGGGGCTTGCAAGTGCATTCATGATGTAAATAATGAAGAAATGAGAGCTTTATTTCACCAGGGGATCAAGATACAAATTCCATGTGAACTAAGCAATGAAGAATGCGAAAAACAAAGAATAAAGAACAAAAGAATGATGAAGCTAGTAAGGTTGTAGATGTAGCAACTCCTTTCGGGACCTCTTGAAAGTCGTTTCCATCATCTTCAAGTTGGCGGAATCTTCGGCGGATGGGCCTGGGGAATTCTTGATCTTCAAAACAACCGCCTCTTGAGATGCGCGAGCCTCGCTAAGAACTTGCTCCTCTCCTGTAGCTCGCTGAAGAGATGACTCCATTTCGACCATTTGTTTCTTCAACTCTTCTAGTTTGGCGCCCAACACTTTAACTTCTTCCGTCTTGGCTTGCAACCCACTATCTCTCTTGGCCAGCTCCGCTTCCGCTAGTTGCAACGACTCTTGCGACTCCACCCTCGTACGCAAATCCTGAAGCATCGTGGCCCCATCGAAGAAACGGTGCAATGATAACTCCAGCCGAGATGTGTCCTGCTTGTAATCCCTCATGGAGCCAAGAAACTCATCCGCTGCAGCTCGACCCCTCGCAAGCTTCTCCAAAGGCGCATCCTTAATTATGTCTCTCACTATCTCCCAATAATAGTCCATTACCTTCCAGCTTGCTCGCCTCTTCATTTCATCAGGGGTAATAATAGTTGTTGCAGGAGTAGCCTTCTCCAAGGGACGCACTGCCGGAGGTGCTAAGTGTGCAATAGGATCGGCCATTACTAAAGGAAGGGCGGGTGATGGCACTACATCTGCTCGAGGGACGCGCGGGGCACGTGTCAAGGGTATAGGAACACTGGCACTGCTTCCTACATCATCATCACCATCATCGGGCACCGATGTACTGCCCAAGCCCACAACCTGAAAGGAAACAGGGAAAGCATAAGTACAAGCGAAGAAACCAAAGAAAGACAAAATCAAGGAATAGAACAAAGACATCAAAACTTTCATTTAAAAGTCCTGTTAAAGGTGCTTCTTCCTCAAAAATGCATGAAGGGATACTAAGATGGTCTAAGTTAAATACCTCATCAGTCCCTTCATCAGAAAAAGATAAAGCGGAAATTACTTCTTTGTTTTTCAACAGAGGTTGTGCCGGCGAACGCACTGCGTTTAGGGCAAAGTTGGGCGATAGTGCTTCATCATTGCTAACACGGACGGCGGAGTTCGAATTGTTGCTAGGCGGATCATGACAGCGGGACCACCACTTGGCATAATCACGGGTTGTCGAAAGAATGGAACCCGATACACCAGGATATGTAAGAGATGCCTTCGTGAGAAATTGGGTGCTCACCAACCATAACCGGTATAACTCGCACGGATCTCCAGAAAGGATCTCTTCCTTCAATGGCCCCGGGATGTGCTGACAAAACCCGAATCTCCGGCTAAAACGATGTGGACTGTATGCCTCAACAATGCTAAAAGAGCCCAACAAAAGAAAATGCTGGAAAAAGAAATTTTGGGCCGACAAACAAAATGACGGCACATTTTGGAGGAAAAAAAGGGACTAATACCCAACGAAATGGGCAAGCAGAAAAGAAAAATATTTCGAGACTCGTTCACGTCTCAAATATTTTATTTCGCCCTAAACAACTCTCGAGGGGGCATCTGTAAACACGTGAAATTTATTCGCCACTAAAAATGCGACACGTGCAAATTTAAGTATTAATTTAATTATTTTCTAGGCATTTTAAATAAATTAAATGCTTGAAATAATTATTAATATTTATTGGACTATTTGGATCAACAAGCCAAATGGACCTATGATTGCGGCCAATGTGGACAAGTCCAAATGTAAGACCCACAAGCCCCATGGCTCAATAATGGATGCTCGAAGTAGGCCAGCCCATGAAAATCAATCGGTGTGGATAAGTCCAAATGAAAGACCCACAAGCCTATGATCCAATGGGCACTTGAAGAAGGTCAGTCCATGAAAGTCAATTAATGTGAATAAGCCCAGATGAAAGGCCCACATGCTTAACGACCCGATAAAAATGTGGATTGGGCCAGCCTATCGGTTGGCCCCTCACCCACAAACCCTAGGATTTTCCTCTATAAATAGAGGTGTCCCTTGCACACATTGGGGTTACTACTTCACTTCCAGACATACATCTTCATACCCTAATCACTCTCAAGACTCAAACACTTGAGATCTACAGCAACAAAACGCTGCAGAAATTCCAAGAAGCCGAAAAAGAAGCACAAAAGCATCTCGACGTCTTCAAGGTTGGAGGAATCAAAGGAGTAACAGAAGTCGAACACTCATATCGTTTGATCTTCACATATTTCTTTTAAATTCATTGAAATTCTCTGTAATTGTAGACATTTCTTGTGAAATTAATAAAATTATTTTGCAGTTTCTGTCTACACATTTTTGCACCTACATATAAGAAAGTTATATGATTTTTAAGAGTATGTGTTGTTGAAGTTGAAATTGGTACGGTGTATTTTATGTCGTTATATGTTTTCATTAGGTTTGATGTGGTATTGTAGTGGTATTGGTATATCTATGTTTTCGTTCGTTATATGATATATGTTGATATCATAAGTGCATGTGTTGTTTTTTGATTTTTTGTTGTTTTTTCCGATGTGGTATTGAAGTTGATGTGTATTGGACTTGAATGTTGGAGTGGAGGTATAATTGGATTCTATGATGTGGAATTAATTTAGATCTTGAACGTTGGAGTTGAAGTAGAATGTTGGAGGTGTAGTAGAATGAATTTTGGGCTTTGATGTGGTATTGGATTCTGTGGCGTATGGTGCAGTTGAAGCCTAGAATATTTGTTGAATAGATTGAAGTTGAACATAATAAATTAGTTATAGTATAATTTTGCGATCCATTTTTTATTTTCCTTGAATCAATTCTAAAATATTATTTATTAGGGACACATTTTGGAGCCAATCAATATTAGTATTTTTGAATTAGGTGTATGCAAATCGACAATGAATCAAATTAGCGTATCAAAATTCTAACAAAACATAATTTATATCATTTCAACAACATATCTAATTTCACTTATCAGGAACATAATGGACATATACAATAAATCATATCTAATTTATTAATTGAACATATACAATATGTTAAAAACAAAGAACAACCTAACATTATTGATCCAAATTAGTTTCATTCTGTGGCGTATTGCCATATTTGTAGGTGATGGATCGGAGTTGGATGTACCGCTCCCGCTGTGAAATTGGAGTAGTGACATCCGAATTTACTAATGGAGTTGAATTTTTTATACGTATGTCTCATAGAAACCCAGATGTCGATAGGGCCCAGGGAAAATTAAGGTGTCCATGTGGTAAGTGTAGGAACAAGTGTTATCTACCTGATGATGACATTAAGTATCATCTACAAAAATATGGATTTGTCCCCAACAATGAAAGGTGGACGTGTCATGGAGAAGTGCACCAATTTGAACAATACTACGATACCGATGCGGGAGCCTTGTCAGTTCCTGCACCTGAGGATGCTTACTTACAAATGGTTTACGAGGGAATGAGATTTGGTATGCCCGACACTACACCACATTAGGAAGCTGGTGAACCGAGGCCACCCGAGGAACCCAATGCAGAAGAGAGACTGTTTTACCGTATGTTGGAGGCGGCAGACAAAGATTTGTGGCCTGGGTGCAAGAAAATGACTTTGCTGTCAACAATTGCTAGGTTATTAAACACTAAAGCCGAACACAACTTATCGAAGTGGTGCTTCGATATGTTGTGCCAACTAATCGTTCATTTACTTCCCAAGAATAAAACTATGGTTAAGAACTTCTACGAGGCAAAGAAACTACTTGAGGGATTGGTGTCACAACGTGCATTTTCCGTACATTTTTGTAACCAAACAAATTCAAATTGTTTTGAACAACGTTATGGCTTGATCCCTTCACAGGGTACGTAGGCAGCTTAGAAGTTTTAATTCTAAGTTCAGTCACAAAATAATAAAACAAACAAAAGGATTCGTTCTCAACACGAGAAAAGCCGAAACACAACTTCGAGGACGAAGTTGATTCTTAAGGAGGGTAGACTGTAATACCCGAGAATTTTGCAACATAAAATAAAATAAATAAATAAGATAAATAAATAAATAAACAATAAACAAAACAATGATAATAAATCAATATAATAAATGAGTAAACATAATACATAGACAAGGAAATGAGAAATGGAATTTAAATTAAGAAGGAATTAAATTTCCAATACCCGTGAAACCAAAGATAAATTAATCAAATAAATTGTACAAGGGAACCCGACACTAATGGACTCGAGAGTTCGAGGCCAATATTAAATCTAGACCCGAGTAAAAATTTAGATAGGGAATAGGAGCCCGAAAATATCCCGGAAATCCGAATCCGAGAACATAGAGGGATAGAAGTCCGAAAGAGAGGGGGAAATGCCCGATGGATCGCACGACCCACCCGGACCGAAGTCCAAGCGTGGACCGCGCGGTGGCTGCGTGGTGTTTCAACAAACGGCGCGCCAACCCCGCGCCGAATGACAGATACGCCCGTTGCGAGATTTACTCGCCCGAATCCGGATTTTTCGACTTCGGTTGCTTTCCTTTCGGCTCAAGACTCACCAAAGCCGACCCTGGACGTCCATAGATCCCTTACCTCTATAAATAAACCTTGGAATCGATCCCAAACACTTTTCAAAACATTCATACTCTCTATACGTTCGAAAACCCTAATCCCGGAGTCGTCGGAGGCACGAGACCAAGAGAGGACTGCTTTGGACGAATTCGGAGTCTTCCAACATCGCGGTAAGTTCTGATCCGCTAGTTCTTTACCGATTATTGATTCGAAAATGAATCCTAACTTAGTCTCTTTATTTTCTACACCCCGAATCGGATCTAGAACGAAGAACCCGACGAACCGAGGAGATAAACGGTGGACTGGAAGCCACGCCTCCGAATCGACGAACCCGGACGACCAAATATCTGTAATTTAATCTTACTATGGTTTTGGGCGATTTAAAATACACCTAACGTAACGATCTAATCAAGAAACCTAAAATCTGTCAACACGAAGAAATCCACGGCGCAACAGTCTTGGACGGTTTTTCCAAACACTTAAACCTGTTCAAACGAGAAAACTTAGAACACGAAAAATGTTCCTAAGACGTAGATCTAGCTTCTGAAAAAATTTCATAATTTTTCGTTAAGTTTTGACATCTGAAATGATCTCAAACCGAGTTGTTCTAAATTTAGATCTTGAAATCTTGACAGAACTTTAGTCCGAAGTTTTAGATGTTTTTGACAATAGATCTAGACCGATTCAGAATTTTAGTCGAACATGAAAGTTGTAGATATATGTCTTAAGTATCTCCCTGTAAAATTTCATCAAATTTGGATTTAGTTTGCTGTGGTAGATCTTGAAATTTTGAAACTGGTGTTGAAATTTTCGGACAGAATATCATCCTGTAAAAAATGGACATTTTTCACTTACTTTCGTATCTCGGATCGAGAATCTTAAAACATGAAACTTGTTCATCTCTGTGTTTTGAAACCTGATTTTTAATTAATTTTGAAGTAAACAGTGGTTATGACCAAGTCAAATCTTAAAATCTTGTTAAAACGGTGAAATTAGCCTTTAAGGTTTAAACGAGTAGAAAACTCTTGTGAAAAAAACGTATGAAATCAGAATTTAGGAAAATCCCCTTACAAACTTGATCATTTAAAATTAGGGGGTGAGTGCTCTGCAGGGTGTCCTCCTAACAATTCACTTCGTGCCTTTGTGGACGATGGTGACCCGCGCGAAATTTTGAGATATGATGCCAAAATGGCATGAGATATATGGCCTACACTCTCGTAAATATCCACATGGGTTTCCCGAGACTCCGGAGTGGTACTGGGTATGGCAGATACGGCTGCTGCCGCCGGGCTACCGGCTAAACTTGACGAGATTGCGATGCAATCGTGAAATACTTGAAATACTAAATCTTGGGTGTAATGGGGATAGTTAAAAATATTATTGGTTGTCATTTAAATTATTAAATGTTTTATTTAAATTAATTATGGCTTTTATTTAAATTATGCTAAAGGTGTTGTTAATTAGAGCCATGAATTGATTATGCAAATTGGTTAGACAATTAAATTGAATTATCTATGATTTATTATTATCATGCTTTTATTTAAATGTAAATGAATGGCTTTGAAACCCCACGATCATGTACGTATTAACTTACTCAGCAAGTTGTGCTGACCAAACCATTTATTTCCTTTTTCTTTACAGAGTATGTGGAATGAGCATGAGACGTATATGCATGGGGGAAATATTTTGGAAAACTTTCTATTTTAAATTTCTTGCATTAAACTATAGTATAAACGGGCCTGTTTAACCCGTGTTTGGGCCATGCTGGCCCTATTTACATTTTCCGCTGCAATACTTATACTTAGATACTATTATTCCGCTGCATTATAATATTTATTTTGAATTTATATTGAATGGGCTACTTGAATGGTTTTAAATATTTTAAATATTGCAATACCTAGCCTTGCATCACTTTAGTAAGCTCGGAGAAACCGTGTCTTACTAGGGAGGTGTGGCGGTGACATCCCGACCTGGGTGACCAAAAACTGGGGTGTTACAAGTTGGTATCAGAGCCCGTGTTACTTTTAAATTAGTATTATTATTTTTAACCTATTATTTTTAAATTATTATTATTTTTAAACTATTATTTTTAAACCATGGTTATTTTTAAATTATAGAAGCCTAAATTATTATTTTTAAAATTTCCTAGCCCAAAATTATTTGTGTGCCTAAATTGTAATTATTTTTGACCCAATATAGAGGTCCAAGGATTTTGAATACTATTTTAAAATTTTTAAAGAATTAATTCCATGGATTAAATTTTTATTTTTAAAAATTCCATGGAAAAAATATATATATAATGCATGAGTTATTTTTGGGGGGAAATCATCATTGCATGTGCATACTGCATTGCCTAAACTTAGAGAACCTAGAAGCGTGATACATTCTAACTTAGATCTTTTGCTTGCGCTAGATGACTAGTCAAGATATGATGAACTTGATGATCAAAATGATGAACGCTCACTTTGACTCCCAACAAACCATAGAACAAATGAAACATCGCATAGCTCAATTGGAGGCAAATCTGCACCACATGGGCAACTTAAGAGAGGCGGACCACCACCGCATAAACCAACTCGAACGCCAAGTCCAAACCCTCACTACGCAAAACCTAATACTGAAGAAACACGTCGATGCTCATGGAGAGTACTTGAACACCATCTTTGACGACCTATTGCC
This sequence comes from Hygrophila difformis, assembly GCA_030278955.1. Taxonomy (NCBI): domain Eukaryota; kingdom Viridiplantae; phylum Streptophyta; class Magnoliopsida; order Lamiales; family Acanthaceae; genus Hygrophila; species Hygrophila difformis. The sequence continues at coordinate 47,378,391 of JAOANR010000002.1, read as the reverse complement.
GCCAAGTTCGGAGGAGGAAGACCCGGAGGAGGATCCCGCTACCCCACCGGAGGACGTCTTGGGACGATAGGGATTCTACATATAGTAGATACTATTTTTGCTAAGAAAACGTTGCTATTTTTGTACATCCTCCTACTTGTATTTAAAGTTTCTTTTAAGGGAATAAAATACAAGATTTATTCATTTAAACAAAATAAAACAAAACCTTGCGTTACTTCTAAGCCCAATCAAGCATTATGTGTGAAAATACAAGCACATTCATAGTAGCTTGCCTAGACAATATATTACGTTCTAATTTACATCGTTTGTAACAGAATGGCACCACGAGGTAGATCAAGAACCCAACCTGCTCCCCAAACTACTACTGAAGTGCCACCAAATGACACCGAACCTGCTCAACCTGTAGGAGAGCAACCCCAAGGTGCGCAGGATGCCCCCGCACCAAACAATGTGGGCGATCATCGTCGGACGATAGAGGAGGTCTTGATTGCGCTGGGGAATGCGCAAATCAATCAGGGCCAAGCTGCGGCGGTACCTCCGCCCCAAGCTCGCTCCAACTACCTGGCAATGGTGAATCCCTACCAGCCACCCCACTATGCTGGTGAGGAAGATCCAGCCAAACTGGAAGAATGGATCCGGACCTTTGACAAGCTGCTGGGCGCGGTCAAGTGTCCGGAAGGAGAGAGAGTGTACGTCGCTTCGTACTACTTGGGAGGCGAAGCGGACGACTGGTGGCAGGCGACTCAAGCAAAACTGACTGAGGACGACGAGCCCTACTCTTGGGCGGAAATGATGGAGTTGCTCAGGGATAGATTCTATCCCCTGAGTACTAAAGCAGCAATGTACGAGGAATTCCTGTCGCTGAAGCAAGGAGGCCAGACCGTACAAGAGTACTACACTCGGTTCAAGGAGCTGGTGAGGTTCGCACCAAGATTAGTACCCACGGATGTGGAGAAAGCTCAAAAGTTCGAGATGGGACTGAACCTGGCAGTACGCGAGGTGATCGTAGGGGTGCACTACCCTGACCTGCAAGGCGTGTACGATCGCGCTGTGGCAGTGGCGTGAGTACAGCAATTAAAAAGAAAAGTGAGTGGGGAGTCCAGCCGGGGTCCCCAAGACAAGAGGAACCGGGACGCAAGAGGTGAGAATAATGCGGGAAGGAATGAGCAGCGGAGAGGGTCGAATAGGCCACAGCAAACCAATAATGGAAAGAGGTTTAACCAAGAAGAACCGGTACCACCTTGCCCGAGGTGTGGGCGAGCACATCTAGCGAGGGCATGCCCTCAACAGGGGGCATGCTTTCGGTGTGGTCGCATGGGCCACATACGTCGGGAGTGCCGAACAAGGATTGAAAACATAACGAAAAGGGAGGACTTGGTCACGGGGTAGGGACAGCCTCAAAATCAAAACGGACGGAACGGCAACAATTCAGGGGTATAGACCCCTTCAAAATCAATTTAGGCAGCCGAATCAGAATCAGAACCAACGTCCTCAACCACCTCAGAATCAAAATCCACAGCAAGATCAGCAGCCGAATCCGAATCAGCAAGGCAATCAAGGACGCCCTATGGGAAGACTTAACGTGGTTAACCAAGCGGACGTGCCTGCACAAGGAGAAGTGATGGCAGGTACATTTCATGTCTTGAATACACCCCTTAGAGTCTTATTTGATTCTGAAGCTAGTTGCTCAATCATAGCATCAAGAATAGTGCCTGAGTTAGATCTACCTAAGTGCGAGGTAATTAGCTTAGGAATTCAATTGCCTTCAGGAGAAGTAGTAGCTTGCTCTAAACGATATAACGAAATTCCTATAGTGATCAAGAACATGGAATTCTTCGCAAACTTAGTAGAATTTAACTTAAGGGACTTTGACATTATACTGGGGATGGACTGGTTGTCCCAGTATAAAGCGGTAATCGAATGCCAGAAACAAAAGATCACCTTGTCAAAAAGTAGGGGAAAGAGAGTTATCTTTTACTCTCAGCCCCCTAAGAGGAGCAACAAAATCGTTAGTGCCCTCAAACTAACTTGATGCGTAAGGGGTATGAACTATATGCGTGCTACGTGCACAACCTTGAGGCGGAAGAGAACAAGGTTGACAGCATACCAGTGGTAAGAGAGTACCCGGATGTGTTTCCTGAAGACATCCCGGGCATGCCACCTGAGCGAGATCTTGAATTCACGATAGATTTCATTCCGGGAACCGAGCCTGTCTCAAAAGCTCCGTACCGGATGGCACCACTGGAAATGAAGGAGTTAAAAGAACAACTCGAGGAGCTACTGCAGAAAGGATACATAAGACCGAGTACTTCCCCATGGGGAGCACCGGTTTTATTTATTAAGAAGAAAGACGGAGGATTACGTCTTTGCATAGACTATCGGGGATTGAACCAAGTGACCATCAAGAATAAGTGCCCTCTGCCGAGAATTGAGGATCTATTTGATCAACTGAAGGGAGCTTCAGTATTCTCGAAGATCGACTTACGATCTGGGTATCACCAGTTGAGAATCGCCGAGAAAGACATTCCGAAGACGGCGTTTCGAACTCGATATGGCCACTACGAGTTCACAGTGTTATCCTTTGGGTTAACAAATGCTCCAGCAATGTTCATGAACCTCATGAACAATGTATTTCGAGAACTGTTAGATCAGTGTGTAGTGGTGTTCATTGATGACATCCTGATCTACTCGAAAAGCGAGGAGGAGCACGCCCAGCACTTGCACCAAGTGCTAGGGACCTTGCGAAAGAATCAGCTATACGGCAAATTGTCCAAATGCGCTTTTTGGTTGAAGGAGGTAGCATATCTTGGACACATAATATCCGCTGATGGAGTATCAGTGATCCGGCAAAAGTGTCTGCCGTGACAGAATGGGCAGCGCCAAAGAGCCCAACTGAGGTAAGGAGTTTCCTTGGATTAGCCGGGTACTATAGACGGTTCGTGAAGGATTTTTCGAAAATCGCACGACCTTTAACCCAGCTACTAAAGAAAGGAGCGAAATACGAGTGGACGAATGCGTGTGAGACTGCGTTTCAAGAGCTAAAGAAACGACTCACAACCACACCCGTATTGACACTACCATCAGAGAATGGTGACTTCGAAGTTTACAGCGATGCTTCGAAGGAAGGTCTAGGTTGTGTCTTGATGCAAGACTCGAGGGTCGTTGCATATGCATCATGCCAACTGAAACCTCACGAGGAAAATTATCCAACACACGACCTAGAGTTGGCAGCGGTCGTTTTCGCTCTAAAGATATGGAGACATTATCTTTATGGGCGAAAGTGTCGAATGTTCACCGACCACAAGAGCTTGAAATATATATTCACTCAGAAGGAGTTGAATTTGAGACAGCGAAGGTGGTTGGAACTTATTAAAGATTATGATTTGCAGATATCCTACCAAGAGGGGAAGACAAATGGGGTAGCCGATGCCCTAAGCCGAAAAACCCAACACGTGACCAACTCGTTGGTAATTCCGCCGGCATTGTACATGGAGTTGGCAAGATTGAATTTGGAACTTGTGCATCCGGGCACAGTTAGTGACACGATTAATGCCATGATCATAGAAACTCCAATATTGGACGAGATTAGGCTCGCTCAACCGGGCGACGCGAAGCTGGAGAGGATAAAGGAGTATCTTGCCGAGGGTAAGGCAATAGGGTTTGCTATCCATGAGGATGGAAGCATTCGCTACAAAGGAAGATGGTGTGTGCCTCAAAATTGTGTCGAGTTGAAGCAAAGGTTGATGAATGAAGGTCACAATACACCATATTCAGTGCATCCCGGAGGTGACAAACTTTACAAGGACCTGAAGAAGATCTACTGGTGGCCGGGAATGAAAAAGGAAGTGGCAGACTTCGTTGCAAAATGCCTCACCTGCCAAAGGGTTAAGGCAGTGAGACATAAACCCTTAGGACTGATGCAACCACTAGAGATTCCAAGTTGGAAGTGGGATAGCATCTCAATGGACTTTATCCCGATGAAGGACACGTGGACTATGGACCAATTGGCCCGAGCCTACATTGATAATGTGGTACGACGAAATGGAGTACCACATGACATCATTTCTGACAGAGACAGTAGATTTGTCTCTCACTTTTGGACGGAGTTACAAAAAACTCTCGGTACTCAAATCAAAATGAGCACAACATTCCACCCAATGACGGATGGACAAACCTAGAGAACGATCCAAACACTAGAAGACATGCTGAGAGCATGTGTGTTGGAGTTTAAAGGAAATTGGGAAAATCATTTACCCTTAATTGAGTTTTCCTATAACAATAGCTACCATGCTAGCATTGGCATGGCACCTTTCGAGGCGTTGTATGGACGAAAGTGCCGAAACCCGTTGAGCTGCGAAGAAAGCGATAAGGCTGTGATAGTGGGACCACAACTTGTCGAAGAAATGGCTCAACAGATAAAGGTGATTCAAGGGAAAATGAAAGCCGCTCAAGATCGTCAGAAGGGTTATGCTGACGTGAGACGACGAGACCTAGAATTTCAAATGGGAGATAGGGTCATGCTGAAGATATCACCCATGAAGGGGGTGATGCGCTTTGGCAAACGAGGAAAGTTGAGTCATTGATACATAGGACCTTACGAGATTCTAGAACAAGTCGGAAATTTGGCCCACCGACTGGCTTTACCGCCACAATTAGATCGAGTTCATAATGTCTTCCATGTGTCACAACTAAAGAAATATGTGCCAGACCCAACATATGTACTTCAACCGGAAGTAATCGAACTCAATGAGGATCTGACTTATGAAGAAGTCCCAGTGCGAATTCTAGACGCTAAGGAGCGAGTAACGATGAATAAAACTGTCAAGATGGTCAAGGTTCTTTGGTCGAACCATGAAAGCGAGACAGCAACATGGGAGTTAGAATCGGACACGAGGGAACGCTATCCGACACTATTCCAAACCGACACCGACAACGTTATGGGGACATAACTGCAATCTTAAGGGGGAGAGGATGTCACAACGTGCATTTTCCGTACATTTTTGTAACCAAACAAATTCAAATTGTTTTGAACTACGTTATGGCTTGATCCCTTCAGAGGGTACATAGGCAGCTTAGAAGTTTTAATTCTAAGTTTAGTCACAAAATAATAAAACAAACAAAAGGATTCGTTCTCAACACGAGAAAAGCCGAAACACAACTTCGAGGACGAAGTTGATTCTTAAGGAAGGTAGACTGTAATACCCGAGAATTTTGCAACATAAAATAAAATAAAAAAATTAAGATAAATAAATAAATAAACAATAAACAAAACAATGATAATAAATAAATATAATAAATGAATAAACATAATACATAGACAAGGAAATGAGAAATGTAATTGAAATTAAGAAGGAATTAAATTTCCAATACCCGTGAAACCGAAGATGAAAGTTGTAGATATATGTCTTAAGTCGAACTTGTAAACGTTTTTGACAATAGATCTAGACCGATTCAGAACTTTAGTCGAAAATGAAAGTTGTAGATATGTGTCTTAAGTATCTCCCTGTAAAATTTCATCAAATTTGGAGTTATTTTGCTATGGTAGATCTTGAAATCTTGAAACTGGTGCTGAAATTTTCGGACAGAATATCATCCTGTTAAAAATTGACGTTTTCATTTGCTTCCGTATCTCGGATCGAGAAACTTAAAACATGAAACTTGTTCATCTCTGTGTTTTAAAGTCACTGGTCAAATTTCAGAATTTTTGAATATAAACTTGATTTTTAATTAATTTTGAAGTAAACAGTGGTTATGACCAAGTCAAATCTTGAAATCTTGTTGAAACGGTGAAATTAGCCTTTAAGGTTTAAACGAGTAGAAAACTCTTGTGAAACAAACCTATGAAATCAGAATTTAGGAAAATCCCCTTACAAACTTGATCATTTAAAATTAGGGGTCAGTGCTCTGCAGGGTGCCCTCCTAACGATTCACTTCGTACCTTTATGGACGATGGTGACCCGCGCAAAATTTTGAGATATGATGCCAAAACGGCATGAGATATATGGCCTACACTCTCGTGAATATCCACATGGGTTTCCCGAGGCTCCGGAGTGGTATTGGGTATGGCAGATACGGCTGCGGCCGCCGGGCTACCGGCTAAACTTGACGAGATTGCGATGCAATCGTGAAATACTTGAAATACTAAATCTTGGGTGTAATGGGGATAGTTAAAAATATTATTGGCTGTCATTTAAATTATTAAATATTTTATTTAAATTAATTATGGCTTTTATTTAAATTATGCTAAACGTATTGTTAATTAGAGCCATGAATTGATTATGCAAATTGGTTAGACAATTAAATTGAATTATCTACGATTTATTATTATCATGCTTTTATTTAAATGTAAATGAATGGCTTTGAAACCCCACGATCATGTACGTATTAACTTACTCAGCAAGTTGTGCTGACCAAACCATTTATTTCCTTTTTCTTTACAGAGTATGTGGAATGAGCATGAGCACGTATTTGCATGGGGGAAATATTTTGGAAAACTTTCTATTTTAAATTTCTTGCATTAGACTATAGTATAAACGGGCCTGTTTAACCCGTGTTTTGGCCATGTTGGCCCTATTTACATTTTCCGCTGCAATACTTATACTTAGAAACTATTATTCCGCTGCATTATAATATTTATTTTGAATTTATATTGAATGGGATACTTAAATGGTTTTAAATATTTTAAATACTGCAATACCTAGCCTTGCATCTCTTTAGTAAGCTCGGAGAAACCGTGTCTTACTAGGGAGGTGTGGGTGTCTTACTAGGGAGGTGTGGCGGTGACATCCCGACCTGGGTGACCAAAAACCGGAGTGTTACAATTGGGGCTACCTGTTGGGAAAATAGATTGTTGTGAGAATAGGTGTTTGTTGTTTTGGCGTGAAGATACTACATTAGAGAATTGCAAGTTATGTGACCAACGCGGTATAGGGAAACAAATTCCAATTCACGGATCGCATGGAAATACATATTCTACTTCCCACTTAAAAACCGATTAAAAAGGTTGTATGCAACGGAGGCGACTGCAGAACATATAACTTGGCATGTCAGACACCAGCATGATTCGGTAGGGGAGATGTGTCATCCTTGTGACTCGAAGGCATGGAAAGACTTTGATACAATTTATCCAGAATTTGGGTCAGAGGGGCAGAATGTGCGCTTGGGCCTTTGTACGGACGGTTTCCAACCTTTTGGTCAGTCGGGTTCTCAATACTCATGTTGGCCAGTAATTCTAACCCCATACAACCTCCCTCCCGACATGTGTATGAAAGATGAATACATGTTTTTGACATGCATAATTCCTGGGAAATCAAGCCCAAAACAGGGGATCGATGTCTACTTACAACCCTTAATAGTGGAGCTATTGGAGATGTGGGATATTGGGATCACAAGATAGGACCGATGGACAAAACAAAACTTTCATATGAAGGCAGCATTGATGTGGACCATTGGAGACTTCCCGGCGTATTCGATGATGTCTGGTTGGAGCACGTATGGGAAATATGCCTGCCCAGTTTGTATGGAGGAAACAGAATCGATACGGCTTAGAGAGGGTGGCAAACAGTCGTGGTTTGATGCTCACAGGAAGTTCCTGCCTTCAGATCATCATTTTAGAGTTGATAAGTCCAAATTTACGAAGGATCGGGAGCAACACAAATTGCCACCAAGGTATAAGAGCGGTGACGAAGTGTTGGAAGACATAGAAATGCATGGTCTACGTCGAGTAACTGAATTAAGAGGACCCGAGGAGAATGCAGTAATCAGTAAGACATGTGGGTGGAAAAAGCGGAGTATATTCTGGGATCTACCTTATTGGAAAATGAATTTGGTTTGTCACAATCTTGATGTAATCCACATTGAGAAGAATGTGTTTGAAAATATTTTCAACACAGTCATGGATGTTCAGGGGAAGACAAAGGATAATGTGAAGGCACGTGAGGACCTCGTAGGGCTGTGTAATAGGCCTGAACTGCATAGGGACAGTCGTACTGGCCGATATCCTAAAGCTGTGTATACACTGGATAAGGAGAGGCGTGATGTATTCTTGAAATGGGTTGCAGGGTTAAGATTTCTCGATGGATGCGTATCGAACCTCGGCAGATGCATAGACATGAATAAACATCGAATGTTTGGCATGAAAAGTCATGATTGCCATATCTTCTTACTGCGTCTCCTACGGATAGGATGGCGGGATCTGCTTCATAAGAGTGTTTGGGAACCAATCACAGGACTGAGCAATTTTTTTCGTACCCTGACTGCGAAAACACATAAACTAGAAGACTTAAACAAATTGGACACCGATATTCCAGTGGTACTATGTAAGTTGGAAACGATATTCCCACCGGCCTTCTTCAACTGTATGGAACATCTTCCCATCCACTTACCTCACGAAGCAAGGATTGCCGGTCCCGTTCAGTTCAGGTGGATGTACCCTTATGAGAGGTAAAAGAAAAAATGTAGTTTTTGTCATCACACTTCATACTGAATACATGTTTCTTCATACTGAATATAAATCTTGTTTTTCTTCAGGTATTTGAATCAGCTGAAAAGAACTGTGCGCAAAAAAGCACATGTTGAAGGTAGTATTTGCAACGCATATATGGTCCGGGAGGCCTCGATTTTCTGCTCTCATTACTTTTAGAAGCATGTGTTCACACGCTATAGGAATGTCAAGGAATGATGATGGTGGCATACAAAATTTTGATGAACGCCTTCCTAGTGTATTCAAACACGCGGGACGTGCCCAGGAAAAGTCGAAGAAGAGGCGTTTGTTAGAAGTAGAATTGAAAGCCATCCATATTTATCTCATTTTAAACTATAAAGAGATGCAACCATATATCGAGTAAGTTCATTCCGTAATATTAAATTGTATTCAATGCCTTTTAGTGTTTGGAATATGACCGTTTACCTCTACTCATATATATTTTAGCAAATTCACGGCTGAACTGCTGGAGGAGCGCCCTGGGATAGGTGGTCCGGAGATTTGATTAGCGCAATCTGCGGAGTTTCCAAAATGGTTTGAGGAATATGTGATTGCAAACCCCTTACAATCCATGCATTCTTCACGTTGCACAAGGCCCACTTCCCGTTACTACATCGTGTCCTATGTACTTTATAAATGGGATGAAATTCCACAGAATCTCATGGTGCGCACAGAGCGACATACAACAGTGGTGTATGTATCAAGTCGGAAAACCAAATAGACTACTATGGTATAATCGAGGAGATTATAGTCATAGAGTACCCTGCGTTGCCTATTAAGCAAACAACCTTCTTCAAATGTAGATGGTTTGACCCTCGTAAAGGAATTGGGACATGCACTCACCCCAACTACAAACTTGTGGAAATAGATAATTCTAGATCGTTTAACGTCTACGAACCTTTCATCTTTGCTAATCAGGCAGAACAGGTGTGCTACGTACCGTTCCCAAAGCTCAAACCAGTTGCGAGCCAGAATGAGTGGTTGGCGGTGTGTAAAGTCAAACCGAGAGGTGTAATAATAGTTAGTCAAGCAGAAGAAGCAGATGCGTTCCAGGTCGATGCCCCAGAACAACTTGGCCTCGAAACTACAACCATCACGGCCAGGCGACAGCGACTAACAGACGACGATGTTCAATATGTTGAACTTCAACAGGATGAGAGTATTGATTCAAAATCATCGATAGGCACTGATTTCAACTCAACTGATTCTGATCCGGATGATCCACTACAGAAGACTTCGGATAAGGATTTTCAAGTTTGAAATATGATCTACTTAATTTATATTCTTATTATCAGACTATATATCTTAATTGAACTTAATTATAAAAGAAGAAACTAATGATAATTAAATATTGCATATGCCAGGCGGAGGTCGTGACGCGTCTTCTAGCACGTCGAGTGGGTTAGGGTCGAGATCCAGATCCGGTGGTTCGGCGACTCCGCACAGCTTCACAGGGCCTCAGCTGTAGGCTGCTATCCGAGCGGCGATAGAGGACTTCCAGCTTTCGACCGCAGGTATTTGTGATATAAATTTAAATAAATCATGGCATGGTCTAATATATTAAATTTATCAACGTATATTAGCCTTGACTACACATATTTTATCTATTATAACACATTTGTCACAGCTAGCTCACGGGAGCAGCCCAGTGATCTACCGGAGACGTCTTTTCCCATCCCGGAGTCTCCACCGCCACGCACTCCAGGTACTATGTATACAGATTAAGTGTTTCGTTATATTCTTAAAGACATAAAATGTTGTATTCTTTAACAGGATCGGTGGGATCTGCACCTGGGGCTCCTCCCGCTACACAGCAGGGACCTCCCACTGCCCAAATCGGGCCAGATAGGATAGTAGCTGAGCCCAGATCCGATGGGGTGTAAGTAAATTATGTTTTAAATTCGTTGGGTTACTTGTTTACTTTGATCAATGCGTAAGAAAGCCATTTTGTCACATAGGATGGAGTTCTCGAACGTCTTGGTCCGGAAGATCACTGACATATATTCCATGCGTGCTGGCATGAATGGGATTAGCTGGGGAAAGGTCTCTCCGGAGACCAAAGACTTCTACTGGGGCGAGTTTAAGGTATTATACAAATTTAGATGATATATATATCTTCCTTCATTTTTGTACACATCTTGAACAAAATTAACATGCAGAAAGTAGCACCTGGGCGGCTGGGCCCCCGAGCACGCAGGAGCTGTGAGGAAGGAGTGGGAGAAGAAGAATATTGCACGATACATTCTAGCGATAAATTTATATGTCGGTTCAATATATAACAAAAAATGACTCCACCGTTTAAATTATCCGGTACAAGGATTACACGCTAGACATACGAAAGAAGAAGAAGGCGTACTCGGCGGATGAGTTGGTTGCACAGAACTGGAGGCGCATTTGGGATTCCCTGACCTTCAATGAGAAGTCAAAAAGGGGAAAGTTGAACCGACGCCGGGGACAAGAGGATGCACCGGCCCTCCTCACACATACAGCGGGCTCGAAGTCTCATCTAGCCACCGGCAAAAAGCTGGTATGCTTTTCATTAACATTCTTCACCTATTTTTACATTTTAATTCAATGAATTTAACGTTGTATAAAATGAAGACTTATATTTTTCAAAATTTGTGCAGTCTGCAGATCGTAACAGGCCTGTCCATCTCCACGAGTTTCATGAGCACAAACATACGAGGGGACATGAAAAGGATAAATGGGTCACACCCAAGTCACAGCGGCTTCAGGTATATATCTTAAAACGATTAAAATATAGTCTCAATTCACCACGCTGACACTAAATTGAACCTTTTCTGCTTCCACTTGAATTTCAGGACCAATTCAATGATGTCTGTGACCAGTTGACACAGAACCCCAACATTAGGCCTAACTTCGACCCGGATAGCGTCTTCATCGATGTCGCGGGTGGAACCGACAGACGGGGGAATATATATGGCATAGGCTCCATGGCCAAGGCGATTAGGCGGCCAGAACCTATTGATTCCACTCCTCCTCCCCCATCTGGGTATGTGAAACAGGAGCAGTTTGATGCTGCACTTGAGAGGATTGAGCGGCTGTCACAAGAGCATATGACCATGGTCGAGCAGATAGAGCGGATACTTGGAGGGCGGAGGCCTCGATCCCCAGACCACGGAGATGGGGATGATGGTTTGGGTGGAGGTGGCCTAGGTGTTCATTGATTACATTTCTCTCTTTTGGTTAGTATGATACTTTTGTCCTCATTTCAAATGTTAGAACTGAATAGATAATTGCGACTTGTGTTTTTTGATACTGGGATGTTGGGATTTTGGTAAACTTGCAATTGGAGTTGTTCCCAAACTTCGTTACATTTCTGTTGATAGTTTGGATGTTCGAAGTTTGATATTTAGACTTGTTATTATAGAATTTGATGGATTTGTGTGATAAGGGAACAATTGAAGTTTACATATGTTGCATTTGTTGATCTTTGTAATGTAGTGGATGTTTAAATGTTTGGCTTGTTGATTTGTTGGGATTGTTTGGATGTGGCAGTAGGGATGGCTGTCAAACAACCATTTCTGGTCACAAATTCAGTTAGGTACCGACCCCACTACCGACCACAATGTGGTCGGTACATTTACCGACCCACCGGGGATAGGTGACCAGGGACCTCGTGGACCAGGGATTACCGACCCCCGGTGGGTCGGTAACGGGGTCGGTAAATCTACCGACCACATTGTGGTCGGTAGTGGGGTCGCAAACGTTACCGACCCCATGAGTTTTGATCGGCCAAAACCCACCTACCAAGATATTACCGACCCCACATTGGGGTCGGTAATGGGGTCGGTAAATCCCTTTTTTCTTATAGTGTGAGTCAATCAGATGCGTGAGTGAGATCGCAGTGTTCTTTGTTCCTGCAGGCTGCAATTCCTCTACCTTCTCTGTTGAGTAAAGAGTGTTAATAAGGTGGCCCAATTTTCTCTCTTGGCCCAACTCTCTTCACCGGCTCATGATGGTTCCTGAGGCCCATGTCTCATTAATATATATACTCTCTACCGTGTGCACTCTCTTCATAATCGTAATTTCATTTGCTCTCTCTAACCTAGCAGCGGTGCCCCCTTTCTTTTGCAGAATCCTCCATCCCTTTCTTTGTCTTATCCATACTGCCATTCCCTCCATCTCGTAGTGTTTTAGAGTTGTGAGTGTGTGAGCTTATGTTGGTGACTAAGGGCTGAGTGTGGTAATGATTCAGGGGGTTGGGACATCGGACTTGATGTCCAGCGAGGGTTTAATGATCTCTTTTGTAGAGCCACAAACGTTAGGGTCACCGGAAAGAGGTTTCGGTTGAAGGGCGAGCGACAGTGGAGACGCGAGCAGCGGCTATTGATGACGTGGTTCAGGTAGAAGCTGTGGTGGTCGGAGTTAGACTGAGCTTTGTGTTCGGTGAAGGGCTTGATGACCGGGTAGTTTGGGGCCGCCCTTCTTCTTACATGTGGAACGGTTCTGTGATAGCTCCGATTAAGTGGTGACTTCATTTAGGCTACCTGAGCCTAAGGGTTAATAGATCTTTATAGATCTATTAGGTATACTCTTTGTTTACATAACATTTGTTGTTATTCTAGTTTTATTGACTCTATTCTGTAGATCTGAAACTTGAGAAAAGAAATAGAGACAGTTGGAGTCTTAAAAGGACGAAGCCGGAGATCTATCCTCCAAGGCCGAGACGAGACAGTGGAGGCAGCAGCCTTCTTTAGGTGTTTCTTACTTTATGTTTTTCATTTTAACAGTGAACCATGTAATGGTGAGGAAAGCCTGGTAAATCCCACTAGTTCTAGGGCATTTGGTTTGTCATAGATAGACTAAAATTAAATCCAAGGAAGCCAGAATTAATTTGGCCCAATTTTCTGTCTTGGCTCAATTCTGGGCCACCGAGAATTAAATGCTTGATATATTTTCTGCGACACCCATAAATAATTTGGCCCAATTTTCTGTCTTGGTCAAATTCTCTTCACCGGCCCATGATGGTTCCTGAGGCCCATGTCTCATTAATATATATACTTTCTACCGTGCAATATCCTTATAACCCTAATCCCATTTGCTCTCTCTAACCTAGCAGCAGGCCCCACTCTCTTTTGCAGAATCCTCCATCCTTTTCTTTCTCTTATCCATACTTCCATTCCCTCTATCTCTTAGTGTTTTAGAGTTGTGAGTGTGTGGGCTTATGTTGGTGACTAAGGGCCGAGTGTGGTAAGGATTCAGGGGGTTGGGATGCTGGACTTGGGGTCCGGCGAGGGTTGAGTGATCTCTTTTATAGAGCCACAGACATAAGGGTCACCGGAGAGAGGTTTCCGTTGAAGGGCGAGCGAAAGTGGAGACGCGAGCAGCGGCTGTTGACGATGCGGTTCAAGCAGAGGCTGTGGTGACCGGAGTTAGACCGAGCTTTGTGTTCAGTGAAGGGCTTGATTTCCGGGCAGTTTGTGGCCGCCCTTCTTCTTATCTTTAGAACGGTTCTGTGACAGCTCCGGTTGAGTGGTGACTTCATTTGGGCTACCTGAGCGTAAGGGTTAATAGATCTTTATAGATCTATTCGATATACTCATGTAATACCCGAGAAATCGACATCGAATATTAAATCCAAAAATTTAAGAATCGGATTTAATTATCGAAGCCGAAATAATTCTGAGAGAGCGGAATTAAATATTTTCGGACGATAGCAACTCGAAGAGAGTTATCGGATTATCCAACGATCATGGATAATTCATATTATGATTTTTAAAATTAAAAATCATAATAATATTATATAAAAAAAGGGCCGCAGCCTGGTGGCGGCACGGTGGTGCGCCACCAGCGCGCCACCCTACTGGTTGCTGCCCCCAAATGCGTTCCAACGCGTTTTTGCTCGGTTTAGGCTTTTACTTCGGTTTTGGATGCATGGAATCGAGCCACAATTATATCTCAGACCCTTGGGGGTGTATTGGGACTCCATGGGATGTATTGGAAGGATCTAAAACCACCCCAAAGTTGGATTAAGGGGAGTTCATGCACCAAAAGTAGGATAAGTGAACCATGGTTTGTGGTAGGTGAAATGGATGAGGTTGAGGGGAGTAATTTCGAAAATTGACTGCCATTATGCACATAACACTTTCCTAGGAACATAAGTGCAGCTCTTTGGAAGCCTAACACCCCTTATACCTATCCTAAATCAGTCACAAACCTACCCTCATTCGCTAGTCCAAATTTCAGATTTCCATTTGAGAGTTGATGATATTGTGTGGGTTCTTCTTCTTATTCTTGAGGCCTTGGACAAATTGGGAGGTCCTAATATATTCTCCTACGTCTAGGTATGTATTCTAATCCAAATCCTTACTCATAGGGTCGGTTCTCAAGCCCTAACATCAAACTTTGTTCCTACAACCTCCAAAATAGGATTCATTCGGTAGATTGCGGAAGAGTGGACGGTGTTGGTCGATTTTAGAGCAAACAAGGAGGAGGATTTCGACAATAAACACTTGAAAAGTAAGTTAGTATTGTCCATTTCAATTTTTAGGGGTTTTGGTGGAGGAACCATCAAGTTCTTGTTCGAAATCCATTCATTGCCAAATCTGCCAACTAGGATTTTCGTCCGTATAGTTTATGTCGTTTTGCGTTTTTCACTTAGATTCGTCTGTTTTTAGAAAATCCTTTCTAAATGAAAAATGTTCCTAACAGCTTGATTATGCTCTCTGTAAATTTTCATAATTTTTTAACATGGTTTGGGCGTCAAAAACGGATCTGGTATCTCTGAGTTTTCTGCTGTCAGTTTTAGTGTTATGGTGTAATCAGTTTTTGTTGTCCGGTTTGCTCCTACCTATGATCGTTTTCAATGGTTGATGTCTTCATGAAAGTTATTCCTTTATGTGTCTAGATCATCTCCGTAAAATTTCATAATTTTTGCAGGACGTTTGGAATTGTTATGAATTTCTAAAGAGACTGTGGTCGAATGAACAGTAGGATTTACACTCTTTGGAAAAGATGGATCTGAAATCATTTTTTTAGGCCACTTAGAGTCCGATTTTGAAGAAGCCTATTTCTATGCAAAATGTTCATTTTGGTGTGTTCTAGCTCCTGTAAAAATTTCGGAATTTTTGAAAATGTTTTGCTAAGTTTCCATATGCGATTCCTGAAACTGCCCAAAAGACTATTTTTGTCGGTAAATCGTGCTTGTGTATTTTGATGATCTACGAGTCGATTGATACTCGTTCTTGAAAATATATGAAATCTGGAATATGTGGTATTGTAAAGTGTTAAAAATGTATTTTTGAAACTTTGTAAGTTTTGATCGAGTGGGATGCCCAATGTGATAGAGGGTAAGTGCACTTGGGGTGAGCTCGTTGGGCCGCCCCCTCTTTTGTGGCCAAAACGGCGCATATGAAATTGTGGTTTCGTGATTGTAAGAGTCTATACTCCTAGGTGTATCCGTATGGGTTATCTAGGGCTCCGGAGCGGTCTGTATAGGGTCACTGCTTTCACATCCCTCGTGGGTACGAGTCCCAGAGGTGGGTTGATTCCAAAGGTACGTCCCTAGAATCGTGATTATATATTGGGGTTCTTGTGGGTGTAATGAACATTGGTAATTATTCGTGTGGTAAAGTGTAAGAACCTTCGGAAATATTTTTACTCGTTTTCCCTTTTAAAATTAAATTCTTATCTTTTATTTACTCTTCTAAAAGCTCTAAAATTTGGTATGCTATATATTAACTTATGCAGTACCCTTTGTACTGATAAATTGTTGTTTTCTATTTTTCGCAGAGTAAGCCATGGCACGATGGGATGGGATTTTCGCAAATAAAGACTTGTCGCACTTACTTTTATTTTATTTTCCTTATTGGACTTGGACATAGACTTTGGTTTTGGCCGTCTGTTTTGCCCCTTGTTTTTGCTTCCGCGCTACTTTATTAATTCATGCATGTGATACTCTGATTTTCATTTCGGGCACAATTGAATGGTTTTGAATTATTTTAAATTCGATACAACTTAGCCTTAGCATCTTTCTAGATAAGCTCGATTTGGATCGCATCTTATTTAGAAGGGTGTGGCGGTAGCGTCCCGGCCTGGGTGATTAAATCCGGGGTTTTACAACTCATGTTTCCATAACATTTTTTATATTATTCTTGTTCTACTAACTCTGTTTTGCAGATTTGAAACTTGAGAATGGAAATAGGGTACCGATTACCCAGCAAAGAGCACTCAATGAAGCATTGCCAAGAAGCCAGAAATTTGGAATCTAGGTTGATTCTAAGCGAGGTTCATCGTGTGGAAGCACAATAAGTGGTATCAGAGCTTTGGTTAGGGATTTATTCCACCCTATGAAATTGTTCGATTGGAATTTCAATTAATATTGTAGCTTAATAATAGGATTTAAGAATTTCATTTTAGGATGCCTACACTAGGTGAAAGTACGGTTCTTAGATTCCTAATTTGGATAGTGAGAAAAAGAATTATTTCCCTATTACCCGTTGTTGTGAACACCATTGGAGATACAATAGACCGATCGAAGAATCAGTCATCATCGATCCTCAACGCCCGAGAGCTCCCGTGCAGACTGCTATCCATCCAGCCTACGCATGTCGGTGCCCTTTCCCATCTCCAGTGTTATTCCAGTCTTGCGCTGCTTCCTCCTCTAGGCTCCGTGGGGTCTGTTGTGCATTAACTTCCCCCAAGGAAACAAAGGACATTGTGGGTTGAAAAGTCAAAGGGGATTTAAAAAAACAGAGAATGAAATTCCATATACGACATAAGAATCGCCGACAAATATTTATCATCGTCCACCATTTGTTTATCGTCTACAAGCTTATTGATAATTATTCTAAGTCCATTTTACACGACAATAAATCCCATACGACAAGGCAACGCAGGCGACTAATCTTCAGCTATCATATCACAGTGGTTATTGTCTCAAGACAGAAAGAAGAAAATTTTCAAGACCTGTTCCTTATATGACAAGCTCCTTTTATACGACAAGGTTGATCCTAGATGACGAACTCGGTTATCGTCCAAGGTTGGTTGTCGTACCAGGGTTCAATTTCAGTGCAGAATCTCCATCTAATCAAACACGTGTCCAAATCTGGCGCGACATCCATAATTGGTCAAAATTGAGTGCTTGGGAAACATCCAAGAGTTTGATTTTAGTGAGATATTATTTTACACTTCAATATTGGGGCCAACTATATCATTATTGTGAAGATTGCTCATTTAAGTTTTCAAACTTGGAACTGATTGCATCACATTGCACAAATAATCAAATCTTAATTTGCCTATGTTGAGCAATTACACTTTGTAACATTTATTGCACATCCCATAAATTCAGGCCTCACTCTCCATCATTTCGGACCTTGATTGTGATCCCAGTGGACTGTATTTCAAACAGTTTGTGAATTAACACAAGTTTCAGCAATTGGGTTCTGAGCAACTTGAGCGATTTTCGAGTGATCCAAATATTTTTTGTTCTTAATTTTTCACTAACTTCTTATACATATAATATTTTTATGCTTGTTTGGGAACTATAATATTATGGCAGGTAGCATGCAATCTACTAACAGGAGCATCATGGAGGCATTACGAGGGTTCACTGTCCGAATTGACGTCATGGATTAAAGACTAAATGACTTGGGCGGTAAAGTTGACGGATTTAGGGCAACAAGGTGTGACCGTTCAAACTGAAAGGATGAGGCAAATGGAATCGATCCTGCAGGAAGAATTCAAGAAACGGACTCCCTGATTAGAGTCAATGATAGCCTACTCCAATTAGAGTCAATGATAGACCCTGTAGTCGAGGAAGTGGAGTTGGATTAGTTGATGAATATGATGTGGCGGATGCTAAGGAAACAATTGAGGAAAAGATTCGGGAAAACATGGACCCTAATTTTAATAGGCGATTCGAACCTAGTCACTTTGCTGATTGGGAAATCAAGCCCGAAACCGACAAGCCAACCCTTCACCCCCACCAGGAAATAAATTTAGGCGAGTGCCAGTTTAACAGGGCCATAGGAACTACGATTTGGATCAGCAAGAAGAATATTATGGTAGAAATAACTGAAGAAATAACATAAATGATGAGCCAGACCAGAATCAAAAAGGGATAAAGTTTGATATTCCTACATTGCGAGGCATATCGAATCTGGATGAGTTTCTAAATTGGAATTAATCAATGGAACTTATTTTTAACTGCCACAATTGTGCAGATATCAAGAAGGTCAACTTGGTAGTTTGTGCATTTAAAGATTACGCATTAGTGTGGTGGAAAAAAAATGTCCATGAGATCTAAAGGAATGGATATGATCGCATTCAGACTTGGGCAACACTGGCTAGAGTATAGAATAACATATTAATGCCTTGACACTACCGACATGACTTGCATGATAAAATCCAATTTATTCTTCAAGGAAACAAGTCGGTAGAGAGTATCGCAAAGAGATGGAAATCCTACTGATGAAGGCAAGTGTGGAAGAAGATGAAGCCATCACCAGATCCGAATTCTTCAATATTTTGAGAATTGAAATCAGAAATGACGTCAATATACAACCTTATAGGACATTATCAAAATTGGTAGAACTTGCAGCCAAAATTGAAAAACATAACACGACAAGAGGCTCGCGAGTTGAATGCAAGCAAAAGGTCGGCTCTAGTTCTCCAAACCCATGGAGCAACAACAAACCTTGGGCCCAAAAAGAGGAAGGGCCCAAACCCAAAGGATTCGCCTAAGGATTTCAAAACCTACTGCCAGGAAGGACAGAAACCTGGCACCCTTGAAAGGCCAAAATTTGAGAAGGACCAAAAGAAAGAGAGAAGTTGTTACAAGTGTTCCAGAAAAGTACATTGCGCCTTAATGTCCATTTCTAAAAAGAGTTCTAGTGTTAGAAGATGTATCTGTGAGGATATTGAACGCACCTGATGAGGAGAATGCAAGTTGAAAAAGGATTTATGTGAACAGTCTAACATAAGTGTGCACATTTTCTATGTCTTCAAGAGTAAAAACTTTAGGACTATATCTCTTTGTTACAGTGTGGAGCATCTTCCTAACCAACTTCTCATTGTCATAAACCAAACAAAGCGTAAGTGCTTGATTTACAAGATCCTTAAATCGCGTAAAATAGGTTGAAATGCATTTATCTCCCTGCATCATCGATGCTGTCAAAAGATATCTCAATCCCTTGTAGTGTGGCTGCTCTGACATCGGCAGAACCTTCATGAGTATTTTGCAGGGGATGCCAAGCGTCATAGGCAGTGGTGCAAATTGAGATCAACCGACGTTGTGTTTCATCCACAGCACTGAATATAGCATTTAGTGCAATTGTATGGCCATGGAGCTGAGATCTCTCCTTTGGAGTGTATTCCTCAATTCGTGCAGGTTCAAAAGTAACAATGGCATTGACTGCATCATTTGAATTGTTCATGACTTTACGAATTAGTGGTTACCAAAACGTCCCAACAACAGAACCAGCTTATGGTCCAATGGACATTAGGAAGATCTTCATTCCAGATTTCCAATAGCAATAGTTTGATCCATCAAACAAATGAGACCTTGTGATAGAGCAGCCTTCACGACTCATCCTAATCAGGATCCAAAAACCAGAAGGTACCCTTGCTCTGATACCACTTGAAATGTCCCGGTTAAAAGGATAAGCAGAATATATAAAACAGTCATCGATGCGTTATCCAAACAACCAAACAACAATCACAAATATATCACAAAGCAGAAAACAAATGCAGAAATCCCCCAAAAGCTCACAGAAACTCTGTTTACAACCCCAACACCTTGCCACAATAGGATGCAACAATCCTCTAGAAATCACTCTTCTAGACTGAACAGATTATTGGACACCATGTTTCAACATCCGCTGGACAACCAAATCCTAATGCTCGGTGCAACGAGCTGTCTACCCCTAGAGAAGCTACATAACAATAAGCTCACGAAACCCAAAAACCAATCTCAGCTTACATTCATTTTCATCAAGATCTATTTAATCAAAACTCTAAAATGAAAGATTGAATAGCTTAATGATTCTACCAAAATGATGCATAGATTACCCAACTCAGCGAGGCATTTTGATAGATGAACTTAGTAGAAAATGTACATAAATTTTCCTCACACTCCACAACAGCTCTCCGATGTTGTATATCACTCAATGTATTCACATAGCCTCCAAGAATGATGAAATACCCTATATAGTGGTGACTCCGGAATCCTAAGTCAACAGTTCATTGTACTTTTGTGTTATTTTCTGCTGCTCACAAGTAGGATATTCACTGATTGTTCGCACATGCTGCAGGCAATGACATCTACACGAAAAGCTCAAATACACTTATAGTACATTTCAATATATAAAATAAATTGGGGTGTTGCTTGAAGAAGTTAAGTATATTAAATTTAATACGTGCGTGAAACCAATTTAATTGAAATTTGGTCAACTAGCTGATCCTTCACCTTCAAATATTGGATAGGGAGCCTATCCCCACCAGCCCCTCTTTCCTCCTTTTTTTTCCTCACAAAGAATGGAATTCCATTTTATATTTACTAAAAAATTTTATAACATTACATATTGAATCACACTATGAATTATCAACCCGCTTAAAATTACTAAATATAATAAAATTCGATTATTAAATAATTTAACACAGTCCCGAAATTAGTATACATGCATGACACACGCTAAAGATAATGAGGAACTTAGGGTCAAGTAACATGCATGAGAAGGATATATGATGAAAAATAAACAAAGGACACAAATATTATTCATAAGTGTGTTAATATAGACATATGTACACATTCATGCACAAACTGCCATTTTAGTTTGTTTCTTTTGTTTCTGTCGTGTCTCCATGGCCACTCTCCATGTGGGATGCTTTCACAATAATTTCAATTTTAAAATATATGTATAGTCATTTTCTTGTGTGATACTTCAATATGCATTATGGTTTTGGTGTTTAAACATGTAAAGACTCGCCACATGTTTTTCTAAAAGGATGTTCCCGTCATTAATTTAATAAATGCATGTGATTCATCAATTCAGACTGGGAGTTGCTTGCACTCAAGGTGATGAACAAGTTTATAGTATTCCTATATATAATTTATAAAGAGAAGCTTCCTTTTCGGGTGAGAGGGGCTTCTTCGGCCACTTTCCACTGAACTAGCTCCCCTTCGGGTTGTGATTGAAAAATTAGTGTTTTCGTCTTGATTTATATTTAGTAGGGGTATTTCACTTTTAACATATTCAAAACTTTTAAAAGCTATAACACTATAACACTACAAGAAATTTGTGCGAATACAACAATAAAGAAAGACAAATGTTGTCTCATACCGGATTTCGTTGCCTTGTTCGTCATCTCGGTGCGCCAGGCGATAAACGAGGCGACAAAATCATTTCGTAGCCTTCCATGAAAATTAGTGTTAAATCTAACATATTTTTATGCTCAACAGTTAAATTCTAAAAGCTACCCCTGTATAACTTTTAGTTTTTTAAAGCTCTAATATAATGCACCAATAATTACTGAAACTATCTTAATTTGAAATTATAAACTTCAATTATTTCTCAAATACTTCTTACTCAATTATATTTTGCATTGTATTTTATATAATATCAAAATGAAGGGCATATATGCTCTTACCATGCTCCCCACGGGTCTTGTATTTTTATTTTATATAAATATTTGTGTATATATGTATAAGTTCGTTTCTAACTTTTTTACACATTATTCAAAATAGTTAATTGTGGGAAGAGGATTTAGTTTATAATAAATCAAATATTAAAAATGTTCTAATATATGAAGCAACTTATTGTTTTTTTTTTCTTTTTTTTTTCAAGAAAGAGCAACTTATGTGATTGCACACATGATACATGCCAGCAAAAATACTTAGGGAGGTAGAAAAAATCTATCACATCTGATCAACAATGGGAAGAATCGAAAGGGATGAAACACCACCAACCCATCAATGCTTTCCCCCCAACAAACATGACACTTTCTTTTCAAAAAAAAAAAAAAATTGATTTGTTACTCCCGTTTTGGGTTAACGCTTAATCTTCTAAATGGAGCCTTCAAGACGGAAGGCAAGACGAGGACAGTCCCAAGGGATGCTAGGAACTAGAGTATCGCGAAACAAACTAAGGAAGAAAAAGAAAGCAGTAAAAAAAGCAGTAAAAAAGCAGTAAAGAGAGCATTAAGGAAAGCGATAAATAAAAGTAAAGTACTGGAAAAATAAAGACATTGTATTGAAATGTTTGGTGGTCGAGGAACCCAAATTACATCTTGAGTTTTAATATTTATACAACGTCTGGTGCCTGTTCGTTGAGAAGCACCGGTTGGGGGAAAGGGATAAAGATGAAATTCAAAAAAATCATTCCCCGCCTTTATTCTGGTACTGGCGTGGATAAGGCTTCTGCGAGCTCCTTATAATCCCATGTGAGGCAAGTTTGATATTTTCTTCGAAGGTAGGTCAGTTTCACATGATGGTCTTTTGTTAACAGAACACTTAACCGAACTATCCTTGGGTGATCCTTTCAGCCGATGTCAAATTCCACCATAGGGTCCTCTGATACGCTGTGGGTTGATGCTTTTCCAGCAATTCAGGCCACTGATAAGGCCTCAACTTGTTGTCATGGTTTTCATTCTTAGGTAAGTCGCTATTCGAGCCATTAGTTGGCAGAGAACCCGAATCTACTAAATAATTATAATTTGAATATCCGTTTTATTCGTCATTTTTACATGTATTTATACGTCGATTGTTGTCTGAATGACATGCCATTACACCTCCCTGGCCTCTTCGTGCCCAGGAACTGGAAGCGTAGCTTCCGAGGCTATAAACCTGGTCATCCGAAATTGGCCTATCATAGGGGATGGTTAAGGATAAAGGTGGAAACAACTTTATGTAGTGTACCGATTCATCCTGCAATTCTGCACTCCCCTGGAATGGACTTGGAGATGCATCGACGGTGACCACTCGGTCTCTATCCCAGAACATCAACTGCTGATGTAAGGTCATTGGTATGCACCTCGCCGCATGAATCCGGTCTCTTCATAGTAATGCGCCATAAGAAGTATCTGCATCTAACACGAAAAAGACGGTTGGCATAGTTATTGGCCCGAATTCAAGCTGGACCACTATTGTCCCGAGCAGTAATGTAGATTCGCGTGAGAATCCTGCCATCTTCATGCTGGTCTTCTCCAGATCGGAGACCTTCTTCCGAATCTTCTTCAAAGTGGACAATGGGATGCAATTGAACACTGCTCAGTTGTCCACGAAGACCCTCCTAATCTTTTTACCCTCCATGTACACCTTTACATAGAGTTGCTTCATATGGGAATGTATTCCCTTTATTGGTGGGAATACGATCGGAGGTGTGATTCGAGATTCTCCTGAATCAACGTCTAGGGGAACTGCACATACTCAACGAGAAATACCTATGCCGGGTCCTCATCTGAATCGGTATCACAGATGAGTTCTGCCCAACAGCTCGCTATTTCATCATCAGAATTTTGAGGAGTAACGGATTCTACGCATGCCATGATCGCCTTTGGCTGCCTGAATTCATCCGCGTATGGCCCCATTGATCCAGTGGTGTTGTTTGCCTTCATGCCCCCCGGGTCCATTGTCGGACTTTTGACGGGCAAGAAGGACTTCAGGAATTTGACGGATGATACCGCCACAGTTACTTTGGGGAAAGGTTGTGCATCGATCCCCATGGTTCCCGCTTTCAGCCTTCCGGATTGGATTGCTTCCTGGATAGTCCTTCGGAACTGTATGCAATCCTTCGTACTATGTGAAAAAGTGTTGTGCCACTTCCAGTACGTCCGTCCGGTGATTTCTTCTTCTGTGGCCAATTTCTGGCCTTGAGGAAGTCGGATCTGATGCTTCTCATATATGGCATCAAAGATCTTTTCAGTCTTTGATATGTCGAAGCAAAAGTCTTCTTCTGCCATAGGTTTGGCATACTCATTCTTCATAGGCCTTTCGGCCTCTGGTTTCAACTCGGTGCAAATAAAGGATTTTCCCGGATAAGTTCGACGGTCATCTAATCTGCAAATTCAACCTCTTGATTATAGGCCTCGCCTAGATCATTGTCACTGTCCACATGTATGGTAGCAACTTGGTACGGTCTTTTGTTTCTCTCCACTCTACCTTTTGATTCCTGGGTCTCTTTAAATAGAGACTTGACCCTCATCACTTTAGTGGATAAGGTTGCCAAGTCATCAATATCCAAGGGGGTTAACTTCTTTTTGACAGGAAGTTTCATGTTCCTAATTGTTATGTCGGTTATTTCCTTTTCGGAAATAGGGGTTGTACACTTCCCTTTCTCTTGTCGTAACCACTCAATGACCTTAACCGTTGGTTCATTGTCCCTTTGCTTGGTTTCAAAATCTTAATCAACGTAACCTCGGTTGTGGATTATAGAACCGGGTATGAAACGCCTCCTCTAACTGCTGCCATGTGGCAAATTCGCCTGCAGGCAGACCAATGAACCATGAAAAGGCAGTTTTCATCAGTGATGAAGGGAACAACTGCATCTTGTGGAACTGATTCCCGCCCAACTCCCCTGATTGGGTAAGGAAGCGGTCGATGTGTTCCATAGTGGACGTCTCGTCTTCTCCTGAAAATGTGGAGAAGTCGGGTACCCGCGCGCCATGTTGTAAGTGGTTATCCTCATACACGTGGGGTGGAAACGACCTTTGATACACAGGCTTGTGGGTCTCTGGGACATTTAACCGTAGCCTTTGCAGCACGGTTGGCCTGGTATCAACGGTGGTAGAGGAGGAAGGTTCATTTGCGGAACTAGGTTTGGTACCCGGACTTCCTGGTTTTGCTGGTGATAGAGCGAATTTTGAAATCCTTCCTATCCGCCATATTTCCCTGAGGAACATTTCCGCCATAAATTGGCGGTGGTGGTGGCGTTTCCCCCGGAGTTATATTGACTCGGTTAGCATCATGAAAGCCGCATGGAGAATGTTGGGATGTTCGATGACCCCTACTTGTCCTCCGAGAGGAGCAAGGGATGAATTCCCTGCTTCCGTCGTGTTTGCACGAGGGGAATGATCTCCTAATCCAGCCATATCGTTTGATTTCTCCTGGAGTCATCTCAAACGTTTGTACTTGGAGGCTTTTTATGAACCTCGCGTTGCGTAAAGTGTACAATGGAGATCCTTGATTGCTGGGAGGAGTCTGATATCCCACTTTGGTCGCCAACCTATTACTCCCATTTTGGGGTAACGCTTAATCCTCTAGATGGAGCCTTCAAGACGGAAGGCGGGACGAGGACAGTCTCAAGGGATACTAGGAACTAGAGCATCAAAAAACAAACTAAAGAAGAAAAATAAAGCAATAAAGGAAAGCAGTAAAGAAAGAAGTAAAGAAAGCACTAAGAAAAGCGATAAATGAAAGTAAAGTACTGGAAAAATAAAGACATTGTATTGAAATGTTTGGTGGTTGAGGAACTCAGATTACATCTTGAGTTCTAATATTTATACAACGTCTGGTGCCTGTTCGTTCACAAGCACCGGTTGGGGGAAAGGCATGAGGATGAATTTAAAAAAAGGTCTTCCCCGCCTTTATTCTGGTACTGGCGTGGATAAGGCTTCCGCAAGGGTGAGGAGAGTCTTCGCTCGGGTGACGTCACCTTGTAACGCACTGGAACCGCTTCCTCTAACTCGTGGTACTTGGGCAGTTATCGTGCTCGGGTATGGCTTTCTCCAGATGGCACCGTTATTTAGGTAGGTTGGCTTGCTGAGGCGATGTCCTTCGGGGTCAATGGGCTGGTGTTGGGCTATCTTTTCCGCATCAAACCTAGAAATTGGGCCCTTATGCGAATTGGGCCTGGATATGTATATTGGCTGGATTAACACAATTTTTATATGTTAACATGCTTAAAAGAAAAAAAGCAAGTAGAGCACTACACCAACACAATAATATCCAGCCAAATAATCCCACACATTAGCGAGGAAGAGGGAAAGAAATATGGAAGAAAAGGCCACATTTTGTGATAGATATATAGTTGGGGTGTGTTTTGTATAATGAGTTATAGTTGTGAATCATAGTTGCAAGCTGGGATTGACGAGTGTAACACCTTCATTTTAGGCACAACGGAAAGATAGTGTGGTACTCTAGATGTTGCCAGCTCTGGAGTGAAGGTTGACCCCACAAACCAACATGAGCTCCTTCCAGTGCGCTTTGGTCTCACTCAAGCACACCCTAGGAGACTTCCCAGGAGGTCACCCATCCTAGAATTACCCCAAGGCTAGCAAGCTTAACTTCAGAGTTCTTATAGGATTGCTACCAAGAAAGAAAGGTACCTTCTTGATATGAGAAGCTTATTGCACTTCATTTAAAACCATTCAAGAACAAATCTTTCCACAAAAAGAGCAACCAAACAAATTTTTCCCCAAAAAATGAAGTAAAATGGAATGTCGCCGATTATTTTTCATATAAGAAGATGTCGCAACTATTGATTTATTCTTTTATGATTATGAATATTCCTTAGCTCTTCATCCAAATGCTCTTCGATGTTTCCATGGCGGTTTCAGTCTTTGGTTGGGCCGATTATCGATGTACTGAGTTTTGCTGGAGGTGTTCGAATTAAACACATTTTGCGGGAGAGAAACCAATTGGCGGACGAATGGGCTCGAAGAGGCGCAAATGCAGAAGGTTCGGTGGAGGAATGGTGTTAGTTAGAATGAGCTGCTGGAATCAGGATTGTTAGAAATTGTTAGAAACTGAATTTTCTGTATGTCTGGTTTGTAGGAGTAGCAGATCTTGTGAGAATTTTCAGTCTATCCGAGAACATTTGTGTTGCTGTGTTTGTATGACGAATTGATCAATAAAATTCCTATTCTCAAAAAAAAAAAATGCTCTTCGTCATTTGAGTTTGTACTCTCATTGTTCCAATAACTGTCACCAAGACAGCAACAAAAAAAATTAAAAATATTAGCAAAAGAGGGAGAAAGAGACATGAAATTAAATAATAAAAGCTATAAAATGGCGGGGAGATGTATTTGTCACAGAAGAAGATGTCGCAACAATTGATTTATTCTTATATGATTATGAATATTCCTTAGCTCTTCATCCATTAAAAATGTTCTTCGTCACTTGAGTTGGTACTCTCATTGTTCCAATAACTGTCACCAAAACAACAACAAAAGAAAACAAATATATTAGCAAAAGAGGGAGAAAGAGACATGAAATCAAATAATAAAATCTATAAAATGGTGGGGAGATGTATTTGTTAAATGAAACAATATTGAAAGAAATATTAGATGAAGATGTAAGGATATGATTTTTAGGTGGGTTATAATACACATATTTATAGGAGGAATGAAATAAATGAGATCCAGGGTTAAGTATAGAAAGATTATTGGAGCACGGTCCATGACAATTTTGTAATTATCATCGAAGTGGAGCACGTTCCAGTGGCAGAACCGTAAATAAATTAGTGTGTGAGAGAGGGTGTCAAAAAATGGATTTTGTGAGGGGAAAAGGTTTGGGCGGGAAAGTGTGTGTGTTAGACTATTTTGGTTTATACTATTACTAGTCAGCCCACCCGCGGTACCCGCGGGATGTAAATTTTAAAAACATATAATATAAATTTATATGTAAATGGTTATTATTATTATTATTATTATTATTATTATTATTATTATTATTATTATTATTATTATTATTACTTGCCCGCGGGATGTGCGTGGATCTAAAGTTTAAAAGAAAATTAAAATAAAAAATAAAGAATATTGTTCTCCTCACTATTTCAAAGTTAAAGATGGAAGAAATAAGCACAAAATTGTATGTTATTAAAAATAAAACCACTAAAAGTTTATATTACATGAACTTCATCAATTTCTTACTCTTATTTTTGGGGCATTTACCGTGAAATGTTTACATTACATGCAGGCCTAAATCTAAAAACTGGACCTTCAGTAACACTCCTACATGCTTTAGAAATTAACCTTTGGCGCTTATTGATAGTCCTAGCATAACAAACAATTAGTGGAAACCGACGCCGTGAAAATTTAAAATGGTATTCTATGATCACATAAGGTCAAACTCATTCGTGGAATAAACACTCTATGTCCACTGCTTTCTCGAGTCAATACTTCACCCGCCTAGATTTGAAAAACATATAATATAAATTTATATGTAAATCTAATTGTATTATTATTATTATTATTATTATTTCGTCATTTAAATTTAAAATGATTAATACTTTTGTGCTACCACACCTGCCCGCGTGATGCACTGGATGTAAAATTTTTTAAAAAAAATTATAAAATAGAAAATAACGAATATTATTCTCCTCACTATTTCAACGTTAGAGATGAAAGAAATAAGCACAAATTTGTATGTTATTAAAAATAAAACCACTAAAAGATTATATTACATGAACTTCAATTTCTTATTATTATTTCTGGGGCATTTACGGTAAAATATTTACATTACATGCAGGCCTAAATCTAAAAACTGGATCTTCATGAACACTCCAACATGTTTTAGAGATTGACATTGGCTCTTGTTGATAGTCATAGCATAACAAAAAATTAGTGGAAACCGACGTTTTGAAAATTTAAACGTTATTCTATGATCAGATGTGGTCAAACTCATTCGTGGAATAAGCACTCTTTGTCCTCTGCTTTCTCGAGTTAATACTTTACCCCGCATGATATTTTTCCCATTATTATGGGAACCAATGTACTGCAAGTCAATACTTAATCCCCGGACATTTTTTCTCAGTCTTGTCGGAACCAATGTACTGCTGGTCAATATTTCACTCTCCAAGATATTTTTCACACTATTGTCGGAACCAATGTACTGTCAGTCAATACTTCACTCCTAGAATTTTTTTTCTTCATTCTTGTGGGAACCAATGTACTGTTCGTCAATAGTTCACCCTCCAAGACATTTTTTACCATTCTCGTCACAACCAATGTACTGCCAGTCAATGCTTCACCCACCAGGACATTCTCTCCCACTCTCATCGGAACCCATGTACCCGCCCGCGTGGTGCGCGCGGATGTAAAGTTTTAAAAAAATATATAAAATAGGAAGAAAAAAAACATAGTACTATTCTCCTCACTATTTCAAAGTTAAAAATAATTGGAAAGTTAATCACAAAATTGTATGTTTTAAAAAATAAAATCACTAAAAGATTATATTACATAAACTTAAATTTCCTATTCTTATTAAGATGATAGCAAGTCAAACACCTCCAAATATCTCATTGGAATTTCAATTTCATTGAAGATGATCGCCAGTTGAACATCCCCTCAATGATCTCATTATCATACACATTGATTTAAAACAAAAAAATCCAACTATTTGCTTACATGAATGAATAGTACTTTCAAACGTATGTCCCATATAAAATCAATATTTTACCATTTCCTTCAAAATAAAATTCCGAGAAACTCCATGGCATTGAAACCCAATTTCATTCCCCAATTAAACAAATTGTCAGTCAAACACCCCCACTCACCCATGATTTCGTTGGAATTTCAATTTCATTGAAGGTGATCTCCAGTCGAACATCCCCCAATTATCTCATTATCATGCACATTATTGATTTAAAATGAAAAATCCAACTATTTTATTACATGAATGAACTGTAATTTCAAACGTTGTCCCATATAAAATCAATATTTTACCATTTTATTCTAATATAAAATTTCGAGAAGCCCAATGGCATTGAAACTCGATTTCATTCCCCAATTAAACAAAATGATTGTCTGTCAAACACCCCCATTCACCCATGATCTCATTGGAATTTCAATTTTAGTGAAAATGATTGCCAGTCGAACATCCCCCAGTTATTTCATTATCATACAAATTGATTTAACACGATAAAATCAAACTATTTGCTTACATAAATGAACAATACTTTAAGACATGTCCTATATAAAATTAATATTTTACCATTTTCTTCTAATATAAAATTTCGAGAAGCCCAATGGCATTGAAACCCGATTTCATTCCCGAATTAAACAAAATGATTGTCAGTCAAACACCCCCACTCGCTCATGATCTCATTGGAATTTCAATTTCATTGAAGATGATCGCCAATCGAATACCTCCATCATGATCTTATTAGCATATGCATTGATTGAAAACAAAAAATCCAACTATTTCCTTATATGAATGAACAAAATTTTCAAAAGCATGTCACACATAAAATCAATGTTTTACCATTTCCTTCTGATATAAAATTATAAGAAGTTCAATGGAATTTAAGCCCAATTTCATTCACCAATTATTCAAAATGATCCGGTAAAATTGGATTGATAAGATAATCGTCAATCGAACACTCCCTCCTACAAATTTTATCGATAAGATGAGAACCATTCAAATATCTTCTCCCCCATTGATCTCATTGGAATTTCAATTTCATTTAAGATGATCGTCAGTCAATCATCACCCCATGATCTAATTATCATATGCATTGCTTTAAAATGATAAATTCAATTATTTTCTTACATGAATGAATAGTACTTTAAATAACATGTCACATATAAAATCAATATTTTATCATTTCTTCTAATATGAAATGCCGAGAAGCTCAATGACATTGAACCCTAATGTCATTCACCAATTAATAAAAATGATCTGCTCAAATTGATTGATAAGATGATTGCCAATTAAATACCCACATGATCTCATTATCATATGGATTGATTAAAAATGAAAAATCCAACTATTTGCTTAGATGAATCAACAGTACTTCAAAAAATGTTACATATAAAATTAACATTTTACCATTTCCTTCTAATATGAAATTCCGAGAAGTCCAATAGCATTGAAGCCCAATTTCATTCACCAATTAATCAAAATGATCCGTTCATCATTGAAGGGTTGTCACTCCCAAATGAGACTTTTTCATACACACTCTGTCGAACTCGAGACCTTTGGTTAAGCTGACACAGCCCCAAACCACTCAGACCAACTGCATTTGGTAATATGATTATATTATTGAAGATAGTTTTTTTTTAAAAAAAAATTACAGTCGTATGTGGCATCATTCCCCATCCAAAAAAGTGAAATAATGATTTAAAACATTCGAACTAATAGGACTTTTTGATGATTTTAAAAATATTAAAATTAAGTATTTTATTCTATACAACGCGAAATCAAATTGTATTGTTTTAATTATAATATTTGCATTAAAGGTCTTGTATATATTAATTATAATATTTTGAAAATTATGATCCGTAAAACCATTTAATATACTCACTAAATTCAATTTGTATAAACATTACATCTCTCTTATATGTGTATGAGAATAACTAATCCTATTAATTGTGTAATTAAAAAAAACGATTGAATATATATTTTATAGTCCCGATATAATCAAATGAGATGTACGCAGAATGAGTGAATAGAGATTCAAAGACTTCATTTGAAATGGCGGATGCACTCATTTGATACAATGTATTTTATTAATTGAAAATATTGTCAAGGCTACATGATGGCTATTAATGGAAAGTGTAATATATAGTAATCATTATAGTAATGGTGATCCATTTAATTATTTATTTAAATTTAAACAAACATTTTAATAAAATTTAATTGTAGAAGGGTAAAATAAAAATAATCAATTTTCAAAATCAGAAATTATAAATTTTCAAAAAATTGTGCACATTAAATGTGAAGTGACTAACCCAAATGAATTTAGAATCCCCACATAATACTATTTATTTGTCTATAAATTTAAATAAAGTATTTTCTAAGTACTTAAATGCTTTCATATTAATTTTTCTTAGAAAACGTAGTAGGTAGTCAAACTTTAATTACTATATAAATTTATTTTATTAATAACATTCCCCATAATCATTATACATATTAACTTTTTAAAAACTTTAAATTTTTTTATTGTATCCATTGAATAACTATTCAAATGTAGTCATCATTGTTCGTCAATTCTATGGGAACTACAACACAATTATAAATTTTATATCTCAATTTAACTATTTAAAAAATTATTCAAGATATGTAATTGCTCGTTAAACTATATAATATTTTTATATTAATCACATACATAATTATATACTACATGTTATTAATACTGGTATATCTTAAATGCAATAATACAATTTTTATAAAACAAAATAAAAGAACATGTATTATTAAGATATCAATATAACAAAAAAAAAGAAAAAAAACACACACACTTAATAATTACAAATATTATCATAACAGATTTACAAAAACAAATGACATTCTTTTTTACTAATTTTCTATCTTCAATATGGTACTTTACTACTTTCTTGGTGAAAACTCTTCCATAAAATTCTTTAGTGCCAATCGACATTCTTCTTTGGTCAGTCAACCAATCAACATTCTTCGTGGACATCCTACAATAAGCTGCATGAGATGAAGAAACATAGACATTGATTAAAACTTCAAATACAATCAAACTTATGAAGAAATATTTTTATAAATCTGAGTTCAATTAATAAAAATTAAAAGAAGACGAAGAATAAATTTCATTAACTAATAATAAAGATAAAGCTGAATACCAACTCCGAGTCTTGTTGATGCAACTGAAACAAAAGAAAAGAATATGAGCAATAGCAAAAAACTAAAATAAAATAAAAATACATTGCACATGCAAAATAACAAAACAACAACATTAGAATATTAAACAAATTATCCAACATATAAAATAAAAGAAATAAAAAGAACTTTGACGAAAAAAGAGCATGAGGAGAGGGGAAGGACGCCCATTGTCCATTGCTTTTCATGGCAAAGTGTTGCCCATTTCACATAATTCCACCAGATGCACACTGCAAGGAGGTAGATCAGTTTTTACAGTACTTAGTCATGTTGATGAAACCGAAGGGAAATCTAAAAGCAGAGTAAATTTCCATGTATAAATATAAGTGACACTAATATGCATAACAAATTTTAACTCCATAGAAACATACTATCCGGAAAAGAAAAACGTTCAAATCACAGCGCTAGTTATTTTTGCTATAATCGCAAAGGGGATTGCCAAGGATAAAACTTGATTTAAGCAATACTGATGGAAGTAAAATTATATAAGTTCAACATATACCTTCCAGCATCACAATATCCGAGGGGTTTCATTGGATTAAAATGATTAAACCTTATCGCTTCCCCACCATCTATAATCTGCAAATGATGTGGATCAATATCAGTAGAGAAAGTCCAGCATAAGCTAAGCACAATATTTACATAGGCATGAATGCCATAAGCATCCACTACAAAAGCTTGAAATGAACTGCAAAATAAGCTAAAGAAGAGTGCAAAACACGAAATATGATTTATGAGGATGTGAACAAAAGAGGGCATATATATACTACTAAACAAAGGAGGAAATGAAAGGGTATAGAATGAATGACATTAAATATGTATGGAAAATGAAAATGTGAGTTAAAGAAAATATTTTCTGGATTTCTTTTTATACAATGGCATTTTGGTAAATAATTCAATGTGTGAGAGAGAGTGTATAAATTGTTGAATTTAGAGGGGAGGGGAGAATAGAGGGAAAATGTGTGTGTGGAGGACTATGTTGTTATTATATACTAGAACTACCCGCCCGCGCGATGCGCCAGGCTCAGATTATAATTATAATGTTGTCTTTCTCATTGTGAGAACATGCATACATAAAAGAAACTAACATAACCATACTAAGAAAAATAATATAACATTTTATTTGTTCATAACAAAAAAATTGTAAAATTTTATATATATTTTGAAAAATATATATATATATTATTTCCATTTATACAATATTTAATTTTATACAATCACTAATTAATAATCTTTATTATTAGATGTGGGCTTAAATGGGTCAGCCCGCGGGCAGCACCCATTTAGGACCCCATCGATTGAATATTAATTCATATTGTTTCAAAAATTGAATGAATAGAACAACGTAATCAAACATCTAAATCATTATCTTTTGTTGTACATTATAAAAATAGTTGGTACATTTTAGTATTTTCTTATTATTTATTTTATTGGTATCAATTTTTTAAGTTTAATTTTTTTTCTTATAGTTATATGTCACGCAATTGTTGTATTAGTTGTAAAATAGTTACATAAGTTTAATTATTAAATTCAAAAATAATAGTATTCAATTAGTATAATTGAACAATATATATATATATATATATATATATATATATATATATCAATTTAGAGGGTGTTTGGATTAGCGATATGAAACATATTATTTGATTATTGCGTTTTCAAAACGCAAATAATCAGGTTTGCAGCACCTTTTTTTAGCGGTTAAACTGATTATTTGCGTTTTGGAAACATAATAATCAGATATTCAAATTTTTGAGCTTATCCAAACACCCTCTTACAGACAATATCACGATAAACGCATTCATATGAATAAGAGTTATTTAAGTACCAATTTATTTTAGTTTTGTTTAAAAATTATATCAATTATACAAATTTTTCGATGGAAAATTTCCCTAAATGGCCACGGTTTTGTGTATTGTTATACTACCTCCGTTCTCATTTAAGTGCTCCATTTGCATAATAGTAACTATTCATTAAGTAACTTTGATCAAATGTTTAACATAGTTCTATAAGATAAAATATAGTCAAGTGAGATCTTGTTAGATTCGTCTAATAACGTAGTTTTAGAATATCAAATTTTTATAATTTTTACTTATATAAAATTTGAGTTATAAACATTTAAAAATGTGTATTGGACTGCGTGAAATGCAGAAGTGGAGCACTTATATGAGAACAGAGGTAGTATCAATTAAAGCCACTATTTTTAAGTTTGTAGTATTTTTAAATCGATAGATAAATAGATATCAATACAATTTAAATTGTTTTTTGGCAATCAATTAAATGTTGAAGGTTGGTTTTTGTTTATAGAAAAAAATATGTGGAAGGAAAATTTTTAAGAATATAAATATATAATGTAGAATATTTTTTTCTATTTTGAGTAATATTATTAACCTTTTTTAGGTGAATACCAGGGTATCCCCAGGCCACATTGGACCTAAGACTAATCCCTCGAGGATCTGCAAGGGCAATTAAGGGCGCCTCTCCCAAAGCAGTAATATTATTAACCTTTAAAACAATAAAATGTTAAACATAATTATTTAGTGGAAGTTGGTCAATAATCAAATACTGACTATTTTTAGAAAATTGATATTTATTTGACTGATTGTTAGGCAATAATGTATGTTTTTAAAATTATGTTAATTTGGTTTCTTGATTAAGCAAAGCAAACGAAGCATGTCCAAAAGTAAACCAACCCCTTGGACTGCTACGAAAAACATCAATGGATTTCAAATTTTCTCATCAATTATGATATTCTTTTGTAAATTGTGCCATTTTGGACCTCGATTTTCTATGGAATCTTCTATGTTTATGATAATTATAATGATGTTTTAAATTATTTTATTTTTTAATTAAAGTTTAAATTATATATCAAATTCGATCCATAAATTCAAATTAAATCAGTATTTTGATGAGTTTATTAAATTGATGTTAGTTTAGGATAAACCAATAGTATCTTTCATTTTCTTTTTCTTTTTTTTAATAAGATAATATGTTATTTTAGGTAGGATTTCAATTCCATAGACCGTATTTTGGATGAATTTTTTTGTGTAAATGGAAATTGGTTCAGATATCATTAAATTAAATTTATTTATAGTAATAAGAAGTTTTACTTTTAAAAATGATTTATGCTCAATAATTTAAAAGGATTTAGGATATAATTATAATAAATAATCAAACTGTTATATATTTTAGTTAACATATAAATTATAAATCATATATATATTCAATTCATAAAATTTTAAATGAAAATTTTGGGGATTTGATTAATAGAATTTATATTTTGGAACACTTTTTTTTTATTCGACTATTAGTTACAAAATTAAAGACTTTTAATAGATATCTTAACCATTTAAACTTAAATGTCTGAATAGAGTTGGAATCTTAATTTGGTTATAACTAAGAATAAAACTACAACTATGATACAAAATATATTCTTTTTATATATTTTTTTAGGATGAGACATTGAAGGCCTGAAAAAGGGTGGGAGTCCATGCCACATAATTGTAAAGAGAATAAAGGGGATGGATAGGAGCCGGGTGGGGATACGATCCCATAACCTATAGGTTGGGTGTTGGGGTAGTGTTGGAGCGGCCAAAAATCGGACCGTCCAAGGACCTTTTTCTCTTCAAGGGAAGCGGCCGGAAAAGGATCAAACCGGCTCGGGTCCGAAATCAGATTTAGAGAAAGTGCGCCCATAAAAATATATGAAGAATCGTCGGCCGAATTGCCGAACGGTTGAGACTCCAACAAATCCAATTCCAATGATTTTGACATTATTGCATCTGATTCATTGAAATACTCATTCCACCGCCACTCATCAGCAAAAAGGCAATAATAGGCACATATATTCACATACGCAGGGAACAAAATGAAGCATCTATCATGTATATTGATCCTTTATTCAAAGAACAAATACAGTTACAGATTTGAAATTATTGTACATTCTCAACTAACCGAATATGCGACCAGAACGCAGGAAGTCCGATCAATTGGGAATTTCTGATAATCAAGCGTGATACCCGTGCTCTTGGTTTGAATCCACCAGACTTGAATATGCGTTAGATCTTGAATGCGCAGGAAGTCCAAATCTCATGAATCTCTCTATAATCGAACGGACACACACCATCAAGGAATTTGGAATAATGAATTTACCGTCGACCAAGGGGAAGCGGCTAATTCATTTAGGATTGAGCTAGCTAAACTAGGAAAAACTATAAAGGGAAAACTGTAAAGGAAAGCAATAAAGGAAAGCAATAAAAGTACTGAAAAAGTAAAATACAATGTAACACCCCGGATTTGATAACCCAGGCCGAGGTGTCACCGCCGCACCTCCCTAGCAAGACACGGTTTCTCCGAGCTTGCTAAAGAGATGCAAGGCTATAAGTGTTGGAAAAAGTTTAAAAGCAAGTCCGGAATTACTTAAAAATAATAATGTAATATCATCCATACATGATTAAAATAATAAGTTGCAGCGGAAATTAAATACAGGGCCGACATGGCCAAAACTCGGGTTAACAAGCCCGTATGCAAGTCATGTAGAACAAATAATTAAATACCCAAAGTGATCCCCGATGCATGATCATGCTCCGTACTCTGTAATGGGAAAATGAACAACGGGGTTTATCAGTATATAAAATACTGAGTAAGTTAAGCCCTTACAAAGCAATTTAAGGGGTTACATGTGTTTAAATCCAAAGATTCACTTGTCATGCATTACTTTAAAAATCCATATTTTATTCGCAGCGGAAAACATGTTTAATTTATTCAAGACGACAATGCATAATTTAAAAGACTAAATTTTAAAGGCGGAATTTAAAGGCATAATTTAATGATGTAATTTAAATGCGTAATTTAAAAACATGATACAAAAGATTTAAGCGTAATCAACACTCACACAAGTCTTTTATATTTTATCCCGCAACTAAGAAGATGACACCACACAAGAGAGATCACTAACGAGGCAATCTCAAAAATCATAATCAGTTAGCCGGTGAACCGGCGGCCGCAGCCATATCAGTATTGACTGCCGTTTTGGCTAGCCATGTATCTCGATTGCCATTTCGGCAAGCCGTGTGTATCTACTGTCAATTTGACAGGCATGTATATCAACTGTCGTTTGACAGGCCTTTCAAACGGTTTCACTACCACTCGGGCAGGCCGTGTATTTCCCACTGCCGATTTGGCAGGCCATGTGCACAACTGCCGTTTTGGCATATAAAGGAGACCACTAACGAGGCAGTCTCAAAAGATAGTAGGACCACTATCGAGGCAGTCCAAATAATTTGTATGAAGATCGGCTCAGCCTAGTGAACGGGATTTTTCGAAAGTTCATATTTCAAAGTTATCAAAGGATCGATATCGCGTTTTCATAGTTCGAGTTTTCTCAAGTTCGAAAAATCCTATTCGAGGCAGTTCACGCCTTTCTTAATTTAAAATTCGTTTTTCCTCCAAAAATTCTGAAACTTGGCCAGTAATTCAAAAACACACACACGAACAACTTTCATGTTTTAAGTTTTTGGAAATAAGGTTCCGAAGTGAGTTGAAATTTGAGTTTATTGCAAAGAATAATTTATGTCTTAAAAACTGTTTTCGTCACAGGTTCGTGTAACGCCGATTAAAAATTCATTTCAAAACCAATCGATGTGAAATTTTACAGTAACTACACGACACATTAAGGAACAACTTTCATGTTTTAAGTTTTTGGAAATAATGAATTCTTGGTACTCAAAAATCGAGTGCAACTCACTGCATACTCATGGCCCTTAAAACGAATTCAAAACAGTTCTAAAAACTTGGCCGTTTGACATATCAAATGAACACCAAAATTCGTGAAATTTTGTAGGCATAATCTAGACACAATTATCTACAACTTTTGTTTAGAAATGCAAAGTTAAATCATTCGAAAAATGGGTGAAAAACATGCATCAAGTTGAATGAAGGAATCTGTCACAGATTTGAATCGTTCGGTTTGATACAGAAAGTTCATGGCGAAAATTGGGATAGCAAAACTTAATGTCAATGGCTGAAATTTGGACACAAGATAGATAAAGGTGTTAGGAACAACGTCTATGTTGAAAAGTTTTCGGTTTGAATTCCCGAAGGTCGCGTTTTTGGCGAGTCTTTAAAATTGGACGAAAATAGGGTTTTTGAAAACCGATTTTTGTTACAAGCCTATATCTCGAGATTTAAACAACAAACAACCACGAAAATTTGTGAGTAAGGTTTTAACTTACTTAGTTAGAGAATAGGGTCGCTGGATTGGGTTTCCGGACGTCCTAGGGTCACGACGAACGGCCAACTTCTCTGATCGCTTTTTGTTCGTTTTCCGGCGGGAAATCGTAGTAAGGAAAAAGGGTTAGAATATGAGTTTCTGAGATCTATGGACGAATTGAAACTTTGTGTAATAGCTTACCAAGAGTCTAGAGGGCAGGGGCTTGTCCCGGTCGTCCCGTCGTCGCCGGAATACTCGCCGGAAAGTGGTGTCGAAGGAGTTTTGAACTTGGAGAGGGAAGATGGAGTGTCTAGGGTTTGTTTACTGAAAATAAGGGGTAGGGGGCGCCCAATACCGAGTTTATGCACTTCCCTACTGCTGGGATCCGTTTACCATCGAAGAGAATGGTAATTTAGGCAAGAAAATCGCCATGGAAGGAAAGTTTACACCTCCTGCACCTCTGGCGCGCTGGTGACGCGCACCTAAGCTTTTGTCCGCGCGGAGCACGCGTGGTCTGCCCTGGAGTCGCGACTCCTCCGTCCGCGCGGTGGCCGCGCGGCGGCGCGCGGAGAGCGCGGGCCGGCCGGACCGGCCGGTTCGGCGGTCCGCGTGGTCCGTCGGGTCTTTTCTTCTTTTCTCGATCGGGTTTCTATCCCCTACGTTTTCGGTTCGACTTTTCGGGTCATTTCTGGGGTTACGATTCCTTTCTAAATTTTATTTTGGCTCCAATGAATTTCATATTTGAAATCAAGAATTCGTCGAGTTCGAATCCGTCGGCTTGAATTCGTCGTCCTGTGGTTCCCGTGCAATAATTTATCTAATTAATTTATTTCCGACTTCACGGGTTTTTGGAATTAAAATTCTTTTCCTTCTTGAATTTAATTCCAATTCTTTTGGGATTAATCCATGGAATATCTTCGGGCTTCCTTTCCCTCTTTCATCCCATTTCGACTTGACCAAAATTTGGGTTCGAATTCTTTGAATTTATCGGTCATGCCATTTCCGAGCAATAATTTATTGTAATAAATTATTTTCTTTTCGGAAATAAATTTTTATTTTGCTGTAAAAATCCCGGGTATTACAGTCTACCCCCCTTAAGAATCAACTTCGTCCCCGAAGTTGTGCCCTCACTTCCTTTTGGCTCAATTTAATGTTGGGGTATTTCCATCTACCTTCCTTTGAGGATGAACGTCTTCCACGAGAAATTAATTACATTCCTTTGAATGTGAATTAAATTTCTCGGGTGTTACATCCTCTCCCCCTTAGGAATCAACTTCGTCCTCGAAGTTGGGCGTTAGCTCCTCGCGAGCTCGGTCGTTGTTTGGTTGCGTGATTGTATTATTGCGTTTTATTGTTTGTTATTATTTGACTGAACCCAGAATTGAAATTTCCAAGTTGCCTACGTACCCTGTGAAGGGATCAAGTCATTACGTAGTTCAAAACAATTTGAATTTGTTTATTTTTGATTGGATACAATTCGTAGAGTCGAACTCAAAAATAAATGCAGTTATCGATGCTTGAAAACTTCTTACGGTTGCTTGGGCCGAGTGGTCACGTCCTCTCTCCTATTTATGTTTTCTATTCGCGTCCGGCAGTCACGCAGCCGATGACCATGTCGACCGCACCGAAGGCATGCTCCAGGCTGAGGGCATCCTCTTGCGAAATGT
Source organism: Hygrophila difformis (assembly GCA_030278955.1). NCBI lineage: Eukaryota > Viridiplantae > Streptophyta > Magnoliopsida > Lamiales > Acanthaceae > Hygrophila > Hygrophila difformis. The sequence continues at coordinate 47,337,502 of JAOANR010000002.1, read as the reverse complement.
GGTTTACCACACTTTGGACATGGTGGCGCATAGTCACCATGGTTGAAGACTATCCCCTTGTTACGTCCATTGTCGTCTTGATGTGGTTGGTTCGAGTTTCTACGGACATGGTCCTTATTCCTCTTGTATCCTCCTTGTGATATTTGGTTAGTCCCACCTACCGGTTTCCGTTTCAGTCCTTGAACTCGTGCAACCGCTACTGCACGATCATATACAGCTTGTAGGTTAGGGTAGTGCTCACCCGTGATCACCTCTCTAATAGATAGGTTCAATCCCATCTCGAACTTCTGTACCTTCTCTACATCAGTTGGCACCAGTCTCGGCGCGAACCGCACCAACTCCTTGAAACGATTATAGTATTCTTGGACCGTTTTTCCTCCTTGCCTCAGTGTCAGAAATTCCTCATACATAGCAGCCTTCGTGCTCAAGGGATAAAAATGATCCCTAAGCAGATCCGTGAATTCTGACCATGTGTAGGGCTCGTCGTACTCTGCACGATTCCATTGGGTGGCTTGCCACCATTCATCCGCCTCGCCTCCTAAGTAGTATGAGGCTACGTGGACCTTTTCCCCTTCGGGACACTTTACGGCGTTCAACAGCTTATTGAACGTCCGTATCCATTCCTCTAGCCGAGCCGGGTCCTCTTCGCCGGCGTAGTGGGGTGGTTGGTAAGGGTTTACCAAGGCTAAGTAGTTGACCCGGGTTACCGGTGGTGGTACACCCGCTTGTGCACGTTGCACTTCAACATTTCCTAATACTACGAGAACTTCCTCGACAGTCCTTAGACGCTCATCCATATTGTTGGGAACATGAGGCACTCGCCCTTCTATGTTCTGAGGGGTCTCATTATTGTTCGGTGTGTTGGGGAGGTCAGCGTTAGTGTTGTTTGGGATTTCCTTTCTCGATTTTCCCTTAGTTGCCATTCTCTGTTATCAACACACGTGAAGATGAGTTTCTAATCTAAGGCAAGTTAGCGTTCAAGAAAATCTATAAGGTAGGATTGGAAAGAGGTAATAGATAGGAGAATGAAACTTAGGTGATCAAATGATAAGACTGAGGCAGAATTAGTTTAAAGCAAACACTTCTAAGTCAGGGTCATGACCAATTTGAAGGTAAGAGTTTTGACACTGTTAATTCACATAAAAAAAAAATTAGCGCGATATTCATGTATGTATGTATGCGAATGCATGTATGCTTTATACAATGCTACCCCAACCCCGAAAAGTATTTTCGTGACTTTAAAAACTTGTTGGAAAAATTTTTATGCATATATAAATATTTTCCATGGGTTTAAAATAAATTTTGTTCCATGGAAATAAAACTTAAAATTTAAAAATAATAATAATGGTACTTAAAAATTTAAAAATAATATTAATATTTGTTTAAAAATCCTTGGCCTCTATATTGGCCAAAATAATAATAATTTAAAAATATTTCCGGGCTCTGATACCACTCTGTAACACCCCGGATTTGATAACCCAGGCCGAGGTGTCACCGCCGCACCTCCCTAGCAAGACACGGTTTCTCCGAGCTTGCTAAAGAGATGCAAGGCTATAAGTGTTGGAAAAAGTTTAAAAGCAAGTCCGGAATTACTTTAAAATAATAATGTAATATCATCCATACATGATTAAAATAATAAGTTGCAGCGGAAATTAAATACAGGGCCGACATGGCCAAAACTCGGGTTAACAAGCCCGTATGCAAGTCATGTAGAACAAATAATTAAATACCCAAAGTGATCCCCGATGCATGATCATGCTCCGTACTCTGTAATGGGAAAATGAACAACGGGGTTTATCAGTATATAAAATACTGAGTAAGTTAAGCCCTTACAAAGCAATTTAAGGGGTTACATGTGTTTAAATCCAAAGATTCACTTGTCATGCATTACTTTAAAAATCCATATTTTATTCGCAGCGGAAAACATGTTTAATTTATTCAAGACGACAATGCATAATTTAAAAGACTAAATTTTAAAGGCGGAATTTAAAGGCATAATTTAATGATGTAATTTAAATGCGTAATTTAAAAACATGATACAAAAGATTTAAGCGTAATCAACACTCACACAAGTCTTTTATATTTTATCCCGCAACTAAGAAGATGACACCACACAAGAGAGATCACTAACGAGGCAATCTCAAAAATCATAATCAGTTATCCGGTGAACCGGCGGCCGCAGCCATATCAGTATTGACTGCCGTTTTGGCTAGCCATGTATCTCGATTGCCATTTCGGCAAGCCGTGTGTATCTACTGTCAATTTGACAGGCATGTATATCAACTGTCGTTTGACAGGCCTTTCAAACGGTTTCACTACCACTCGGGCAGGTCGTGTATTTCCCACTGCCGATTTGGCAGGCCATGTGCACAACTGCCGTTTTGGCATATAAAGGAGACCACTAACGAGGCAGTCTCAAAAGATAGTAGGACCACTATCGAGGCAGTCCAAATAATTTGTATGAAGATCGGCTCAGCCTAGTGAACGGAATTTTTCGAAAGTTCGTATTTCAAAGTTATCAAAGGATCGATATCGCGTTTTCATAGTTCGAGTTTTCTCAAGTTCGAAAAATCCTATTCGAGGCAGTTCACGCCTTTCTTAATTTAAAATTCGTTTTTCCTCCAAAAATTCTGAAACTTGGCCAGTAATTCAAAAACACACACACGAACAACTTTCATGTTTTAAGTTTTTGGAAATAAGGTTCCGAAGTGAGTTGAAATTTGAGTTTATTGCAAAGAATAATTTATGTCTTAAAAACTGTTTTCGTCACAGGTTCGTGTAACGCCGATTAAAAATTCATTTCAAAACCAATCGATGTGAAATTTTTACAGTAACTACACGACACATTAAGGAACAACTTTCATGTTTTAAGTTTTTGGAAATAATGAATTCTTGGTACTCAAAAATCGAGTGCAACTCACTGCATACTCATGGCCCTTAAAACGAATTCAAAACAGTTCTAAAAACTTGGCCGTTTGACATATCAAATGAACACCAAAATTCGTGAAATTTTGTAGGCATAATCTAGACACAATTATCTACAACTTTTGTTTAGAAATGCAAAGTTAAATCATTCGAAAAATGGGTGAAAAATATGCATCAAGTTGAATGAAGGAATCTGTCACAGATTTGAATCGTTCGGTTTGATACAGAAAGTTCATGGCGAAAATTGGGATAGCAAAACTTAATGTCAATGGCTGAAATTTGGACACAAGATAGATAAAGGTGTTAGGAACAACTTCTATGTTGAAAAGTTTTCGGTTTGAATTCCCGAAGGTCGCGTTTTTGGCGAGTCTTTAAAATTGGACGAAAATAGGGTTTTTGAAAACCGATTTTTGTTACAAGCCTATATCTCGAGATTTAAACAACAAACAACCACGAAAATTTGTGAGTAAGGTTTTAACTTACTTAGTTAGAGAATAGGGTCGCTGGATTGGGTTTCCGGACGTCCTAGGGTCACGACGAACGGCCAACTTCTCTGATCGCTTTTTGTTCGTTTTCCGGCGGGAAATCGTAGTAAGGAAAAAGGGTTAGAATATGAGTTTCTGAGATCTATGGACGAATTGAAACTTTGTGTAATAGCTTACCAAGAGTCTAGAGGGCAGGGGCTTGTCCCGGTCGTCCCGTCGTCGCCGGAAAGTGGTGTCGAAGGAGTTTTGAACTTGGAGAGGGAAGATGGAGTGTCTAGGGTTTGTTTACTGAAAATAAGGGGTAGGGGGCGCCCAATACCGAGTTTATGCACTTCCCTACTGCTGGGATCCGTTTACCATCGAAGAGAATGGTAATTTAGGCAAGAAAATCGCCATGGAAGGAAAGTTTACACCTCCTGCACCTCTGGCGCGCTGGTGACGCGCACCTAAGCTTTTGTCCGCGCGGAGCACGCGTGGTCTGCCCTGGAGTCGCGACTCCTCCGTCCGCGCGGTGGCCGCGCGGCGGCGCGCGGAGAGCGCGGGCCGGCCGGACCGGCAGGTTCGGCGGTCCGCGTGGTCCGTCGGGTCTTTTCTTCTTTTCTCGATCGGGTTTCTATCCCCTACGTTTTCGGTTCGACTTTTCGGGTCATTTCTGGGGTTACGATTCCTTTCTAAATTTTATTTTGGCTCCAATGAATTTCATATTTGAAATCAAGAATTCGTCGAGTTCGAATCCGTCGGCTTGAATTCGTCGTCCTGTGGTTCCCGTGCAATAATTTATCTAATTAATTTATTTCCGACTTCACGGGTTTTTGGAATTAAAATTCTTTTCCTTCTTGAATTTAATTCCAATTCTTTTGGGATTAATCCATGGAATATCTTCGGGCTTCCTTTCCCTCTTTCATCCCATTTCGACTTGACCAAAATTTGGGTTCGAATTCTTTGAATTTATCGGTCACGCCATTTCCGAGCAATAATTTATTGTAATAAATTATTTTCTTTTCGGAAATAAATTTTTATTTTGCTGTAAAAATCCCGGGTATTACAGTCTACCCCCCTTAAGAATCAACTTCGTCCCCGAAGTTGTGCCCTCACTTCCTTTTGGCTCAATTTAATGTTGGGGTATTTCCATCTACCTTCCTTTGAGGATGAACGTCTTCCACGAGAAATTAATTACATTCCTTTGAATGTGAATTAAATTTCTCGGGTGTTACATACAAAGATAGAGTAAATTGGGGGTTGACCAAGGGGTGGTCTTTCTTCTTCATGAGTTGGGGTATTTATAGATGTCTTGAGAAAATAACTCCCCACTTGATAAAATAACTGCTTCTCTGAAAATAACTTCTCTTCCAACCTATTCCTCTGTAACCGACCCATCTTTCAGCCGAATTCTGGCTTTTCTGCCGAATTCGGCCCATGTCTCCGTGACCGAGTTCCTTACTTTTCCTCATTTTGACCGGCTTGATCGGATGGTCACAACAGATGCCCCCGTACTTGGTTCAAATTCTCCAAAGAATGAGAACTAAGTAATTTCTTGGGTCTCTTCTCTCTTCGACTTAGCCGAGATACTCCCTAGTTCACAAATCCTGACTCAGCCGATTTGAGAATTAGTCTTTCCCTACTACCTTGTCTTGACGCCTTCTCAAACACTAAGATCTCACAAATGTTTAGGCTATTTCCAATGAACCTTCTGATCGCCATCGTCTCATCTTTTTCCAACTCAATAATGAATCCAAGTGCTTAAAATCTATCCTGGGACCCACTAAACTTCATTAACTTGATTACTATGGCTTAACTGATCCCTGATGACTTTCAGAAACCCAATTCCGATCATACCATCAAAAACAAATTTAAAAATCATACATACTTCCCGGCGACTTCTCGCCGAGTTACTCTTTCATATGTCAATTCTTCTCCCTGCAGCCGTTGTTTCCAAGATACCGCCAAAGCTTATTGCCTCTGCCTGTCCACTGTCGGCGTCGTTGAACTTCTGCTCAATCAATAAATCGCTTCGGACGATCCGGACTGGTACACGCCTTGGCATTTTAATTGAGTATAATACTAAACATTTATAATTCTTCTCATCACCACAGCCGATAAGTGTTATGTCATACTCAATTTATATGGATTGTCTCAGTCATCTAAGTAACCTCAAATTGTTTCGGCCGAAACCCTAAGTAAGTCGGCCTAGTTTCACACTCTAGCCGAGTGGTAGTAATCCAATCAACTGAGTTTCTTTTTCAGATGCACTTCTCAAGCTTGAAAATTTTCATCGGAGCATCCGTACTCATACTTCATTTTCTTGTTTGAGTATTCTGTCTCGTTTTTCCAAATAATAGTATTTTGTAGATCCATTTTCTCTAATTATTTTCTTACTTCAGCCGAGAAGACAAACATACCTCTGTAGAAATTCTTGAACTCTGCTAGTCTGTCTTCATCATCCCGGCCGACACCATCAAACGATTATCGCAAAATTATTATTTTGCTAGCACAAGTCCCCATTCATCAAAGAGGAGAATGAAGTTTGAAATGATGTCTTTCGAAGTCAATTCAGCTAAATTCCATCTTGCTTCTGCACACAGCTGTAAATCCATTTCTTATTTCCACCCAACCACCACACTGCACATATTCTAAAGAACGACTGAATCAAGCTTCTTATTTATAATTTCGATTGATACCAATGCTTGACCTCTCCGGATGTCGCAAGCTTACTCTGTTGTCCGCCGCTATCCCATCTGCTTTTCCACTCAATGGCTGCGGCAACTCTTTTTACCTGACACTGCTGTCCATTGCCAGATGTTGATTTAATCCCTCAATTGCACCAATGAACATCACGTCACTACGCCTTCTTGTATGATATTTCTGGATGATTGGAATCGGCTGTAAAAATTACTTATGATTATTTACTCGAGTCTCATCCGATCCACTGCAATACCATACGAATATATTCTATCAAATCTGCTTCTCCGCTTGACCTGTAATGATCCTTTGATCGGGCACATGCCCTCTTGTTGTCGGAATCAACTCATCTGAGCGACCCAATATATTGTCGACTCGGCTTTAATATTATCTTCGGCCAAGCAGGGCAAACACTCTTATCCTTTGCCAAGCCTTTACCTTTTAATGGAGGCCGATTCTCAATCTCACGGCCATTTTGAGTCTCCGCTTCAAATTGCGTTTTATCCGACCCATTCATCCATCTATCTCGTTTTTCCGAAAGAATGGGTCCGAATGCATGATCACATCTTATGAACTTGTTGGCTTGACTTCCAAGTGACTGATCCGAATGTTCTTAATCTATAAAAAATACAGATCACAATGGCCATGATATACTACCAGGCCATTTTTGTAATTCTGAATGATTCCAAATATTTCCACCAATCTCGCATGAGCACCCTCAACTAGAAATTAAATCTTCCATCTCGAGTCGCTTCACCCGATCGCTACTTGCTCTCGTACTTAATAATGATTTCCTTTTTCGGCCAAATCATTCTACCGAAAAAAACATCATAAGAGCCATACTCCCACCGGCTGAATTTGCCATTCCCAATTCGCTGCTTTCGCCCCCAGACTAACTCCAGGATGGCATTTTTCAAAGCATCTTCAAGAGGGACCGCAAAGTATAATTTAATATAGATCCCAATAAAATTTCTCATCTGAATACGCTGTCTCACTTTGTTTCGGCCGAAACCTTTTCGCCAACTGCCCGATTTCGGCCGTTAACTCAGTGGTGCAATAAACCTAGTTTCGGACTTTGGTCCAATGATACAATCAGCCCAATTTCAGGCCTCAGCCGAATGATGTGATCAACATTGTTTCAGATGACGGCTACTGAATACAATCAATTCAAACTATTGACTTCGGCTGTACAATTGGCCCAATTTTAGATGTCAGCCGAATGGTATTATCAACATCGTTTCAGATGTCGGTCCAGTAGTTCAATCAGCTAAGTTTCCTTTTTTTTTTTATATATTTTGTCTCACTTCCACACTTCATCCCTGACCGACCATCATCACTGTTTGTGCTTTCATCTTTTCCCGCTGGTGATCCTTTTCGTCATTCCTCTCTAATCAATTATCGTACAGAAACATCTTTCAACATCGGCTTTAACCTTATCCTCATTCTGGAAGTCTATATATAGAGAGCTCACGACCTTGTACAAGATGAAGTATTGGACGAATAGCCTTTGTAACGTCCACCCCTCACTTCTCGGAGCCATCATCTGCTTCTGTGATGATCTTCGCATTCATTTTTTTTTAGCTTTCAATACCTCCGCTTGACTTTCCCAAATCGGCCGAGAAGATGAATATTAATCTTCGGCCGAAAGAGTCCACATCAATATCCAACTTATTCTGTTAACTCCCATCGATTGAACGAATTTAATAGAATGCCTCATCTATTCCGAATAATACTGAAGAGCATCAACACTACTCTGGAAAATATATCAATACCACTTCCTTAACTCTAAATTTACGCCAGGGTATTACCAGGGATGATTTCATGAATAATTCTTCAACTCAGTTTAAGAACTTCACCTCTAGGATGACTGTTCTCACTAGGCCGTGAATCAGCCCGGACTAACTAGGCCACTGGTCACTCCTTCGTCGGCCTTACTCATTACTTAAGAGTGAGTCAAACAGTCTGAGCATGCCCCCGAGCTAATTTGCTACTCCCATTTGGCCGTATTCGGCCTGAAATAAGCTCTCAATATTCGTATCAGATTTTGGATTTCCCCATCAATTTGGGTAGGGAGATGTTATCAAGTCTAAGCTTCTGGCCAGTATTAAACGATTTCTGTTAAACTCATTGTCTCTCCATGAAAGCAACTTATACACTCCACCAGCAATCTCTCGTAGCCTACCACTCTGTCTAGCCAAGTATATAATCATTGAATGTATTTTCCAGTCACAATGTACCAAATCTTTGATTGGCTTCAGAATTCATAGGTCAACATTTGACATGATCCATGCTAAGCCATTCGGACTTTAGTGTCTCAAAGATGCCTTGCTGGACAATATAAGGCGTATGACGAACTTGCTCACAGGACCTTGAAGTTGGTCCGCAGGCTACGCTCAATACGAAACACACTCATATCTTTCGTCCGAATAATCTGCTTCAACTTGCCAAACGATGGCTTACAAATCTGATATCTCAAAACTTATTTGGTAGACTTTGCACTAATGAATATGCTTGTAAAAATATGTTCAAAACATATCCACTTCTCACTGGACACCCATGATTTCTATGTTCATCCTCCATTCTAATGCCTCATTAATGTCACACTCAATCGGCCCAGATGTTCGGCCGAAGAGTTGTGAGTTTCTAATCTGATGCCACACTGAACTTGGTACTTTCTTGAAGCCCGATCAACTCGGAATGAGGCTTCAACTCGAAATGCTTTCAATTCTTCGTGGCATGATCAAATCAAAATAGAATAACCTCTCCAACATCTCAGCCATTGTTATCAAGCATAGTATTCGAGACACCAGCTTTAGTTGATCCTAAAATCATCACCTCGCTTTTCAGCCGAAGATACCGGGACAATGGAATATATATCGGCCGCTGACTCCAACTAGTTGGCCTTAGAGATGTGATGTAATAATGCTTTGATCTTAGCTGTACCTGCTAACTCTTTCGTGAAATTGGAGCAGTAAACAAAATTCATTGTTCTTGAAATCACCAGACTCTGGATGCTTCTTTATGAACAAATCCACAACTAATACCACTGCTCCATAATTTTCATCCGTTTCTTTTCTAAATTAAGGAGGCCGCAATTCGGCCCGGATAAAAGCGGCCTTGTATTAGCCTAGATAAACTTGACATCCGAGACTTCAGCCTGGATGAAACTAATAGCCGTGAGTCGGCCTAAACTATCCATGTTACGTTCTAGAAGAGTAACCAAACATTCTACTGTCTTGGCCGGCGGAAGAAGAATAGAAATTCTGGACTTACTGATGCAACGAAACAATTGGTAGTTGTCCATTTCAACACTCCGCCAGCAGATTAAATGTATTCTTCCCTGACAGTCAGTCATATTCCCAATTGGCTTTTTAATATGACCCATGCTAAGCCATACGGACTCTAGCATTTCAGGCGTGCCTGACTAGCCAATGTGAATCACCTGACAAACTTGAAGCGTGGAACAATCTGTCATCTCATCCAATAATCTTCCGATCTGAATTGGGTGACTCATTCGTCTAGCCCCATTTTTCAGTTTGTTGCATAACCTCCGCTGCAAGCTAGTTAGACGAACCGAACTCAAGAATGATGACAGACATATTCTGATGAAAATCCATCATGTTAATGTCATTCCTAGATGAATAATCACATATCGGCTTATTTCAGAAAAGTAGTGCCAACTCAAATTTTACGTATGACAATTAATTCTGAATAACCAACAACCTCCTGGGAAGTTCTAGCTTCAAAAATGATCTTTCTTTATAACGAACTTACAAGGCCGTAAGGCGGCCTGGACGAACTTAGCCGTGAATCGGCTTTGATGAACTTCTACCGCTGACTTGCAGATCTAAACTGATAAATGATCATTTTCCATTTCGAGCATATAGATGAATAAGGCCGTGAGTCGGCCTTTGATGAATCATTGCTTCAGCAATCAGGCCTGATGTTGGTCTGAAGCAATTCGAAGGACGTCTCTCCAAATTACCTTGAAAGTACTCTCTCATGCTTTATCTTGCTAAATGATCACTTGCAAACCCAATATCTAAAGACACATCTGGTAGACCATGAACTAATGAGTAGTGTCTGACTTGGAAAAATGCAAGACCTCTAAATATGTGTAATGCTCACTTTTTCTCGGCCATAACTCCATTGTGAATCGGCCGAAGTTTCATATTTTCTCTATTATCATACCAAAATGATGTATAATATGACACTGGTGTAACTAATTCATCTGCCAGCAATTCTTTCGAACTTGGTCTTCAAATTTCAAGGCTATGACGCACCAGTTTTTTCCAACAATTCGGGCAATTGCCCCCGGGAAGGTTGATCGCTCTCAATCCACCATTGAAGCATCTACTTGGTGGCAAATCTTCCCGATTCAATCGGCCCGTATTTCGGCCGAACTTAATCGCACTAGAATCCAACTGAGAGATATCGTGCCCGCAAAAACAAAATAAGTTATTGGCCGAGAAGGGCAGTTGACTGAGACAATGGCTGGCAGGCTGATTTCGGATGAAAACCCTACGATCATGAATACAGGTCCCACTACATGAATTAATGTCTCAATTCTCTCTTTTTTATTTTTATTCTATTTGAACCTTTATCCACAAAGCAGCACTCACAGACTCATTCTGTAATTTTAAATCAATTCATTTAACCTTCAACACTTGTGCTCACGGATACCTGTAGCTTCTCCTTGATAACCAATCCATCAAGAATTGAAACCCTTTCGATTGAAACTATTCTCAATGATATTTCCACGTCGGAGTAATTAGGCTGTCAGTTTTGCGTATATTTCTACACATAAGTCGGCCTGGTGTTACATATATCTCTTCCTTTCGGCCGAAATCGTTTTGTGAATCGGCCCTATTTTCAGATCTCATTCTTCGTTAATAGGCACACCTGTACCTATCTCAGAATCATCCCCAACTGAATGATTACTGATTTTTTTTTTCATGCTTGAACGTCGGATTACAAAATTTTGATACCGATGATCTAGGATGCCCGGTCGAACTAGATTGCAAATCCATCTTTCGTCGACCTCTCTTTCATAATAACTTGAGCTTGCTCCAGACAAATTTGTTTCTCTAAATAGGCCGTAGTCAGCCTGAATAAACTTCAAAAAATTACTCCCATGTCAATCGGCCTGAACTTCGGCCGAACCCAGTCCCACTGATTTCGTTCCAGGACTTACCCTGGTAATGGCGTTGCTATTCTTCCTTAGACTCCATTTTTTGCTAGGCCGAACTTAACTAATATGATCGGCCCATTCAATCATTTTCTTGAACCATTTTCTTCCAGCACCTCGTTGATCTTTGAACACCTTGATCTTAATATTTCTTGATTTCAACCTCCAAAATAGCAACTATCCACCAGCTCCTTGAGTAACAACTTTCTTGCTCGATGAACAAGGCCGTGGGTCGGCCGAATGAATTATCTAGACTTTCACTTGCTCTCCGAATTTCGAGCTAGTTATCTTCACACACATCTGGAATATACTAGCCCTGCCCCCGAGCTTTCTGGGGCTTTAGATCTGGCTTCCATTTTACTTAAATCTTTTGAATAAACCATCTTGATCTTGGCATCTTTACTTCGAACTGATATTACCAATGGATATTTTGTTGAGCGGCTTTAACAGAAACCTGCTCACCCAGATGACACCATTCAAATTAATCCAAATTCTTCAAAATATTGTAACTAATCACAATATTTTGACCACAACCAAACTCTTGCACTACCGCCGACTACCATCTCTTCATCTTGGTTCTATTGGTATGATCATTGTGGTTCGCAAACTCGGCCGAAGAAATGAATACCAATTCTAATTTTTCGGCCCGAGAAGACTTAAATCAACCTCCGAATTATTCTTGTAATTCGAGTATGACAAAACGAATTCAATGTAATGCCTCATCTATTTCTAGTTATAGTGACGACTATTGAAGTTGCAACATCCTAACTGTGATATCACCACAATTAAGAGAGCAGTAACCCATTCCTCTGTGGCCGATTCGCTTGTTCAACTCGGATGATTCCACAATCATCCTTCATCAGCCTTACTACAAAGTGAGTTAAATAGTCTGGACATGCCCCCGGGTGGATCTGCTGCTCTAATTTCCTTATACCTTAGTTGACTTTAGAGACAACATCTTTAGTTGATCGAATAACCATGCTGATTTTTCCAATCATCACCTCTCCTTTCAACCGAGAATACCAAATAGTGAAATCTGAATGTGAATATATTTTGGCTGCCGACTTGAAGCAATTGTACTAAGAGATGTGATGCAATATTTTTCCAATTCTTGAGGAACCTGTATAGCTAGAACGGTTAATCAAATTCAATTTGCCATTGCTCCAGAACTTCATCCACCTACACTCATGGATTTGGTATTTCCTCAATAGTCTTCAAAAATCCAATCACCCAACTCAAACTACTGCCCAAGAAGAAATCCCAACAGCTACAACTTAGTTTTTAGACCAATCCCATGCTGAATTAATGAGGCGGCAAGTTGGACAGGTTAAGGTCGGCCGTGTCATATACTTCCACCAATTTAGAACTTTGGTGTGGATGAATAAAGCCGCCTGTAGGCCTCAATAAACCAGCTCTAAAATACATTGGGCCTATCTCTGAACAGTTTTGGTACTCCCAATTCTATCACCGAATCATCTATGGGATAAAAATTTTTTTAAACAAAATATTACCGAATCAGTCGGCCCCGAACTTTCGGCCGAACTTGCTCCCAAAATATCACTTATCGCACTTAAACATTTTCAATCCTCACGTTAACTTTGTTCAAGCTGTTACCAAAATTCGGGCAGGTTGTAGTAAGCCTCCGACGAGCACCTGTATTTCACCTTACTCAATTTTCAATACATTAGAGTTTCAATTTAGTACTTTCTGAAATTATATTCCAATTTCATGGTGTTTCCATGTCGAAGTGATTAGACCGTGGATCGGCCCGAAAATTTTGGTAGCCGTAAGTCGGCTTAATTTTACATCTATCTCCTTATCTCGGCCGAAATCACATAGTGAATCGGCCCATTTTTTCGATTTCATATATCTTCATCTTGGCCGAAATTATGTAATGAATTGGCCAAATTTCAGATTTCGCCCATATAAACCCATATGTCTCTCAGATTCATCTCTCATTTTGGTACTACAACTGAGATTCTTCTGATGAGCTATGCTGCGAATCAAGCCGGATGAACCAGGCCCTGAATCCATCTGTTGCATCTCCTTCAAAATAATTTGAGTTCGCTCCCACTTCAAATCAGCCGTCGTAATTGGCCTGAAGCAACCTTGAAATTTTGTTCCTTGAGTCAATCGGTCTAAACTTCGGCCGAACTCAGTTGATTCTGATTTGAATCCTTATCATGAGAGCGATATTCATTGTTGAGGTTATTGAATGGAGCTACAACTAACTCGAATTCATGCGTTCTCCTATCTGCAGTGGACATAGGATCCTAGTAATGATGTTGCAGAGCCCAAGTTTCCCTTATATCCCATTTTTTCATCCTTTTTCCCGGCCGAAATTAATTCATGTGATCGGCCCCTTGAATCATTTTGCCAAGGTTTCTGAAATATTTTCTTTCAAAACTTCATTGATCTGTGCACATCTCGATGTCATTGTTCCCTTAATACGATTTCCAAAATAGCAACTAAACACCAACTCTTTGGCTAACATCTTTTTACCTTCAGTAATCAAGGCCGTGGGTCGGCCGAATGAATCATTTTGACTCTGTTCTTAAAATACGCTCTTCCAAACCCTTGTCGATCCCTGAAGATCTCGATCTTAAACTGATACCAGGTAGAAATCGATTCCCAAGCTAATCATCTTTATAGTTTGAATGAACAAGGCCGAGGTTGGCCAGATAGACTAGCTAAGCTTCCACCTGTTACCCCGTGCTGGCTGTCTTCACACAAATTGGAGTATATTAAACCTGCCCCCGACTCTTTCCAAGGGGCTTTAAATCTGCCCACCATGGCAAATTTTTAAATCTTCTTGAAAGAAACTCCTTGAATGTGAATCTATGCTTCGAACGGATAAGCGGCTTTAATGCTAGCTGTCTATCCAGATGATTCACCATACACACAGATCTTCAAATATTGATGGAACACCATGATTAAAATTTACAGAATACAAAACGATGACAACTTGACTTCAATTTAAGCGTCCCACTGGGCGTGCCAATGTTGGAGCGGCCAAAAATCGGCCCGTCCAAGGACCTTTTTCTCTTCAAGGGAAGCGGCCGGAAAAGGATCAAACCGGCTCGGGTCCGAAATCAGATTTAGAGAAAGTGCGCCCATAAAAATATATGAAGAATCGTCGGCCGAATTGCCGAACGGTTGAGACTCCAACAAATCCAATTCCAATGATTTTGACATTATTGCATCTGATTCATTGAAATACTCATTCCACCGCCACTCATCAGCAAAAAGGCAATAATAGGCACATATATTCACATACGCAGGGAACAAAATGAAGCATCTATCATGGATATTGATCCTTTATTCAAAGAACAAATACAGTTACAGATTTGAAATTATTGTACATTCTCAACTAACCGAATATGCGACCAGAACGCAGGAAGTCCGATCAATTGGGAATTTCTGATAATCAAGCGTGATACCCGTGCTCTTGGTTTGAATCCACCAGACTTGAATATGCGTTAGATCTTGAATGCGCAGGAAGTCCAAATCTCATGAATCTCTCTATAATCGAACGGACACACACCATCAAGGAATTTGGAATAATGAATTTACCGTCGACCAAGGGGAAGCGGCTAATTCATTTAGGATTGAGCTAGCTAAACTAGGAAAAACTATAAAGGGAAAACTGTAAAGGAAAGCAATAAAGGAAAGCAATAAAAGTACTGAAAAAGTAAAATACAAAGATAGAGTAAATTGGGGGTTGACCAAGGGGTGGTCTTTCTTCTTCATGAGTTGGGGTATTTATAGATGTCTTGAGAAAATAACTCCCCACTTGATAAAATAACTGCTTCTCTGAAAATAACTTCTCTTCCAACCTATTCCTCTGTAACCGACCCATCTTTCAGCCGAATTCTGGCTTTTCTGCCGAATTCGGCCCATGTCTCCGTGACCGAGTTCCTTACTTTTCCTCATTTTGACCGGCTTGATCGGATGGTCACAACAGGTAGTTACCACTTGGGTAGGTCCCCAACCCCCGACCTATTCTTTTTATATTTGTGCAACAGTATATTATAAAAATTAATAAATTGAGATATTTTCTAGGTGAAGTTAATCTTTTGTGCAACAGTATATTATAAAAATTAATAAATTGAGATATTTTCTAGGTGAAGTTAATCTTTTCCTTGAATATTTGTGTAACAGGAAGAATAGCCAATACAAATTGTTTCAACATGTTAATCATTCAATAATTTCTCTCAAATAGAAATCTATTCTGCATTCTCATTTCAACCTTCAAGCTTCCCTGAGCTGTCTCCATGACTTTTATATGAAGAAAATCTTTGATAAATGAACATGAATCGGATGGAAGAGATACTTTTCCTTAAAGAAATGGTGGAAGAAATTTATTAATTAGATTATTGAAATCACTCATAAACCATAAATCATTATCAGATGATCCCAAAATCCGGATAACAAAAATTATAAAATACAAATAGAAAAAGTATATTTATAAGAAATGCTAC
Source organism: Hygrophila difformis (assembly GCA_030278955.1). Classification (NCBI taxonomy): domain Eukaryota; kingdom Viridiplantae; phylum Streptophyta; class Magnoliopsida; order Lamiales; family Acanthaceae; genus Hygrophila; species Hygrophila difformis. The sequence goes on along the minus strand of JAOANR010000002.1, from coordinate 47,321,744 downwards.
AAACATATTCATTACCGATTCACATAAATCAATCACGGACATGATAAAAAAAACAAAAAACAAAAAAACAAAAGATGGATCAATATTAGATTAAACAGAGTAACCAAGAAAAATATTAGATTAATCAGAAAGACTAAAAAATATATAAAGTAAGAAGTAGTAAATATAGAAATATGAGAAATGAATCAATTGCATCATTATGCATTTCACAATCATATAAACATATTCTTGATAATTTAATTCATTCCAAAATCATCCTTAAGGAATCAATTGCATTATTATGCATTAGACAATTGAAATCAATTGCAAAATCATTTTAACATATCCTTAATAAAGACCACCAAAATCATATAAATATATCGTTAGTACAAAATTAATTCCAAAAACATACATATCCTAATAGAAAATTATTTCCATTAATACAAATGTTGGAAAAATCACATAAAGATATAATCATATCCTTACCAAAGTCACAACATTCATAAATCATATAAACATATCCTCAATAAACAAATTCATACCAAAATCATATAAATATATCTTTAAATTAATTAAAATTAGAAATGAATCGATTGCATTATGCATTAGACAATTGAAACAATAAGTCATATTCATAATACTACACGAGTTTAGATTGAGTGAAATCAAGAGAGAGCATGAAAACTTACTGCCCATCAAACTCAACCCATGTTTTCTTTATCAAAGTTTAAGATAAAGTTAGGATAACGATTATAGTAAAGCTTAAGAAATGAAATACTTTTTCTTTGCAAAACGATCAAAGTTGATCTCAACTGCATTTGCTGCCTCTGATTCAAACTACATTTTCTGCTAGCTTCGATCTTATATTCTACATAACGAATGAAATATATTAATTAAAAGTTACAAATAGGGCTCACTCACATTATTTCGAAAAAGAAGGTTAAAGTTGAGCCGATTAAACATTGAAGCTCACGAATGAAATATATTCATTAAAAGTGACATCTTTAAACTTATTTCTCAAGCAAAAAATAAAATAGAATTAAAAGAGTGACCACAAACTATTAAAATAGTACCCGAAATCATACTCATTTCCCACAATCTTGGATATTGCACAACGTGAGTGATAATCTACAGGACATTTATATCGAGATTGAAAGAATTAAACATTCTGAAACTCATAGCCCTTGATTCCTTTTACATGACAGCAACTTATTACTTACAAAATTTTATAACTAATGATATGCATTGACGACAGAGGAAACCCCAAAGAGCCAGAGCAATATACAGAGCGAGATTGACCCTTGTTATTAAATAAAATAAAATTGCATCACACATTGGACTATTTACTCACCTGCTGGAAGTTTTTGTTCTCTGGACTCTTGTCAAGAGGAGAATCTCATAAACCCAAAATTACATAAAAGAGAAGATACTCAGAACGCCTTAATATCCCAAATAAAAAAACAAACGAAATAAATAAAAAATCTGAGATAGCAGCACTCACATAGAGACAATGGATGAATCCTCGCATCAGATTGCATTATTTTCTCGCAGAGTGGATCACCATCGCTGGAATTAGTAATTAGAAAAGAAAAAAAAAACATATTCCGTTACGGTATTAAAACCTATTAAAACCAAATCAAGAATCAAGAATGCCATTTATACTGCCCAAATCAGAATCTATCAAAACCTAAACTACAAATCAAGATTCAAACCTAATATTAGACTCAGCGGAGGAGCGGCAATGGGAGAGTAGTTAAGGGGCTGCGTGCGGTGGCTGAGTTTGCAACGCAGTGGAGAAGTGGCGACGGAGAGAGTAGTGAAGGCGGTGGCTGAAGTTTGTCGAGCAGTGAAGCACCGGCGGTGTAGAGGGGAATCATAGTCGTGTGGAGGTTTTGGAGGAGGAATGATTTCTATAGTGCAATGAATGTGGGTGTGTATGCCTTTCTGAAGTCTAATAAGGGAGAAAAAAATAAAAATAGCAAGTTTCTAAATTTTGCGCAGTAGGTGAGAGAGAATGAAAACTGAATTGATTTGTGAGAGAAAATATTGTTTAGGGGGGAAAATGTGTGTGGATAAAAACCTTACTTTATACTATAATAAAGATAAAGATAAAGATATCATGATTATATAGATATCAACATTTTACTGGGAGTGAATAAAAAATTACCCATTGGTGACGTCTCCAAAAGATAATAATAATTTACATTTATTTAAAATATTTCGTAAGATGTCAAAATAGTCCACTTTTGTCATATAATAGAATTTAAACAAAAATCTTATTTAATGAATAATATTTTTAAAGCAACGGAAATAAATTTAAAAATAAAAAATATTTACATTAAAATTCATTTTTTCAAAGCACACATATTTTGAAATAGATAAACTATTTTCAACCTCCAAATCCAATCTCATAATCTTAAGTTCGAATCTCAACCGGATTTTATTTCCTTCCTTTATTTTTCTTTGTTATTTTTGTGATATAAACCACCACAATTTATTTCAACAAAAATACTAAGTAAATGTATCGGCTTCAAGCTTTTTGTATGCAGAATTCTACTTTGGGAGAAGCAACCCTTCGATGCCCACCAGATACTCGAGTAATAAGTTTTGGGCCCTATGTAGTTTAAGAATACTCCGTACACACAAAAAAATAAAATAAAATAAAATAAACAAAACAAAAATACTTTTAGGCATTACCGCAATAGTGTGAAATATATAGATGGACAGTAAGGGGGAAGGAATTTGGCTAATTATTCAAGTCTCTTGACTTCTAATCTTCAGATTGGGGTTCAATTCTCCACCCGGCCCATATCTCTCGCCTGTATCTATAATTTGTATGATTTGGACTCTGATCACCCATTTCTTAGGCTGGGTAAGCAGCTAAAAAATTAGATGTACTGTAATAGGGATGATTATCGAGTAGAGCTACTCGAACTCAATTCGGGACTCGGCTCAGAAAAAACTCGACTCGTACTTGGAAAACTCGAGTCGAGTCGAGTAGTCGAGTAGCGCACTTGAGTATCGATCTCGAGTTCGAGCCCATGTATATGATACTCGAACTCGAGTCGAGTATCGAGTACTTGACTCATTTTCTTTCTCTTTTTTAATTTTAAAAGGAAAAATGCAAAAAATAAAAAAATTATTCGATAAGCTCGAGTACTCGACTCGACTCGTGGAATAAAAACCTTTTCTATCTATTAATAATGCTTCTTGTACACCGCTTATATAATTACATAGTGCCACAGCTCGAAAACGAAAAAAATATAAAAAAAAAGTAATCGAGCTCGAATAGATCGACTACTCGACTCGGTTGGAAAGAAAAATATATATATACTCGAGCTACTCGAACTCGAGTCGAGTCGAGTCGAGCTCGAGTAGCTATATTTCCCCATCAAGTCAAAGCTCAAATAGTTCATTACTCGGGCTCGACTCGACTCAATATCACTCCTATACTGTAATGTTTGTTTAGAAAGAAATGAGAAGAGAAAATTCACCAAATCTCTTTCATAGATAGTTAAGGATCCATGGACTCCAATTCCCCTTCAAGTAATGGCCGCCGTTATATACCCACAATAAATCTTAGGGGCACACAAATTTTACGTAAAATATAAAAATATCCCACTCCAAACAGCCAGTTATGGCCGATCCTTTCTTTATCCAAATGGCCAGCTTTGGTCGTTCAATGATGTTTTTCTTTTTTTTTCTTTTCTTTTCTAATTTTGTTTAATTCTTTCCGTTTCTTGTAGCATAATCGCATACTATCAAGCAATGAGAGTGTTGCCTGCAAAAAAAAAACTAATTGAGTTTGGATATTATAAGTATTGACTACTCGGAGAGTTTGATAATTTGGTCTCATGGTGCCAATGCTAGCTAAAAGCTTGAACGAGGGTCTTGTCCGGTTGCAAGTATGCGACCTTTCTAATATTGAGGAAGTCAGTCCCCATTATAAACCTCCTGCATTCCCTGGTGTGGACATTTGGTATAAAATCTCAATTATTGAATTTCTCGATGTGGCTGTGAATCCTAATGGTGGGGGAGACTCGTGCTGTGGAGGTGGCTCTGGGATAGCCATAATTTGTCCGGCCTCGTCGGTGATGGCCCGATGCTGTCGTCTATATGAGGTCATCTGTGGGACACAAACACGAACACCACCTGAGGTAATAAGCAAATACTCCCTCCATCCCAGTTGAATTGTCCTGTTTGACTTTTCGATACTGTTCATTGTTCAACTTTGATTCAATATTATTATAATTATATATTTTAAAAAATAGTCGAGTTTGGTCTTGTTAGATTCATCTAATCGTATATAGTTTTAGAATATATATTTTATAGTATAATTTTTAGTTGTATATATTTTGACATATTGACGATTAAAAAAGTGCATTAGATTGTGTGCAGAAATGAAATGAGACATTTCAAGTGGGACAAATGAAGTATATATTAGTAAATTGCTTGAACATGAACAGAAAAAGAAAAATTGAATGGTCGGCCATCGGTGGCGATGGCGGGCCTGACTATGAGACGAACAGCCACTGCTGGCCATCCAATGTTCCAAGCAAACGTCCAGCACTTCTGTACGACCAAGGAAATCCATGGTCGTTCAAGTGGAGAAAAAAAAACAAAAAAGAAGACTAATTCAATTCTATATTTTCTTAGGATACATTGGAAAGGGTAAAATGGGTAAAAAAAATAGAGAGTACCCCTAACTTTCTTATTTTAAGCTGATATGCGCCCTATCCTTGTGTATTTTGGGAATATGGTGTGTACATAATCGGGACCTCAAGTAAATCTCCCTATGATGTGGAGTCCAGGACCCTCGATAACCCTTTAATCCAGTATAGCTCCGGTTATGTGCACACACGTTTTTTCCACACACACACACTTAAAATACTTAGATTAGGGCACACACAAAAATACTTACCTATTCTACCCTTTCAACCCTTATAATAGAATTTGGAGTCCGGGTCTTCATTATTTTAGTCCGGGTCTCTGTTTTTTAACACACACATCGGGGAGGGGTTTAGCTCTAGGGCACACACAAAATTTGGAAGAGAAAAAGCAACAGGAGAACGAGAAGAGGAGAAGGCCGAAGAGAAGAAACCAAATCTGTCAATAAAAATACCGAGGACGCGCGGAGGGAGGGCTGGTGGCGGCGGGCGTGGAGTCTCCGGCGGTGGCGAGCGCGGTGGTGGAGACGGTGGAGAAGGTATTTTTTGAATTTTTTCTCAGATCTATTCAACCAAACACATTATGTTCTTGAGTGTCTTCTGTATTAGTTCTTTATACTGTAATAGTTTTGGTTTAGTTTTGAGAATGGAATTGAATACGTTCTATGTTATGTTTGATTTGAAGAATAGAATAGTTTTGTTTTAGTTTTGAGAATGGAGAATGGAGAGTGGAGACTGGAGAAGGTACAGAGGGAAGGAGGGTTTAAGGTTCCTCCAGATCCGGCCACTCTTGGCTGTTGGTTTTATGTAGTGGCCGGCCATCAATGGCCGGCCAGGCCGTGAGAGGAACGTCCAGCTCCGGACGTTCCTCTTTTTCTTTTTTCTTTTTTTCCTAGTTTACAGTGAACGGCCATGGTTGTCCATGGCCGTTGGTTTGGAAACGTCCATTGATGGACGTTTAGGCAAGGGGCCGAACGGCGAACGGCCACTACTGGCCGTTTGGGTAGAATAGTGGCCGGTCAGTACTGGCCGGCCGTGCCTTGTTGTTTTGTTTTTTTTTTCTTTTTTCTTCTGTATTCTTTTAAATCATATAAAAATAAATTTTGTTATGTTATTCCCTCAGGTGTCCGTGTACGACAGACGGCCTCATACAGACGACAGCGTCGGGCTGCATACGACGAGGCTACTAGACAGATTTTGGCTATACTAGAGCCCCCTCCACCACCACCATCTCCTTCAACAGAATCAGATGTAGAAGAGTCTGGATCAGAGCAAGAGTCAGAGTCGGGCAGTGGATCAGATCAAGAGTCGGGCAGTGGGTCCGGCTCTGATCAGGAGTTGCCAGAATTATTAACTAAGTGGGAGTCGCACATCGCCTGTGCGATACTCCGGGGCGATAAGAGACAGCCCATGAAGATACATAACCACGTCCCGAAATTTAAGTCATGGGACTTCCCAGCTGATGAAACCACCAGGGGAACCAGGCTCTTTCTGATGGGTACCGGCCTCCTTAATATGAAACGAGCCTCATACTTGCACCCGAACAAGACACTGATTCAGGCATTCATTGAGCGGTGGCATGGAGAGACTAACAGGTTTCATATGCCATTCGAGGAGATGACTATCACCCTAGAGGACGTGCACTACCTTACAGGACTAGTGGTTATTGGCGATGCTGTGGCACTACCGGAGAGGTCAGAGAGGATATCCGCCGCCGATGTTGCTCACTTTTTTCGGATTCCACTTTAGGCTGCTGTGGAAGAGATGGGTGGCAACTTTGGGGTGTCGGTGACCATGAAATGGTTGAAGGATTACTTCATAGACGGCATGACATCGCCTGATCCTGATAGGCAGCTCGGTTGTGCCAGAGCTTATATTATGTACCTATTTGTCACCACACTATTGCCCGACAAAAGTGGGGATTCGGTGCAGCTGTATTGGATGGATTATTTACGGGATATGGTGCGATTCAGGACTTACGCTTGGGGTACAGCTGTTCTTGCTTATCTCTATCATCAGCTGGGTGCAGCATGTGGTGCATCCACTAGACAGTTTTGTGGCTTCACCACTCTTCTCGGGGTACCAATTTGAATTTCATAGTAATAACTAAAGTTCTAACGATAACTTGTTTAACACTAAATCATTTTATTGTTGTTGTTGCAAGCATGGATTTACGAGCATTTTCCGACGCTCCCACGTCCTTCACCCAATCCTACATTTGAGGCTCGATACGAATTGGCCACTCGATGGGCGGGACGGACGAGACAGGAGGGACCAACATTAGAACGCATACACGCATTGATGGGCTCACTTCAGGCGAGGTATGACATTTTTATTGATTCTACATATTATTCCATTTTGCATCTACCTAATTATAAATGATATTCTATATTAAGGTTGTATGGGATCCCTACAGCACCGTGAGACAGTTCTCTCCCCGTCCCGAGATTACATTCTTCAAAGGACTAATAACCGCCGGGGACATAGTTGAGCCATATTTGCCGGACAGGGTCTTATGCTAGTTCAGATATGTGCAGACCATCCCCCGTATACCTTATGCATATCGACTTGATCGGAGTGCGGGCCCCACAGCTCGGACACGGGCTTCTTTTGCCACTCACGCTGACTTCTTTGATGATTGGGAGACCCATGTACTCCCCGAGGAGCGACGAGGTCGATTGGCGGTACCACCATGGGAGTGCAATGACTCGTATATGGAGTGGTATCGGACACACTCTCGACATTCTCTTTGTCCCCCGCTGGCAGCCGACGAACTTCCTGGTTACGCACATCACGTGGTGGACCCATATGCTCGCATCTCTATGGTGTGTGGGTACCTGCAGCCCTACGTGGAGCGGTATGAGACTACACCTGATGAATGTACTGTTGAAGAGCTTGGCAATGCATTGCAGTATACATATATCACGCTTCGGGACGATGGTGGTGCTGGTCCATCACAGCGACATGGGGCATCGTCCTTTGGGGCTCAGGTTGGTCCTTCGGGGTCTGGTATAGGGTGCGTGAGCGACGCGGTGTATCTGTTCCTTCGGGACAATGAATGTACTGTTTTGTGAATTTTGTACAACATTTGGACTATTTAGATTTCTATATAATGTTTTGGTGATTGGCATTGGGGTTACGCACATCTTAGTTAATGTTTCTGGTTAATGAAATACATTTTGTTATTGCACATTTTGGTTAATGTTTCTGGTTAATGGTCTGACGTTTGGAGAAGTAACACAAACACATACAGGATTTCTTTTTTTTTTTACACAGACAGGAACGACCACTTTTGGCCGTGTGTTATAGCTTGAGGAACGGCCACTCCTGGCCGTTCGCAATAGTTCAGGAACGGCCAAGAGTGGCCGTTCTATTTGTGAAGGAAAATGTCTACAGCAGGAACGGCCATACCCGGCCGTTCCTTTGGTGGTATGGACGGCCACCACTAGCCGTCCATATATGTGCATGGCCGGCCAAAACCGGCTGGCCGTGCTGTCCGATTTTTATTTTTTTTTAAATTCTGATAACAAAAAGTCATGCACCATTGTTGTTTTGAAAATTCTGATAAGCAAAAAAAATCATGAACCAACATGAACACATTAACACCACACAGCAGCTCATCTACAACATCAAATCCAAATGGCTCAAACAGGCTAATCAATCTAAATTGTTATCATTCTAAAATATTTATCATTCTAAAATATTCACACTTTGGGTACTCGTTCTTCCATCAGATATTGCAATAGCATAAGCATCGAACCGACTCTTAGAAAATATTGCCCATGTTTCGGCCTCCACTGTCCGATATGTTCTCCAAGGGTGCACGACAGGGGGGAGTGGGGAGTTGGAAGATACATGCACCTGCATTAGAAATCAGAATAACTCATAAAGTATTATTGAAAAAAATTATAACTGATTCAATATGAGTTTTATCTGTATGAAATGGTTTCCATTAATGGGACCCAAGCAAATAACCTTTGCATTCGTATCTACACCCATGCGCAGAGGCAAATAAGTCACAGAGATGTCGTTCGAGAGACATGCAAGTGCCACGTTATAATAAGATGCCACAAGATGCCCCATTTCAGGCAAACAGAACCAATTGCCTATGGGTGAAGTATCCATGAAACAATTCAACACATTCATTATATACTTAACACGTCCCTCCTACTGCAGGAACACATCCCTATAAAGACTCGAATGGGTGGCCAATTCATATGAGATGCGTTCTTATCGTCCTCCACGATCCCTCACCATAGTTCAAAAGATCGGCAACAACACGAAATCCACAATGACCATCACCTACCACATACTTTACACTCTGGATGTACATTCTAAAATGATGCGGTAGCCTATCAATGAATGGTATTGCGTTTGATCGACTGTAATACCCGGGGTTTTTACAACGCCCAAAGAAACAAAATAAAATTTATTTCCGAGAAGAAAATAATTTATTACAATAAACTATTGCTCGGAAATGGCGTGACCGATAAATTCAAAGAATTCGAACACAAGTTTTGGTCAAATCGAAATGGGATGAATGAGGGAAAGGAAGCCCGAAGATATTCCATGGATTAATCCCAAAAGAATTGGAATTAAATTCAAGAAGGACAAGAATTTTAATTCCAAGAACCCGTGAAGTCGAGAATAATTTAATTAGATAAATTATTGCACGGGAGCCAAAAGACGACGAATTCAAGCCGACGGATTCAAGATTTCGAATATGAAATTCATTGGAGTCGAGATAAATTTAAGAAAGGAATCGTAACCCGAGAACGACCCGAAAAGTCGAGCCCGAACACGTAGAGGGTAGAAAACCGATAGAGAAAAGAAGAAAAGACCCGACGGACCACGCGGACCGCCGTGCGGCCACCGCGCGGAAGGTGGAGACGCGTCTCCAGGGCTGGTCGCGCGTGCTCCACGCGGGCAAAGCTATAGGTGCGCGTCACCAGCGCGCCAGAGGTGCAGAAGGTGTAAACTTTCCTTCCATGGCGATTTTCTTGCCAAAATTAACATCCCCTTCGATGATAATCGGATAACAGCCTTGGGAAAGGCTTAAGAATAGATAGGGACGCCCCTCTACCCCCTTAGTTTCAGAAAACAAGCCATAAACTCTCTTATTCTTCCTCTCCAAGTTCAAACTCCTTCGACTTCACTTTCCGGCGAGTATTCCGGCGACGGCGAGGCAAACAGGACGAAGCCTCTACTCTCTAGAACCTTGGTAAGAAGTATTACAGTGTTTAAGTCGTCCATAAGTTTTAAAAACTCGAAATCTAACCATTTTCCTCTTACTACGATTTTACGTCGGGGGACGAACAAAAAGCGATCGGAGAAGTTGGTCGTTCGTCGCGATCTTAGGACATTCGGAAACCCTTTACAGCGAACCTATTCTCTAACTAGGTAAGTTAAAACCTTACTCACCAATTTTTGTGGTGTAACACCCCGGATTTGATAACCCAGGCGGGGATGCCACCGCCACACCTCCCTAGCAAGACACGACTTCTTCGAGCTTGCTAAAGAGATGCAAGGCTATGGGTTTTCGAAAATGATTTAAAATAAGTCCGGAAAATACTTAACTTAAGATAATGTTACAACATTCATGTGCGATGATTAAATTGCAGCAGAAAATAACCATACGCCGACATGGTCAATATCTAAAGTCTAGACTAGAATGCAACATATGTAGTTTGAAAAATCCCGAATCCCGAATGCGTGCATATGATCATGCCATGTCTTCATACTCTGTAAAAAAAAAATGAACAACGGGTTTTATCAGTATATAAATACTGAGTAAGTTAATCCTTAACAAAACAATTTAAGGGGTTACATGTGTTTAGTTCCAAAGATTCACTTGTCATGCATTACTTTAAAAATCCATATTTTATTCGCAGTGGAAAACATGGTTAATATATCCAAGACGAAAATGCATAATTAAAAAGACTTAATTTAAAAGCGAAATTTTAAAAGCATAGTTTAAAAACGTAAATTAGAAGCATAATTCAAAGACGTGACAAATAATTGCAGCTTAATTAAATACGCACACAAGTCTTTAATATTATCCCGATAACTAAGAAGAGGACACCACACAAGGGAGATCACTAATGAGGCAATCTCAAAAATCATAATCAGTTAGCCGGTGAACCGGCGACCGCAGCCATATCAGTATTGACTGCCGTTTTGGCTAGCCATGTATCTCGATTGCCATTTCGGCAAGCCGTGTGTATCTACTGTCAATTTGACAGGCATGTATATCAACTGTCATTTGACAGACCTTTCAAGCGGTTTCACTGCCACTCGGGCAGGCCGTGTATTTCTCACTGCCGTTTTGGCAGGCCATGTGCACAACTGCCGTTTTGGCATAATAAGGAGTTCACTAACGAGGCAATCTCAGATAGTAGGGAGACCACTAACGAGGCAGTCTCAAAATAATGATAGCATGAAGATCGGCTCAGCCTAGTGAACGGGATTTTTCGAAAGTTCGTATTTCAATGTTATCAAAATATTCGATATCGCGTTTCGTAGTTCGAGTTTTCTCAAGTTCGAAAAATCCGATTTGACGCAGTTTACGCCTTTCTTAATTCAAAAATTCATTTTTACACCAAAAATTCTGAAATTTACACAGTAGCTCAAAAACACACACACGAACAACTTTCATGTTTTAAGTTTTTGGAAATAAGGTTTCGAAGTGAGTCAAAATTTGAGTTCTTTACAAAAGGTAATTTCTGTCTCAAAAACTGATTTCGTCACAGGTTCGTGCGACTCCAATTAAAAATTCATTTCAAAGCCAATTGATCCGAAATTTTTACAGGAGATACACAACACATTATGAACAACTTTCATGTTTTAAGAATTTAGAAATAATGAATTTTAGATGCTCAAAAATCGACCACAACACACTGTTCATGCGCGGACTCCAAAGGGGTTTTAAAACAGTTCTAAAATTCGACCAATTTGACATACCAAATGAACTCCAAAATCCATAAAATTTTGTATGCATAATCTAGACACATTTATCTACAACTTTGATTTATAAATGCAAAGTTGAATCATTCTAAAAATGGGTGAAAAACATGCATCAAGTCGAGTAATAAAATCTGTCAACAGTTTCAAACATTTGGTTTGTCACAGAAAGTTTACGGCGAGATTTGGAATAGAAAATCTTAATGTCAATGGCTGAAATTTGGACAAAAGATAGATTAAAGTCTTAGGAACAAAATCTATGTTGAAAAGTTTTCGGTTTGAATTCCCGAAGGTCGAGTTTTAGGCGGGTTTTTGAAATTGGACGAAAATAGGGTTTTTGAAAATTGATTTTTGTTATGGATATATATCTCGAGTTTTAGACAACAATAAACCACAAAAATTTGTGAGTAAGGTCTTAACTTACTTAGTTAGAGATTTGGGTCGCTGTAATGGGTTTCCGGACGTCCTAGGGTCGCGACGAACGGCCAACTTCTCCGATCGCTTTTTGTTCGTTTTCCGACGTGAAATCGTAGCAAAGGAAAAGGGTTAGATTTCGAGTTTCTAAGTTGTATGGACGAACTAAAACATTATACCATAGCTTACCAAGAGTCTAGAAGTCAGGGGCTTGTTCCGGTCGTCCCATCGTCGCCGGAATACTCGCCGGAAAGTGAGTTCGGAGGAGTATTGGCTTGGAGAGGAAGTTTGGGAGTGTTTAGGGTTTGGTTTTTTGAAAATATGGGGAGGGGGCGCCCTTAGGTCGTTCTTAAGCTTCCCCTATGGCTGAGATCCGATTACCATCGAAGGGGATGTTAATTTTGGCAAGAAAATCGCCATGGAAGGAAAGTTTACACCTTCTGCACCTCTGGCACGCTGGTGACGCGCACCTACGCCTTTGCCCGCGCGGAGCACGCGTGGCCAGGCCTGAGTCGCGACTCCGCCTTCCGCGCGGCGGTGCGCGGCGAGCGCGGGCCGGCCGGACCGGCCGGTTCGGCGGTCCGCGTGGTCCGTCGGGTCTTTTCTTCTTTTCTCGATCGGGTTTCTATCCTCTACGTTTTCGGTTCGACTTTTTCGGATCATTTCTGGGGTTACGATTCCTTTCTTAAATTTATTTTGACTCCAATGAATTTCATATTTGAAATCTTGAATCCGTCGAGTTTGAATCCGTCGGCTTGAATTCGTCGTCTTTTGGCTCACGTGCAATAATTTATCTAATTAAATTATTTCCGACTTCACGGGTTCTCGGAATAAAAATTCTTTTCCTCCTCGAATTTAATTCCAATTCTTTTGGGATTAATCCATGGAATATCTTCGGGCTTCCTTTCCCTCTTTCATCCCATTTCGACTTGACCAAAATTTGGGTTCGAATTCTTTGAATTTATCGGTCACGCCATTTCCGAGCAATAATTATTGTAATAAATTATTTTCTTCTCGGAAATAAATTCTATTTCGTTTCTTTGGGCGTTGTAAAAACCCCGGGTATTACAGTCTACCCCCCTTAAGAATCAACTTCGTCCCCGAAGTTGCGCCCTCGCTTTCTTTTGGGCTTAATTTAATGTTGGGGTATTTCCATCTACTTTCCTTAAGGATAAACGTCTTCCACAAGAAATTTATTCCATTCCTTTGAACATGAATTAAATTTCTCAGGTGTTACATATGGTTTATTGTTGTTTAAAACTTAAGATCTAGACTCGTAACAAAAATCGGTTTTCAAAAACCCTATTTTCGTCCAATTTCAAAAACCCGCCTAAAACTCGACCTTCGGGAATTCAAACCGAAAACTTTTCAACATAGATTTCGTTCCTGAGACTTTAATCTACCTTGTGTCCAAATTTCAGCTGTTGACATTAAGATTTGCTATTCCAAATCACGCCATAAACTTTATGTGACAAACCGAACGTTTAAAATTGTTGACAGATTTACTTACTCGACTTGATGCATGTTTTTCATCCATTTTTAGAATGATTCAACTTTGCATTTCTCAACAAAAGTTGTAGATAATTGTGTCTAGATTATGCATATAAAATTTCATGAATTTTGGAGTTCATTTGATATGTCAAAATGGCCGATTTTCAGAACTGTTTCAAATCAACTTTTGAGTCCGTGCGTAAGGAGCGTGTTGTGGTCGACTTTTGAACATCTAAAATTCATTATTTCCAAATTCTTAAAACATGAAAGTTGTTCATTAATGTGTTGTGTATCTCCTGTAAAAATGTCGGATCAATTGGCTTTGAAATGAATTTTTAATTGGCGTCATACGAAACTGTGACGAAATCTGTTTTTGGGACAGAAATCATCTTTTGCAAAGAACTCGTAATTTGACTCACTTTGAAACCTTATTTCCGAAAACTTAAAACATGAAAGTTGTTCGTGTGTGTGTTTTTGAGGTACTGTGTAAATTTCAAAATTTTTGGTGTAAAGATGAATTTTTAATTAAGAAAGACGTAAACTGCATCGAATCGGATTTTTCGAACTTGAGAAAAACTCGAACTACGAAACGCGATATCGAATATTTTGATAACATTGAAATACAACCTTTCGAAAAAAATCCCGTTTACTAGGATGAGCCGATCTTCATGCTATCATTATTTTTGAGACTGCCTCGTTAGTGGTCTCCCTGCTATCTGAGATTGCCTCGTTAGTGATCTCCTTACTATGCCAAAACGGCAGTTGTGCACATGGCCTGCCAAATCGGCAGTGGGAAATACACGGCCTGCCTGAGTGGCAGTGAAACCGCTTGAAAGGCCTGTCAAATGACAGTTGACATACATGCCTGTCAAATTGACAGTAGATACACACGGCTTGCCGAAATGGCAATCGAGATACATGGCTAGCCAAAACGGCAGTCAATACTGATATGGTTGCGGCCGCCGGTTCACCGGCTAACTGATTATGATTTTAGAGATTGCCTCGTTAGTGATCTCCCGGTATGGTGTCCTCTTCTTAGTTTGCGGGATAAAAATATAAAAGACTTGTGTGAGTGTTTGATTATGCTTAAATCTTATTTACCATGTTTTTAAATTATGCATCTAAATTACGTTCTTAAAGTTATGCTTTTAAATTACGCTTTTAAATTAAGTCCTTTAATTATGTATTCTCGTCTTGAATAAATTAACCATGTTTTTCCGTTGCAAGTAAACTATGAATTTTAAATTAATTTCGTAACGCATGAAAAGTGTAATTTTAATTAAACACATGTAACCCCTTAAATTGTTTTGTTAGGGATTAACTTACTCAGTATTTTATATACTGATAAAACCCGTTGTTCATTTTTCCATTACAGAGTACGGAGCATGATCATGCATCGGTGGATCACTTTGGGCATTTAATTATTTGTTTTACATGACTTGCATACGGGCTTGTTAACCCGAGTTTTGGCCATGTGGGCCCTGTATTTTAATTTCCGCTGCAACTTATTATTTTATCATGTATGGATGATATTACATTATTATTTTTAAGTAATTTCGGACTTGCTTTTAAAACTTTTTCCAACACCTATAGCCTTGCATCTCTTTAGCAAGTTCGGAGAAACCATGTCTTGCTAGGGAGGTGTGGCGGTGGCACCCCGGCTTGGGTTATCAAAACCGGGGTGTTACAGAGAGGTATCAGAGCCCAGAATATTTTTAAAGCTATTATTTTAAACTATGGATATTTTAAGGCTATTATTTTTAAAGCCTAAATTTTTAAAAGCCCAATTCTTGAAAGCCCAATATGTTATTTAATTATTTTTATCCCAAATTTTTAGCCCAATACTTATATTTTTGGAGCCCAAAATCTATTATTGGCCCAATATAGAGGCCCAAGACTTTTAGCTATTATTTTTAAGTTTTTAAAGCATTATTTGCATGGAATGAGTTTTGTTTTAAAACCCATGGAAAATATGTATACAAATTATTTTGACAAGTCTAAATCATATTACATGAATATTTTTTTTCCGGGAGGGGGGATTCACATGCATACACACATATTTGCGCTAACCTTTTTATGTGAATTATCTGTGTTAAATAACATTCCTAGTTGTAGATGTCGGCTTCACATCTACTTAGTGGTGCTAACTTGGGACTAATTTTGCTTGTCTTAGATGTTGAACAAGAATACTTAGCGTGCCCACGTCTATCATTCTCCCCTACCATTCCTATCTTTTAGATCACCTTGACTCTAACATGCCTTAGATTAGAAACTTATCTTCGCTTGCTTTTAAAACAGAGAATGGCACCTAGAGGAAGACCAAGGAATGTAATCCCAAATAACATTGACTCTGACCTCCCCAACATGCCGAACGATAATGAGATTCCTCAGAACGTAGGAGGGCGAGTGCCTCATGTTCCCAACAATATGGATGAGCGTCTAAGGACTGTTGAGGAAGTTCTCGTAGTATTAGGAAATGCTGAAGTGCAACGTGCACAAGCGGGTGTACCACCACCGGTAACCCGAGTCAACTACTTAGCCTTGGTAAACCCTTACCAACCACCCCACTACGCCGGCGAAGAGGACCCGGCTCAGCTATAGGAATGGATACGGACGTTCGATAAGCTGTTGAACGCCGTAAAGTGTCCTGAAGGGGAAAAGGTCCACGTAGCCTCATACTACTTAGGAGGCGAGGCAGATGAATGGTGGAAAGCCACCCAAGGGAAACTGGCGGAGTACGACGAGCCCTACACATGGTCAGAATTCACGGATCTACTTAGGGATCATTTTTATCCCATGACCACGAAGGCTGCCATGTACGAGGAATTTCTGACACTGAGGCAAGGAGGAAAAACGGTCCAAGAATACTATAACCGTTTCAAGGAGTTGGTGCAGTTCGCGCCGAGACGGGTGCCAACTGATGTAGAGAAGGCACAGAAGTTCGAGATGGGACTGAACCTATCTATTAGAGAGGTGATCACGGGTGAACACTACCCTGACCTGCAAGCTGTGTATGATCGTGCATTAGCGGTTGCACGAGTTCAAGGACTGAAACGGAAATCGGTAGGTGGGACTAACCAAGGACCACAAGGAGGATACAAGAGGAATAATGACCATGTCCGTAGAAACGCGAACCAACCACATCAAAACGACAATGGACGAAACAAGGGGATAGTCTTCAACCATGGTGACTATGCGCCACCATGTCCAAAGTGTGGTAAACCACACTATGCGAGAGGATGACCTCAGCCTGGATCATGCCTTCGGTGCGGTCGACATGGTCATCAGCTGCGTGACTGCCGGACGCGAATAGAAAACATAAACAGGAGAGAGGACGTGACCACTCGGCCCAAGCAACCTTAAGAAGTTTCCAAGCATCGATAACTGCGTTTATTTTGAGTTCGATTCGACGAATTGTATCCAATCAAAAATAAACAAATTCAGATTGTTTTGAACTACGTTATGACTTGATCCCTTCACGGGGTACGTAGGCAGCTTGGAAATCTAAATTCTGGGTTCAGTCAAATAATAACAAACAACAACACACATTAATACAATCACGCAACCAAACAATGTCCGAGCTCGCGAGGAGCTAACTCCCAACTTCGAGGACGAAGTTGATTCCTAAGGGGGAGAGGATGTAACACCCGAGAAATTTAATTCACTTTCAAAGGAATGGAATAAATTTCTTGTGGAAAGTAGATGGAAATACCCCAACATTAAATTGAGCCCAAAAGAAAGCGAGGGCGCAACTTCGGGGACGAAGTTGATTCTTAAGGGGGGTAGACTGTAATACCCGGGGTTTTTACAACGCCCAAAGAAACGAAATAAAATTTATTTCCGATAAGAAAATAATTTATTACAATAAATTATTGCTCGGAAATGGCGTGACCGATAAATTTAAAGAATTCGAACCCAAATTTTGGTCAAATCGAAATGGGATGAAAGAGGGAAAGGAAGCCCGAAGATATTCCATGGATTAATCCCAAAAGAATTGGAATTAAATTCAAGAAGGAAAAGAATTTTAATTCCAAGAACCCGTGATGTCGGAAATAATTTAATTAGATAAATTATTGCACGGAGCCAAAAGACGGCGAATTCAAGCCGACGGATTCAAACTCGACGGATTCAAGATTTCGAATATGAAATTCATTGGAGTCGAGATAAATTTAAGAAAGGAATCGTAACCCGAGAATGACCCGAAAAGTCGAGCCCGAACACGTAGAGGGTAGAAAACCGATAGAGAAAAAAAGAAAAGACCCGACGGACCACGCGGACCGCCGAACCGGCCGGTCCGGCCGGCCCGCGCTCGCCGCCGCCCGGCCACCACACGGAAGGTGGAGACGTGTCTCCAGGGCTGGTCGCGCGTGCTCCCTGCAGGCAAAGCTATAGGTGCGCGTCACCAGCGCGCCAGAGGTGCAGAAGGTGTAAACTTTCCTTCCATGGCGATTTTCTTGCCAAAATTAACATCCTCTTCGATGGTAATCGGATCCCAGCCTTGGGAAAGGCTTAAGAATAGATAGGGACGCCCCTCTACCCCTTTAGTTTCAGAAAACAAGCCATAAACTCTCTTATTCTTCCTCTCCAAGTTCAAACTCCTTCGACTTCACTTTCCGCGCGAGTATTCCGGCGACGGCGAGGCAAACGGGACGAAGCCTCTACCCTCTAGAACCTTGGTAATAAGTATTACAGTGTTTAAGTCGTCCATAAGTTTTAAAAACTCGAAATCTAACCATTTTCCTCTTACTACGATTTTACGTCGGGGGACGAACAAAAAGCGATCGGAGAAGTTGGCCGTTCGTCGCGACTTTAGGACATCCGGAAACCCTTTACAGCGACCCTATTCTCTAACTAGGTAAGTTAAGACCTTACTCACCAATTTTTGTGGTTTATTGTTGTTTAAAACTTAAGATCTAGACTCGTAACAAAAATCGGTTTTCAAAAACCCTATTTTCGTCCAATTTCAAAAACTCGCCTAAAACTCGACCTTCGGGAATTCAAACCCAAAACATTTCAACATAGATTTTGTTTCTAAGACTTTAATCTACCTTGTGTCCAAATTTCAGCCATTGACATTAAGATTTGCTATTCCAAATTGCGCCGTAAACTTTTTCTGACAAACCGAACGTTTAAAATTGTTGACAGATTTACTTACTCAACTTTATGCATGTTTTTCACCCATTTTTAGAATGATTCAACTTTTCATTTATAAACAAAAGTTGTAGATAATTGTGTCTAGATTATGTATATAAAATTTCATGAATTTTGGAGTTCATTTGATATGTCAAAATGGCCGATTTTCAGAACTGTTTCAAATCTACTTTTGAGTCCGCGCGTAAGGAGCGTGTTGTGGTCGACTTTTGAACATCTAAAATTCATTATTTCCAAATTCTTAAAACATGAAAGTTGTTCATTAATGTGTTGGTATCTCTTGTAAAAATTTCGGATCAATTGGCTTTGAGATGAATTTTTAATCGGCGTCATACGAAACTGTGACGAAATCAGTTTTTGGGACAGAAATCATCTTTTGCAAAGAACTCGTAATTTGACTCACTTCGAAACCTTATTTCCAAAAACTTAAAACATGAAAGTTGTTCGTGTGTGTGTTTTTGAGCTACTGTGTAAATTTCAAAATTTTTGGTGTAAAGATGAATTTTTAATTAAGAAAGGCGTAAACTGCGTTGAATCGGATTTTTCGAACTTGAGAAAAACTCGAACTACGAAACGCGATATCGAATATTTTGATAACATTGAAATACGAACTTTCGAAAAAAATCCCGTTCATTAGGCTGAGCCGAACTTCATGCTATCATTATTTTTGAGACTGCCTCGTTAGTGGTCTCCCTGCTATCTGAGATTGCCTCGTTAGTGATCTCCTTACTATGCCAAAATGGCAGTTGTGCACATGGCCTGCCAAATCGGCAGTGGGAAATACACGACCTGCCCGAGTGGCAGTGAAACCGCTTGAAAGGCCTGTCAAATGACAGTTGACATACATGCCTGTCAAATTGACAGTAGATACACACGGCTTGCCGAAATGGCAATCGAGATACATGGCTAGCCCAAACGGCAGTCAATACTGATATGGCTGCGGCCGCCGGTTCACCGGCTAACTGATTATGATTTTAGAGATTGCCTCGTTAGTGATCTCCCGGTATGGTGTCCTCTTCTTAGTTTGCGGGATAAAAATATAAAAGACTTGTGTGAGTGTTTGATTATGCTTAAATCCTATTTACCATGGTTTTAAATTATGCATCTAAATTACGTTCTTCAAGTTATGCTTTTAAATTACGCTTTTAAATTAAGTCCTTTAATTATGTATTCTCGTCTTGAATAAATTAATCATGTTTTCCGCTGCAAGTAAACTATGAATTTTAAATTAATTTCGTAACAGTGAAAAGTGTAATTTTAATTAAACACATGTAACCCCTTAAATTGTTTTGTTAGGGTTTAACTTACTCAGTATTTTATATACTGATAAAACTCGTTGTTCATTTTTCCATTAGAGTACGGAGCATGATCATGCATCGGGGGATCACTTTGGGCATTTAATTATTTGTTTTACATGACTTGCATACGGGCTTGTTAACCCGAGTTTTGGCCATGTCGGCCCTGTATTTTAATTTCCGCTGCAACTTATTATTTTATCATGTATGGATGATATTACATTATTATTTTTAAGTAATTTCGGACTTGCTTTTAAAACTTTTTCCAACACCTATAGCCTTGCATCTCTTTAGCAAGCTCGGAGAAATCGTGTCTTGCTAGGGAGGTGTGGCGGTGGCACCCCGGCCTGGGTTATCAAAACCGGGGTGTTACATCGACCACGTGGCACAGGTGGAATCTGTAAAACATTGACCATGTAAAATTGATTCAAGTGTATGTAAAATATAGAATGGTGGTTAATTCACAATAAAACTTACCTTTTTCACCGGTTGTCTCTTAGAAGTCGTGAACATCGGAGTTGGCACTACTGGACCAACTGTATATATGTGAGTCTGGGCTGGGGAGCAACTATCAACCATGGTAGCCGACAACTCAAATGCATTCGGGTCCCTCTTTGTAGATGCCGCCTTCTTCTTCGATGCTGTGGATTGTCTGCCTCGGGTGCGTACGGTGGTGCTGGGGGCTGTGAGGGACGTAACATTAGGATTCACTGCCTCCATTAGCCTCCTAAAAAACATCTCTTGCTCCGTCGGGTTTGATTCCCGGAACAACTGTTGTGTTTTGGAAATGAACTCATCAAACTTGTTCTAAATCTGAACTCGGGGTTCTGCATCATGTACGCGAGGGTTTATATCCAATTTCCGCCAGAAATCATCAATCAACTCTAATGGAACTGGCATGCCCTTTGTTATATATTCTGATAACTCGTGGGCACAGGGCAGTCCACATGTGGTGCACATCACACATCCGCAATCATCTATATCAATAACACCATCTTTCAATTTCGTCAGCTGTGCATCTATTTGTGTCATGGCTGCATCCGACACAAGACCCCGAAGTAGCTTGAAAGTAATAGTATGAAAATTGGTTGCCAGAGCACCATGACTCTTCTCAAAAGAATCCTTTAGTGCTACATAACATGTCTCTATCAGTGTATGAAAATGTGCCCAACAAGTTTCAAAATTTCCCAAACTGGATCGCAACTGACGTTTCAATGCTGAGTGTTGCCCCTCTGCCCTGTTAATTTAAAAAAAGAATAACAAAAGAGCTCATGTAGTAAGTTTGGCTATATCAAAATCTAACCATTTAAAATTTACAAACAACATTACAATACCTATTCGTGATTGTGTTCCCATAGTGCATAATTTTGTTGGTGTGGCATGACAGAAACTTTGGTCCGTATGGCTCCATCCATTGTTTCTCAACGTACTGCAGTGCCGCCGGCCAATCACAAAACTGTGCCTGAAATCGGATCCATTTCTATTTGAATGAGTGTTCACTTTCAACTGCCATCAATTCATTCCAAGATGTGTAAAATAAATTCCACTGTTCAGCGTCGGCAAACAATTTTTTGCAGTTTGCCATCACATTCCTATCAATGTGCCACTTACATAGCATGTGAACCGTGGTAGGAAATATTCGATCAATTGCATTCATCAATGCCTTCTCCCTGTCTGTTATAATAACCGAAGGCAAACAATCGTCATCCATTAAAGCCCTCAGACTACCCAACGCCCACGTGTAATTGTCTACCTTCTCTGCCTTAAAGTAGGCATATGCAACACAGAATGTCTTGTCGGTGGAAGTCACTCCTACAATCTCAAAGAGGGGCATCCGATACTTGTTCGTCTTGTATGTACAATCCATAGCCAACACTTTCGGGAAGGCTTTCAATATTTCAATGCTCCTTGGATGAGCAAAGATAGGTCTGTGACCTCCCCACTAGACTCGCATCTCCTAAAAACAAAGTAGTACCCATGCTGCTTTAACTTGCCCAACAGGTATTGCATTTCAGATCTACCGGTCCGCTCAATCACTCTATTTTTCGCCCTCGCATTGTATATCATCCTCATGGTTGAGACTTTCCTCGGGAATTCTCTCGGAGTTGCTCATGGATGTTTTTCAGTGGCACTTTCATTCTTGACAAACGCACTACAAACTCTTTCTCCTTCTTCGTCAATCTCCCCACGTACGGATGCCCCTCGAGATAGTTGGCAAGAGGATGATTGTGCATACCACTCATAACAGTCAGCTCCCAATGTCCCTTGATCTTTTTTTGTTGGCCCCTTATTAAGAATGGGCATCCACATTTTCGGGTTCCCACATCCCTTTTTTTAATGGATTTTTCCAGGTCACTCTTCACTTCATCAACCGAAGGATCGAATCTATTCTTTTTAGCTTCATGCTTCCTATACTCCCCTCCTCGTTCGCATCCTATGAAAACCCGACCCTTTTTGTTTCGGTTGCCATATTCGACCTCTGAACAACAACTATCATTTGATGGGCTATTGCGATCTCCTTGACACGATCAACCAAACTGTCCCTACTATTAAACTCTTCCTCTGTGGAAAATAAGTGGGAGTAGTCACTTATAACATCCAAGCTCAATTCATTCTTTTCGTGGACAACACCATCGCCGCTTGATGGTACGCAATTGAGCTACAATAAAGAAAATAAGGAAAACAATTAAACAGATTGAGCAAGGAGGAAAAAAAAGAAGAAAAAAACGGCCATGAACGGCCGTTTCTCAATGAAGTGTAACGGCCAGCAATGGCCGGCTGTCACTTAATCAAAACGGCCAATGCTGGTCGTTTTCTCTTATCTCACACGGCCAGTAACGGCCGTTTGTGTTTGAAGGGCAACGGAAAGCAATGGCCGTTGGTTCCTTTGTCCAAAACTCGACGACACACTGCGATATTGCTCATGATCTACTATACCTGTGCTATACAAATTGCAATATAAATGTAAAAAAACTTACCGGTTCTATGAGTTCCATCTGTTCCACTACCATATGTTCATCTCGCTCTTCATCGTTCTTGTCCATGGATTTATGAGTATATGAATAAAAAAAAAATACAACTAGGGTTTTGGTTCTTGTTTGAACAGAAGAGACAGAGGGAAGAAGAAATTTGTGTGCCCCAATCCAATTGAAAGTGCCTTAATCCCAATTGTGATATACTCCCTCCGTTTTTTTTTTTAAGTTCACCATTAGCATAGTAGATACTATTCATTGAGTAACTTTAATTCAATTTTTTCGTATAGTTATATAAGATAAAACATAGTCAAGTGAGATCTTGTTAGATTCGTCTAATCACGTAGTTTTGGAATATCAAATTTTTATAATTTTTACTTATATATAATATGAGATATTGATGATTGAAAATGTGCATTGGATTGCGTGCAGTGCAGGATGGGTGAAGTTAAAAAAAAACGGAGGGAGTAATATATTATGCAGTGGTATTTGAGGTATTTTACCATGTAATGTGTGTGCCTAATCAATTGGAAGTGAATATAACCGCGGCCATCCAGTATATCTTGAATAGTGAATATACTCAGTGAAGGTGGAAAGGCAATTAAAGAAATCAGGAGATTGCAGAAATTTTAGGGGAATCCGATGTTATAGTGTGAGTTTGTTACAGAAATTAGTCTTTAGTCTTGACTAACCTAACCAGATTTCCTGGCGGCTTGCCTCCCCACTCCCTTCTCTCTCTGTCTCTCTGTCCTTTTCTTCTCTCTCTCCCAGAGAGATAAAGAGTGAGAGAGATAAAAATGTCCCTGTTATCGAAGATCCCTTGTGTTGTGTATAGGCTTTCGGTGCAGAAATTGAAATCCATCACTTTCACTCTCTCTTTTCTCTCACTCAAAGTCACCCAAAATGTCAATCTCACTGTCCCTCCCGCTGTCTTCTGTCTACACACCTACACATTCTTGACACTTCCCCCTTTTCTTCACCCCATTAATAAAGCTATTGCCTTTGCTCATTGCCAGAGGAACACAATCATTATTCATTATCCCACCCCTTTCCTCCCTTTTTGACCCCCTTAATCATAATCCTGTTATTGTTATTATTATATAATACATTATATATAGATATACTGTATGTATTTGTATTTGTAAATGTTGGCTACTGGCTAGGCTTGTCTTTCTTCAAAGTCGATTCTTTGTGTTCTTATTTCAACTTCTGTGAGCTTCTGTTTATGGCGGTCGATGTCTGCTCCGAAATCTCCAGCCCCAGAATCTCCTTCTCCCATGATCTCAATGAATTCGACTCCCAAAACCCAAGATCGGATTTTGATTGCGATCATCCCACCATTGATTTCGATTTCTGCGTCGCCGCATTTCCGTCGCACGAGATTTGCCCCGCCGATGAGCTCTTCGCCAATGGCAAAATCCTCCCCGTCCAAATCAAGGAAGTTCCCATCGCCCGACCGAAACCCGACCCGATCACCTCCCGGAAAACCATAGGCACAGAAACCGCCGCCACCACGAACAAAAAGAGATTGATCGAATTCCTGTCCGCCGGCGGGGACGAAGATGACGAGGAGGATCGGGAGAAATCGCCGCCGAGGCCGTTCTGGCAGTTCCGGCGGAGCAGCAGCGAGAACAGCCGCGCGAACGGTTTGCTCCGATCCCTGCAGTTCCTGACGCGGAGCAATTCGACGGGATCGGTCCCCAACCCGAAGCCGCATCCGAAGGGAATTCAGAAGCAGCATTCGTTGAAAGAGACTTCATCTTCGATCAATCATCATCATCATCATCGTCGCCCGAATTCGTCGACCAATGCCCATTCGTACTATCCTTATTACAACAATGGTTCGTCGAGAAAGCCGCCATTGAGGAAGAGCAGCAGCAGCCGATTGTACGGCGTCGGGAATGGAGTCCGGGTCAACCCGGTTTTGAACTTCCCTCCATCTTACATTGCCAAAGGTACCGTCAGTTTTTTCGGGTTAGGGTCGTTTTTCTGCAGTAAAAAATTCAAGAAGAGGAAATGACAATAATTGTGTTTTCGATTTTTATCCTTTCTGTACAGCTTCACAATTTTGCTTGAATTGATCGATTATTATCTTTCTTGTCTGTGTTTGAATCCTTAATTATTGAAATGCTTCAAACATTTCGAGAAAATTGAAAGGCCATGATGATTCTTGGGGGGGTCCTGGGGCTCGAGGTCCAGGAAAATCTAGACCACTAGTGGTGAGGGTAGAATGTCTCCTCCTTTAAAGGGACTGTGTGTGTCATGCTTTTCTTTGCATTTGATCTCCTTGGGAACTATTTTCCCATAGAGAAATAAATGGATTTATGGCTGTCATTTGAATTCTCATGGGTTTGTTTTTTATAATTAGATGAATTAATTGAAAAGAATGGTTTTTGTGGGGGCAATTGAATTGAATTGGGCAATTGGCTTATAGTTTAGGGACACTTTGGTATTATGCAATGCACATCAAGACAAGGACTTGAGTTGGATCTAAGGAAAAATGGTTAAAAACATTGATCAATCATTGATTAAGCCCCACATGAGTCATCACTTTACAAACCTCAAATGTGGTGATGCGTTTGCACCCACCACCTTTATTCATTTTTTTTAGCAAAAGTAGTTTGCTTTGGAAGTTTGGTTTTAGATAAATGCTGCTTCTATATTGGATCAAATTGAAACACTAGAGACGGCTACAATTGAAGATTGGTTGCACCCACCCTCATGAGTGAATTATGAGATAAGAGATGAGATGAGGGTAATTTGGGAATGTGAACTCTGGAATTAGAGGGCAGTGCCCCTTCTTCAAGCTAAGATCATTATGTAGTTCATTAGGAATAACACGTGAATGTAGTAGTTATGTAAATTTCTGAGATAGGGAGGTTAGAAGACCTACCATGCATCACCTTGGCGCTCAGCCTCAGCTCGATCAATCACGTACAAGTGCCCATCTATAACTGGTGATCCACAATCATCACGATTACCTTGTTGTGGATCACCATGACCTCTATAACATTGATCATGATATCTCTTTTGGTGTCGAACAATTAGTTGTTGATGTGCTACACCTTTATAGTTCCTACACTCAAATCTCAAATTCCTGGAAATTGACACCGAGATGGCTCCTCGAACACCTCTAATCCAGCAGGCAAAGAAACACTCCTCAACTGAGACGTACCTGTCTTCACGACATTGTGCCCCAACTTGTCCATCTTCACTAATTATTGCATCATTGCTTCTACACCTATGACTGCCACTCTTCTCTCCCCACTTTCTCCAACCTATATATCCGTGTCCTCTCCCTTTGTCTTTCTATGCTAATATCTCTTCTTGTTGTCTTGGCTTGTCTGATCATTCAGTATGGCCATGTCAGAGGCATCAAGCATCGTTTGCCTTCACTTGGGCATTAGTCCCATGATGATATGATGAAATTCTAACACTATCGCAATGCGTGCAAGGCCTAGCCTATACATTGTCAGTTAGTATATGATAGTTGTAGACCAAAAAAAAAAGCCCAACCCAGAAATCGCGAGTTTCAAGAATTGGTGAAAGAAAATAATCGAATAAAAGAATATTGGGTTATGACAAATTAATGTGCTAAAGAAAATGGCCCAGGGGTTGGCCAATGAAATTAAATAACTAGATATTTAAAACTTATGGGATAATGTAAATAAATAGAATCCCAACATAGTAAATAAATAAGGAATGCCTTTCTATGCGGACTCATATGCGGACATGTTCTCTGCAAGCACATGTTGTGCTATTTACCCCCAAACCCACATATGGCATGATATTATCTTATTAACTTTCCTTCTTCTAGTGGAGTGATTGGTGGGTAATTAAGGGGACTTTTCATTTTTGAGTTTTACTGAAATCGTGGAAAATATTTTAAAGATTTTATCTTATTGACGTTCCTTCTTTTCATTTTTAAGTCTGCATAAATGTTAGGTGTAATTATTTACTTTGGATTACTGTTTTGACATTGTGTTGCATTCCAATCTGTGCGTGTTCTGTAGGGTGCATTCAAGTGTTGTGCATGCTGCTTGATCGTGATCCTTAATCATTAGAAATTATCGAGCTCCTTTCAAATAGTATCTATGCCATATCTGTAACATAATTGTGTTCTGTAATGTTATCAGTTATGCTATTATCATGTTGCAACCGTGATCTGAAATGGTATCAGATATGATATTATCCTGCTGCCACCATGTTCTGTAATGGTATCAGTTATGCTATTATCAGTAATGATATTATCCTGTTGCTACCTTGTCAGTCGCCTAAATCTGCCGGCATGCAATTGAGATCTATCATCTCCGATTTCTCAGTCTCGTCGAGTCACCAGATGATGCTTTTTCCACGGCCATGACACAGCACACCACAAATGGAATCTTCATCCACTACGAATAAGGCAATTACTAATCATCCATTCATTACTCCCATGAGTTTGGGAAATTAGTGATCCACTTTCCGTAATTATTAAATGGATGTTAATGGTATGAAATCCCACTATTGTGACGCGTAGCACCAATTGTGCATGAAGGTAACACGTCCGCATATGCGGATTGTTTAATGTCCGGATAGTAACCGGATTGAATAAATAATACTTCCTCCGTTCTTTTATAAATGCCACGGACCCATATTTCTCACAGTCCAATACACGTTTTTAATCCTCAATAACTCAAATTGCATACAAGTAAAAATTATGAAAATTTGATATTCTAAATCCATGCGATTAGACGAATCTAACAAGATCCCACTTGACTATATTTTATCTTATCTTATATAATAGTACTAAAACTCAAATCAAAGTTACTCAATGAACAGTGACAAAACCTCCATGTGTTACTTATAAAAGAACCGAGGAAGTATTAGTTATCATGCGCATTGAAATTATTGTAAATGTATTTTTCTATAAAAAGAAAGAAAGATATGTCAAATATAACTTGAAATCATGAACTACGGAAGATATAATAAAATTATAAGATTTCAGCATGCCATAAATCACTATCCAAATCTTAGATAATCAGAATTTTGATACAAGAGGCACGTAAATGGAATCAAATAGGGGTCATAGCAATCGGATTAGGGTATAATTCCTTAAATAGTTTGCATGTACAGACATCATATAGGACATTTCTTCCATCACATAGAGTATCTCTCCCATCACACAAGCAGAGAGCATTCTTTTATAACACAAAATTAAAACATCTATCCCATCACATTTATGAAGTCTACATGTGCAGGTATATGCACTCAATCGGCTTAGGCTTAGCTGCAGGCAACTGCAAGTGCAGTTGTGTGCAGTTGTGTGGGAGGAGGAATTTTTGTTATGTGGTATTAAAATTGTGATGGTGGGAATTATTTTTATGATGCTTATATGTTTTAATGTTTTTGGCTTTAAATGCCATCACAATAGAGGATGGAGACATCATCACTGCAGGTACGGAAATCTACACCCGAACTCTATTGCACTCAATCCTCACTCAGGGTCACAGGGCCTATATAAATAGGAGTCGCATTAACAAGTTTCAAATACACCAACACATATACCGCCATTCACTTAAGATTCAAGGCATGGAGAAGCTATGGATTAAAGAATCAAGTAAGGAGGGGTCATCCTCAAGAATCCAAGAGAATCTTCATGGACTTCAAGAAATTAACACCAAGTCAAATTCGAAGAAGAATACCATGCAAATGACTCTCGTGAAACTCAACTTGCCTTTAAACGAAACAAGCCCAAAAGCCCCTCTTGGAGTCTCGAAAGTTCACCTCAAATGCATTCATGTAGAAATTCGCTACATTAAAGTCTTTGATCCAAAATTTCAAGGGAAAACCAAACATAAATATTTCTAAAGACGAAAAACATTTTTAACAAAGTCAAAATCCATGTCATCAAGGAGTAATTAAAAGCACTGAAGTTCAATCAAGTTCAATCAACATAAAATAAATAAATAAATAAATAAAATAACTAAATAAAATAAATAAATAAACAAATAAACAATAAACAAAACAATAATAATAAATAAATAATTAATGAACAAACATAATACATAGACAAGGAAATGAGAAATGGAATTTAATTTAAGAAGTAAGAATTAAATTTCCAATACCCGTAAAGCCAAAGATAAATTAATCAAATTAAATAAATTGTACAAGTGTACCCGACACTAATGGACTCGAGAATTCGAGGCCAATATTAAATCTAGACCCGAGTAAGAATTAAGATAGGGGATAGGAGCCCGAAAATATACTGGAAATCCGAATCCCAGAATATAGAGGGATAGAAGCCCGAAAGACAGGAGGAAATGGCCGACGGATCGCACGACCCGCCCGGACCGAAGTCCAGGTGTGGGCCGCGCGGTGTTTGGCTAAACGGCGCGCCAACCCCGCGCCACTCGACAAATTCGCTGGTTGCGAGATTTACTCGCCCGAATCCGGATTTTCCGACTTCGGTTGTATTTCTTTCGGCTCAAGACTCACCAAGGCCGACCTTGGACGTCCCTAGGTCGTGTCCATCTATAAATAACACCTCTTGGCAGCCCCGAACACTTTTCAAAACCCTACAACTCTCCATATGTTCGAAAACCCTAATCTCGGAGTCGTCGGAGGCACGAAACCAAGGCGAGGACTGTTTTGGACGAATCCGGAAGTCTTCTATCGTCGTGGTAAGTCTGATCCATTCGTCTCTTACGTTTTGATTCGAAAACGAATCCTAACTTAATCTTTTTCCTTTCGACACCACGAATCGGATCTAGAACGAAGAACCCGACTTACCGAGAAGATAAACGGTGGATTGGAAGCCACGCCTCCGAATCGACGATCCCGGATGCCCAAAGATTTGTAAGTTAATCTTTCTATGGTTTGGGAGGATTTAAAATACAGCTAATCTAACGATTTAAACCAAGAACGTAAAATCTGTCAAAACGAAATCTTTAACAGCGCAACGTTTTTGCATGATTTTTCCGAACCCTTAAACTTATTCAAACGAGAAAACTTAAAACACGGAAAACGTTCCTAAGACATTAATCTAGCTACTATAAAAATTTCATAATTTGTCGTTATGATTTGATATCTGAATTCGATCTCAAACCGAACTGCTTTGAATTTGAATCTTGAAATCTGGACAGAACTTAGGTTCGAACTTGCAGACGTTTTTGACATTAGATCTAGACCGATTCAGAACTTTAGCCGAACATGAAAGTTGTAGATATATGTCTTAGGTATCTCTCTGTAAAGGTTCATCAAATTTGGAGTTAGTTTGCTATGGTAGATCTTGAAATCTTGAAACTGGTGTTGAAATTTTTGGACAGATTATCATCCTGTAAGAAATTGACGTTTTTCACTTACTTCCGTATCCCGGATCGAAAAACGTAAAACATGAAACTTGTTTATCTCTATGTTTTTGAATCACTGGTCAAATTTTAGAATTTTCGGAGTTAAACCTGATTTTTAATGAATTTTGAAGTAAACTGTGGTTGACCAAGTCAAATCTTGAAATCTTGTTGAAACGGTGAAACTAGCCTTTAAGGTTTAAACAAGTTGAAAAGTCTTTTGAAATAAATACATGAAATATGAAATTTAGGAAATCCCCTTACAAACTTGATCATTTAAAATTAGGGGGTGAGTGCTCTGCAGGGTGCCCTCCTAACGATTCACTTCATGCCTTTATGAACGATGGTGACCCGCGCGAAATTTTGAGATATGTGGCCAAAACGGCATGAGATATATGGCCTACACTCTCGTGAATATCCATATGGGTTTCTGAAACTTTTGACAAATTTTCCACACGAGTATTTTTAAGAAAAATAGAATAATCCCGGTTTAATTTTATTTAATGAAACCAATTTATTAAGGCGGAGTTGGGATTAGGGAGATATATAGGTTGTCACGTTTTTATTACTCGTGTTAAGAAACTGTGCCCCCGAAAGCGCACGAAGTCAAAAATTGCAGTATTTATAGTAAGACCGGATCGTTCACTGGAGGATGTGCGATAGAAGCAGGGCCCACGTCGTTTACTAAGATTTTCCACTCGGTTACTCGATTCAAGCTTTGCATTTTAAATTACCAACTACTTGACATAATTTAAATTAGATTATGAAAGCAATTAAATTTACACTACAAAGCGGATTAAATTATATCTAAGAAAGCAATTAAAATTATTCTAAGAAAGCAATTAGAATTATGCTAAGAAAGCGGATTAAATTATTCTACGAAAGCAGATTTAAAATGTGACAGAAGGGACAGGGAGAAAATAATAAAGATTGGACAAGATTCAGATGAAACACAATTAAACTTCCATTTTAATTGTTCGTCAGTTAGCTTGGGATAGTTCGTCAGTTAGCTAACTCTCATACTTTCTACACTATGTTCCCTTTAACAGACATGTACTTACAGTGAGAATTTACATGCTCTTAAGACAACAAAATCTAAGATACCACAGATTTACAACTGCTCCCGTCAGAGCGTGTCATTTATCTGTGGTGGACAAGCAACACCTAACATATCATTAGTTGACATGCCAAGTACTCCTATCATCCCCTTTGTCACACCCAAAGTCTAAATAAAATCCCGAACTAATCCACAACTCTTAAACCTTACAACCGGCGGCCAACCTCTAATTCTTCCGAGTGACCTCTATAAAAGCATTTAAACAAAAGCGGTAAGGAAAGCAGTAAAGAAAGCGTTTAAAAACCTATCACTCGGAAGCCTCAAAAGCTATCTCATTCCGTTAGCATAAAAGAGCTCCTGGTTTCGATGACCAGATGTAGATATAGAACTTCCCAAATATCAGTAAGCCACAGGGCTTATAACATCCGGTTAGCTATGAGATACAAACTGAGTGGAACAGACCCGTGAAGATCTATTCCGAATGTACTCACTCAAGACTCAATTCTAGGCTTTGGCGGGAGAAGATAGTAGTTGAAAGAATACTCAACCCTACCTTAGAAATTAACCAAGGCCTATATGTTGTTCCTCTAGTATTATCTATCACATCTTATCTGAATCCAAGTGGACACTGATTCGATGCAATACTTAATAGAAGATTTCCAACACACAGTAATTTTGAGAAAACAATTGATATTTGAAAATCATTCCCTACACAGGTACTAGACTCTCAATTAAAATACAGATCCTTTCAGTCTAGATGAGACCTAATCGCTGACTCTGTTTCTAAGTTCTCAAAATCAACCCCCAGTAGAATATGAGTTAGTCATAACTGTCGAATTTATCCCTTACTCAGATCCGGATTTTATAAAGGAATTTTTGTTGGAAATTTGTTATGTAGCATCTGATTTAGATCAAGACTTCTGTGCCCAAAGAGAAGGATCTCCAAAATAATATAGACCACAATATCTACATAATAGTATCATGCATACATGTATATGAGAAGTAAAATAAAATACCCCAAAATATATGGTGGGGTTAGACAAAATTTGATACATAAAGATGGATTAGCCTGAGAAAAGAAGAATTTGGCTAAAAAGAGTGCCAGAAATAACTGGGGTTATCTGGACTGCAAACATCTGCTATCCAGTTCCCAATTATTCCAGATGGAATGATTTTTAGATAGAAAAGAATTCCAAATGAAAGTGACCGCCGTCATTCAGCTCCCTTTTGTCTGTGAGAGGAAGAAAACCCACATATTTTCTTATTGTAATATTTCTCAAATAATGTTGGTCGACATCATTTAATAATACTACAACTTGAATTCGGTTTTGAAATTAAGATAATAAAAAGAAAACTGTATCTAATTAGGAATTGGCTGAGTGGCTAATCGTTATCCCTGTGAAGGGACCTTTTTGCCGGAGCTTCCACCAAGCACTAATCAGACCATGCAAAATAACGAGCAATAATTAATACACAGAAGACGAGCTAATCGCTATCCCTGTGAAGGGACCTTTTTGCCAACATTGATCTGTGATATTCCTTATTACCCATTCATACACACAGTTAAAGAGAAAACATAAAATTAAAAGAATATTTTTGGTATTGTGTAAGTATTAATCACACAATAACTTAGACACTAATGGTTTGAGATGTATAATGGATAAAATTAGATATAATGGCCTGAGCCCAATACACCCATGCAACTTACACGACTCAGGAAGTGAAATATTTTTGGAGTTTTAGAAATAAAAGGAGAAGGTCAATTCGGTGTATTGGGTTAAGTGCAATATAGACCGAATTGAGAATGCATGAGGAATGAAGTATTTCCTTACCCAATTAATCCTTGCAAGGATGTGATACATCATTTAATTCGATTTGTCAAAGCAATTCGGTCTAAATCGAATTGGACAAATCGAATTGATGAAGTCATTCCATTACTCAAATTTGGCTAGGGCAATTGCTTCAAAGTGAGGGTAATTCGAATTACCAAGTCAATTCGGTTTAGACCGAATTGGCAATTTGAATTGGTAAAAGAGAGAAAAATAAACTAAGGCATGAAGGGATGATATGCATACAATATGGTCTCCAAAGTCAATTCGGTCTATGTGAGCAATTCGGTCTAAACCGAATTGCATAGACTGCATTGTGTGGAAACCACATGAAGAGAACTCTTTTTGTTATGCAATTCAGTCTTCATGAGCAATTCAGTTTAGACCGAATTGCCTTAGACCGAATTGCATACAATTTTCTCATGAAAGAAATAAACAGACATTTTTACCATGCAATTTTTCACATAAGAATATTTTTGTGCTCACAAGTGTTAGTTCGGTTTCCACTGTGCGGTTTATGATGGATGAGATTTACCAAATCCTTCATTTCACATCAGTGTCATCTCGCAGTCATACTTGTGAATATTTTGTGGTTATCAAGATATATGCATGTACAATGGGTAATAGCATGAATTAAACCCTAAAACTACAAATATGAAATTTAAAGACTAATCTACCAAAAATAATGTAAAATCTAAGAACTACAAGCATAATAGGGAAGAACACCAACATTATCTAACGAAGCATAATAAAAATAAAACGTAGATATAGGCCAAAAATAAAATAAAATAAAAATAAAACCTAGAAAAAGACACTATCTATAAAATTATCTAGCTATCCAAGAACAATAAAAATAAAAATAGATCTAGGGCTACAAACATGCTCAAAACCCACATTCATACATTTATTAGAACTTAGAAAGCAAAATAAATAAAAGAGCAAAAGAACTCATACCAAATTTATGAAGCATTTTCTTGTATTTAATCCACTAGAAAGCATTAAAAGTTCAAGAACAACCCATTATTTGGGTGTTCTCAAATTTATTTCTACACTAGAAAGCTATAAAAATATAGAAAATGGCTACACTAATAAGTAGAAACAACTATTTACAAATTACATTACAACTACAACTAAAGAAAATATTAAATTACATTGCAAAGAAAAAAAATCTACTCTAAACTAAGCCAAATACCCACTGTTCTCTCCAAAAACAGGGAAGAAATATTTGAGAATGTATGCTGCTCCCCTCTGAGGAGAAATGGAGGGGTATGTATAGGTGAGAGCAAACCCTAGTCACATGGGTCCAATTCGATTTGCAAGCAAAAATGATCAATTCGGTTTATGCATAAAGAAATAAGGGTAAGTTCGGTTTAGGCAAAAGATTTGAGGGACCTTTATGCAAAAAATGGGGGGAGAGAAAAATGGAGGGGGTGATGTAGGAAGGGACGGGACTTGAAGTCCACAGGGAAAAGACAAAAATATTTTTGTTCTTCGGGACCTTAAGTCCCAGAACCTTTTAATTCAAAAGGCACGGCCCCCACTCCACTTTCCCCAATTTCAAAATGCATTCGGTCAGATTAATTCGGTCTCTCTCTATCAATTCGGTCTAGACCGAATTGCACCATTTAGACCGAATTGAGTACCCATACTTAACATTTTTCCTCTCTTTCTTTCAATTCGATCTCTTTAATTCAATTTGGTCTCCTCACTTCTAATTCGGTTTAGACCGAATTCATTCTTCCTCTTTCCCCAAACCGAATTGCACCATTCTTTTCTTCCCTATTTTCTTCTTCTCTCTCTTCTCTCTTCTCTCTTCTCTTTCTTCTCCTCCTCCATTTTCTCTTACAGGCTTCTTCTCCATTTCTTTCTCTTTCATTTTCTTTCATTCATGCTCTTTCTTTTGGTTTTCTGTTGGGGTTGCCGATTGGAAACAATCGGATGAGGGGGGTTGGAGAGCTCGCCGGAGTACGATGGTGGTGGTGACGGGAATGGTGGCTGAGCGGTGGAGATGGTGGATGGAGTGCGGCTGTTGCGTTGGTCGATGGTGGCTGAGATGGGCGGCGTGAGCAGGGGGCTGCGGTGGTGGTGAGAATGGTGGACTGTCGGAGTTGGCGTCGGAATCTGGGAAAATGGAGGTTGCAGCGGGCGGATGGAGCTGTTGATGGTGGTGGCAAAGGGCTGCCGGACTTGGAGGATTTGGTTGTTGACGGAGGTGGTGCGGCTATGACCGAGGAGGCGCCGGCGAGGGAGCCGCGGTGATGATGGTGTTGATTTGCAGGGGGCTGCTGGTGGTAGGAAGGCAGCGGCGGCGGAATCGGAAGTGGGGGAGATGAGATGCGGTGGTGGCAGAGGCCGCCGGGATTGACGAGGGAGATGGAGGTGTTGGTGGCGGATTTGGACGATGGCCGGAGGAGTTGGCCGGCGGCGGTGGCGGCGCCGGCGGCGGTGGCGGCGCCGGCGGCAGGGTATTGGGGTTAGGATTAGGTTTTTGTGTAGTTGGGCTTGAAGTTGGGCCTGGACAATGGTTGGAGTGGGCTTAGAGGTTTTTGGACTGAAAATGGGCTCAAAGAATTGGGCCAGATTAAATCAAATTGGATTGGACTGTTTAATTCCTTGGGCCATCTGCAATAAATTAAAATTGATTAGTTAACCAATTATAGTTAATTATAGCAGAAAATAAAAAAAAAATTAAAAATAGAAATAATCATAAAAATTATTAATAAATACATCAAAATATAAAATAGTATAAATATGTATATTTATTCCACTTGATTATTTCGCTCGTGCTTCGTTTAATGGACCCGTGTTCCACCGAACAAATACTATCAAACCATAATTACCAAATGTGGGATTTTTAATATTTTATCATGTTTTTGGATTTTCTTAATGCAAATTAAATAAAATAACAATATTTTTGTGTTTTTCAATATCAGCTTTATTATTTATACAAACTTGCAAATATTTGTCAAATTCAACTGCTTTCTTATTTAAATAAAACCGGAATGCGATCAAATGCCCATGTTTAGACACGGAAATAGATTGAAAATAATGGTCAATTTTGGCCATTATCAACATCCTCACATTTAATACTGATCGTCCCCGAGCAGTCAGAGTCAGTGTTCCTAAGAACATCGACTCTGCATATTCAATCTATTTGCGTGGCTTCAAAAATTTCACTTTTTATATTGGGATAAGACAATAAAAAACTACAAGTATTAAATTCTCTTGATTGCAGTGTTTAATAAAATGATATTTCTCACTTAATCAGGCATATAAATCAGTCATTATTGATAATTTTCATGAATCCATGTTTAGAAATAATCATTGACTTAATTCTAGAATTAAAGCATGACATGAACATCAATTAAAAGCAGAGCCTCACATATAGTAAATGCAGAAGTTTCACTCACTCTCAAAATTTGGGTTTTATCATGAACGCTCATAACCATAGTTAATTAAATTATCCATTAAGCTTGCAATTAGACCAACTCGCCACCGGCTCATTTCTTCAAATCGAGATCCCGAGGTCTTATTTAAGGGTTATAATGGGGCATACGGTTGTAACATTTGGTATGGAAGGGAATTATTGGGCTAAAAAGTGGCAAGAGAAAGAATTAATATTATCATAACATGGCATTATTTATTTAAAATATATGATCATCAATGTATTTCTTTCTTTCTTTTGCTTTTCTCTTTCTATTGCATTACATTAGACTATGTCTAATTTGCTTTGTCATATGCAATTTCTTTTTGTTGAATGGAACTCAACAATTATCTTCTTTTTTTTTCTTTTTCTTCCTTTTTCTTTTTCTCTTTTGTTTCTTATCGGATTTTTGAATACCGATTAATGAACTGATGATCATAAATTATAATGCCTTGATAAAATTTGTTCTTGCACACTTGGGTTTGATTTTTTTTTTTTTTGCTTTTTTTTATAAGGTTAGGAAAAATATAGAGGGCTTCAAAGAAAAATTAGGTTTAAAGGCTCAACTTGGTTAATCCTAAAGGGAAAATATTTTTGGGTTTGGATTTCAAAAGAAGGCTAAAAATTTTGGTTTCTAGGTGCCTCGATCATATTCTCGATTTTTGGAATATGGCATGGTCTTGAATCGGTCCCAATTGCAAGTTCGAGTTTCCTTTAATCAAAATGATTTTCACATATCAAAGAAAAGGATGAGTAAAAGTGACTCATGGCTCAAATCTCACTTGAAATGGTTCATTCATGTCATACAATATTCTTAAATATAATCTTTGAAAAATCCTTACAATCTATTCAATTAAATTCTCAACATGAAAATTCATTACCCCACAAGATGATTATATCATTAAATTTTTATAGCTCAAAATCTCAAGAATTCATATCATGTATGTATTCAATTATATTATCCCAATTTAAAAGTTTGAAAATTTGATCATAAACCAAGATCTCATATGTGAATTTAAACTGACAGATTTATGCATGCTTCGTGTTGGGTGCAAACATATAATAATAAAAATAAGAAAATATATATATATATATATTTTTGAAATATTTAAGTGAAGAATCAACATCCTCACATTTTGAGACTTGCTCGAAATGTGAGTAAATCAACTCCTACTTAAACAAATTATTAAAATCAAAGCAAAATAAAAGAGGAGGGAGGGAAGGGAAAATAATTACATGAACATAATTCCGATAACCTTTTTCGTCAAACCAATTAAGTGTTCGACGATTTTGGCTATACGTGATCGTTTGGTTCATCGAACAAGGCGATTGTTCGATGCCCAATACTTAGAACAATTCTGATTTTCATCAAAATTGCTCGATCACATTTCTCGGTTTTGTAAACATAAATAAAATTTAATCTACTAGCACAAATTAGATTGGATTAATTCTGTTCTTATAAAAATTATTCCGGGTCTTAAATTGTTTTAAATTCCAGGAATATTTTCTTTTAAATAGAAAATTTATCCAACCGGGAACCTGTTTTAGTGGGACAGGGGGCAATTCGGTCTAATGGAGACCGAATCATCAATTCGGTCTAGACTGAATTGATGCAATCTCCAATTGTTTGTGGGGGATTCGGTCTCTAGATCAATTTGGTATAGATCGAATTGACTTGGAGACTGAATTGAGGGAAAGGCACAAACAAATCATTGCAATTCGGTACTTAAAATAAATTTGGTATAGACCGAATTGACATAAGACCGAATTGGAGTGAGTATACCGAATTGGACACTTAGAAAAATAAATGGGGTGCTTTTGTGAGGCAATTCGATCTATTCAGGCAATTCGGTATAGACCGAATTGCCTAGTAAACCGAATTGCTCACTTGCAGAGATAAGAATAAATTAAAGCCTTTGTAGATCAATTCGGTCTTTCAAAATCAATTCGGTATAGACCGAATTGCTTAAACCGAATTCCTACTTAGCAATATTAACACCGAATGTGTGCCTTGGAGGATCAATTCGATCTTTTGGGTCAATTCGGTCTAAACCGAATTGGCTTGAGACCGAATTGGTAAAATTACCAAGGCAACACTTAGAACAATTTGAAATTTTTCAGTTTTTAACATTTTCTCAAATCATGCATTTTCTACAAATTAAACACACTGAACATGCATATTCACACATAAACATTATTCTAAAAAAATTGTTGCTTGCATAATTTAGGTTGGATCAACACTGCTATTTTATGGATTTATTCCGGATTTTAAATTTCTTTAAATTCCAAAACTAATTTCCATTAAATTCAGTATTAATCCAACCGGCAACCTGGTTTTTGAAGCTTTATTTTTCATTTTGATGGTCCCACAAATTCCTGCAAAACAAACACAAAATAAATTATCATTTTTTTAATAGTAATAATAAAATAAAAGGTATATAAATCAACATCCTCACATTTAGAGTCTTAGTACTATAAATGTGAATCAATTGACAAACACCCAAATTATTTAATATAATATGCACAAGATATATATATATATATGATTTCGACTTGCAGAAATTTAGGTTGGATTAATTCTGTGCTTGTGAAAATTATTCCGGATTTTAAATTTCTTTAAATTCCGGATATAATCTTCGGTCAATTACAGAACTAATCCAACCGGGAACCTGTTTAGATGCTTAGTTGGAACAGGGGCGACGACGAGTGAGATGGTAGCCAGCTGTTGGGGGTTGGAGAACATGGGGACAGGGGCGACGACACGCGAGATGGTGTCGTGGCTTGTCCGGGGTGATGGTGGGAATGAGATGACCGGAGGTCTGCTGCTCCATTTGTTGTTTCACCGGTGATGAGGGTTTCCTCAGAGCAGCGGTGGTAATGAAGTGGATGGGCGATGGAGCAGCGGTGGAGCTTGGTGGCCGTGGCTTGTCCTGTTTTGAAGCTTTAATTTTCTTTTTGGTGGCTCCATGATTCCTGCAAGAAAGAATACCCAATTGGTTAGATTTTCCCCTCAAATGAACATCCTCACATTTAGAGTCTTAGTACTCTAAATGTTTAAATGATTTGACGGTGCTTCTCCGTTCTGAAATATATACACAAAACTAACTATGAGTAATCAGGAGTGTAGTTCTCTTAATAAAACGACGCTGCATTCCTCCCCGGCAACGGCGCCATGAAACTTTTGATAAATTTCCCACATGAGTATTTTTAAGAAAATAGAATAATCCCGGTTTAATTTTATTTAATGAAACCAATTTATGAAGGCGGAGTTGGGATTAGGGAGATATATAGGTTGTCACATTTTTATTACTCGTGTTAAGAAACTGTGCCCCCGAAAGCGCACGGAGTCAAAAATTGCAGTATTTATAGTAAGACCGGATCGTTCACTGGAGGATGTGCGATAGAAGCAGGGCCTACGTCGTTTACTAAGATTTTCCACTCGGTTACTCGATTCAAGCTTTGCATTTTAAATTACCAACTACTTGACATAATTTAAACTAGATTATGAAAGCAATTAAATTTACACTACAAAGCGGATTAAATTATATCTAAGAAAGCAATTAAAATTATTCTAACAAAGCAATTATAATTATTCTAAGAAAGCAATTAGAATTATGCTAAGAAAGCGGATAAAATTATTCTACGAAAGCAGATTTAAAATGTGACAGAAGGGACAGGGAGAAAATAATAAAGATTGGACAAGATTCAGATGAAACACAATTAAACTTTCATTTGAATTACACAGATCTTTGCTTGGGATAGTTCGTCAGTTAGCTAACTCTCATGCTTTCTACACTATAACAGACAGGTACTTACGGTGAGAATTTACATGCTCTTAAGATAACAAAATCTAAGATACCACAGACTTACAACTGCTCCCATCAGAGCGTGTCATTTATCTGTGGTGGACAAGCAACACCTAACATATCATTAGTAGACATGCCACGTACTCCTATCATCCCCCTTGTCACACCCAAAGTCTAAATAAAATCCCGAACTAATCCACAACTCTTAAACCTTACAACCGGCGGCCAACCTAACATATCATTAGTTGACATGCCAAGTACTCCTATCATCCCCCTTGTCACACCCAAAGTCTAAATAAAATCCCGAACTAATCCACAACTCTTAAACCTTACAACCGGCGGCCAACCTCTAATTCTTCCGAGTGACCTCTATAAAAGCATTTAAACAAAAGTGGTAAGGAAAGCAGTAAAGAAAGCATTTAAAAACCTATCACTCGGAAGCCTCAAAAGCTATCTCATTCTGTTAGCATAAAAGAGCTCCTGGTTTCGATGATCAGATGCAGATATAGAACTTCCCAAATATCAGTAAGCCACAGGGCTTATAACATCCGGTTAGTTATGAGATACAAACTGAGTGGAACAGACCCGTGAAGATCTATTCCGAATGTACTCACTCAAGACTCAATTCTAGGCTTTGGCGGGAGAAGATAGTAGTTGAAAGAATACTCAACCCTACCTTAGAAATTAACCCAGGCCTATATGTTGTTCCTCTAGTATTATCTATCACATCTTATCTGAATTCAAGTCGACACTGATTCGATGCAATAATTAATAGAAGATTTCCAACACAGTAATTTTGAGAAAACAATTGATATTTGAAAATCATTCCCTACACAGGTACTAGACTCTCAATTAAAATACAAATCCTTTCAGTCTAGATGAGACCTAATCGCTGACTATGTTTCTAAGTTCTCAAAATCAACCCCCAGTAGAATATGAGATAGTCATAACTGTCGAATTTATCCCTTACTCAGATCCGGATTTTATAAAGGAATTTTTGTTGGAAATTTATTATGTAGTATCTGATTTAGATCAAGACTTCTGTGCCAAGGAGAAGGATCTCCAAAATATTATAGACCACAATATCTACATAATAGTATCATGCATATATGTATATGAGAAGTAAAATAAAATACCCCAAAATATATGGTGGGGTTAGACAAAATTTGATAGACAAAGATGGATTAGCCTGAGAAAAGAAGAATTTGGCTAAAAAAGAGTGCTAGAAATAACTGGGGTTATCTGGACTGCAAACATCTGCTATCCAGTTCCCAATTATTCCAGATGGAATGATTTTTAGACAGAAAAGAATTCCAAATGACAGTGACCGCCGTCATTCAGCTCCCTTTTGTCTGTGAGAGGAAGAAAACCCACATATTTTCTTATTGTAATATTTCTCAAATAATGTTGATCGACATCATTTAATAATACTACAACTTGAATTCGGGTTTTGAAATTAAGATAATAAAAAGAAAACTGTATCTAATTAGGAATTGGCTAAGTGGCTAATCGTTATCCCTGTGAAGGGACCTTTTTGCCGGAGCTTCCACCAAGCACTAATCAGACCATGCAAAATAACGAGCAATAATTAATACAAAGAAGACGAGCTAATCGTTATCCTTGTTAAGGGACCTTTTTGCCAACATTGTTCAGTGATATTCCTTATTACCCATTCATACACACAGTTAAAGAGAAAACATAAAATTAAAAGAATATTTTTGGTATTGTGTAAGTATTAATCACACAATAACTTAGACACTAATGGTTTGAGATGTGTAATGGATAAAATTAGATATAATGGCCTGAGCCCAATACACCCATGCAACTTACACAACTCAGGAAGTGAAATATTTTTGGAGTTTTAGAAATAAAAGGAGGAGGTCAATTCGGTCTATTGGGTTAAGTGCAATATAGACCGAATTGAGAATGCATGAGGAATGAAGTGTTTCCTTACCCAATTAATCCTGCAAGGATGTGATACATCATTTAATTCGATTTGTCAAAGCAATTCGGTCTAAACCGAATTGGACAAATCGAATTGATGAAGTCATTCTCTTACTCAAATTTGGCTAAGGCAATTGCTTCAAAGTGAGGGTAATTCGAATTACCAAGTCAATTCGGTTTAGACCGAATTGGCAATTCGAATTGGTAAAAGACAGAAAAATAAACTAAGGCATGAAGGGATGATATGCATACAATGTGGTCTCGAAATTCAATTCGGTCTATGTGAGCAATTCGGTCTAAACCGAATTGCATAGACCGAATTGCGTGGAAACCACATGAAGAGAACTCTTTTTGTTATGCAATTCAGTCTTCATGAGCAATTCGGTTTAGACTGAATTGCATACAATTTTCTCATTAAAGAAATAAACAGACATTTTTACCATGCAATTTTTCACATAAGAATATTTTTGTGCTCACAAGTGTTAGTTCGGTTTCCACTGTGCGGTTTATGATGGATGAGATTTACCAAATCCTTCATTTCACATCAGTGTCATCTCGCAGTCACACTTGTGAATATTTTGTAGTTATCAAGATATATGCATGTACAATGGGTAATAGCATGAATTAAACCCTAAAACTACAAATATGAAATTTAAAGACTAATCTACCAAAAATAATGTAAAATCTAAGAACTACAAGCATAATAAGAAAGAACACCAACATTATCTAAGGAAGCATAATCAAAATAAAACGTAGATCTAGGCCAAAAATCAAATAAAATAAAAATAAAACCTAGAAAAAGACACTATCTCTAAAATTATCGAGCTATCCAAGAACAATAAAAATAAAAATAGATCTAGGGCTACAAACATGCTCAAAACCCACATTCATACATTTATTAGAACTTAGAAAGCAAATAAATAAAAGAGCAAAAGAACTCATACCAAATTTATGAAGCATTTTCTTGTATTTCATCCACTAGAAAGCATTAAAAGTTCAAGAACAACCCATTATTTGGGTGTTCTCAAATTTATTTCTACACTAGAAAGCTGTAAAAATATGGAAAATGGCTACACTAATAAAGTAGAAACAACTATTTACAAACTACATTACAACTACAACTAAAAAAATATTAAATTACATTGCAAAGAAAAAAAATCTACTCTAAACTAAGCCAAAAACCCACTGTTCTCTCCAAGAACATGGAAGAAATATTTGAGACTGTATGCTGCTCCCCTCTGAGGAGAAATGGAGGGGTATTTATAGGTGAGAGCAAACCCTAGTCACATGGGTCCAATTCGGTTTGCAAGCAAAAATGATCAATTCGGTTTATGCATAAAGAAATAATGGTAAGTTCGGTTTAGGCAAAAGAGTTGAGGGACCTTTATGCAAAAAATGGGGGGAGAGAAAAATGGAGGGGGTGATGTAGGAAGGGACGGGACTTGAAGTCCACAGGGAAAAGACAAAAATTGTTTTGTTCTTCGGGACCTTAAGTCCCAGGACCTTTTAATTCAAAAGGCGCGGGCCCCACTCCACTTTCCCTAATTTCAAAATGCATTCGGTCAGATCAATGCGGTCTCTCTCTATCAATTCGGTCTAGACCGAATTGCACCATTTAGACCGAATTGAGTACCCATACTTAACATTTTTCCTCTCTTTCTTTCAATTCGGTCTCTTTAATTCAATTCGGTCTCCTCACTTCTAATTCGGTTTAGGCCGAATTCATTCTTCCTGTTTCCCCAAACCGAATTGCACCATTCTTTTCTTCCCTATTTTCTTCTTCTCTCTCTTCTCTCTTCTCTTTCTACTCCTCCTCCATTTTCTCTTACAGGCTTCTTCTCCATTTCTTTCTCTTTCATTTTCTTTCATTCTTGCTCTTTCTTTTGGTTTTCTGTTGGGGTTGCCGATTGGAAACAATCGGATGAGGGGTGGAGAGCTCGCCGGAGTACGATGGTGGTTGTGACAGGAATGGTGGCTGAGCGGTGGAGATGGTGGATGGAGCGCGGCTACTGCGTTGGTCGATGGTGGCTGAGATGGGCGGCGTGAGCAGGGGGCTGCGGTGGTGGTGAGAATGGTGGACGGTCGGAGTTGGCATCAGAATCTGGGAAAATGGAGGTTGCAGCGGGCGGATGGAGCTGTTGATGGTGGTGGCAGAAGGCTGCCGGACTTGGAGGATTTGGTTGTTGACGGGGGTGGTGCGGCTATGACTGAGGAGGCGCCGGCGAGGGAGCCGTGGTGATGATGGTGTTGATTTGCAGGGGGCTACTGGTGGTAGGAAGGCAGCGGCGGCGGAATCGGAAGCGGGGGAGATGAGCGGCGGTGGTGGCGGAGGCCGCCGGGATTGACGAGGGAGATGGAGGTGTTGGTGGCGGATTTGGACGATGGCCGGAGGAGTTGGCCGGCGGCGGTGGCGGCGCCGGCGGCAGGG
Source organism: Hygrophila difformis (assembly GCA_030278955.1). Lineage (NCBI taxonomy): Eukaryota > Viridiplantae > Streptophyta > Magnoliopsida > Lamiales > Acanthaceae > Hygrophila > Hygrophila difformis. The sequence goes on along the minus strand of JAOANR010000002.1, from coordinate 47,276,999 downwards.
TATTGGGGTTAGGGTTAGGTTTTTGTGTAGTTGGGCTTGAAGTTGGGCCTAGACAATGGTTGGAGTGGGCTTAGAGGTTTTTGGACTGAAAATGGACTCAAAGCATTGGGCCAGATTAAATCAAATTGGATTGGACTGTTTAATTCCTTGGGCCACCTGCAATAAATTAAAATTTATTAGTTAACCAATTATACTTAATTATAACAGAAAATTAAAAAAAATAAATAAAAATAGAAATAATCATAAAAATTATTAATAAATACATCAAAATATAAAATAGTATAAATATGTATATTTATTCCACTTGATTATTTGGCTCGTGCTTCGTTTAATGGACCCGTGTTCCACCGAACAAATACTATCAAACCATAATTACCAAATGTGGGATTTTTAATATTTTATCATGTTTTTGGATTTTCTTAATGCAAATTAAATAAAATAACAATATTTTTGTGTTTTTCAATACCAGCTTTATTATTTATACAAACTTGCAAATATTTGTCAAATTCAACTGCTTTCTTATTTAAATAAGAGCGGAATGCGATCAAATGTCCATGTTTAGACACGGAAATAGATTGAAAATAATGGTCAATTTTGGCCATTATCAGTTTCCCGAGGCTCCGGAGTGGTAATGGGTATGGCAGATACGGCTGCGGCCGCCGGGCTACCGGCTAGACTTGACGAGATTGCGATGCAATCGTGAAATACTTGAAATACTAAATCTTGGATGTAATGGGGATAGTTAAATATTTATTTATTGTCCTTTTAAATTTTTAAATGCTTTATTTAAATTAATTATGGCTTTTATTTAAATTATGCTAAATGTATTATGGATTAGTGCCATGAATTAATTATGCAAATTGGTTAGATAATTAAATTGAATTGTTTATGATTTATCATCATGCTTTTATTTAAATATTAATTAACGGCTTTGAAACCCCAAGATCATGTCTGTATTAACTTACTCAGCAAGTTGTGCTGACCAAACCATTTATTTTCTTTTCCTTACAGAGTATGTGGAATGATCATGAGCACTACATACATGGGGTTTATGGGAACATTTATTATTTTGATTCTTGCATTAGAGTATAGTTTAAACGGGCCTGTTTAACCCGTGTTTTGGCCGTGTTGGCCCTATTTACATTTTCCGCTGCAATACTTATACTTAGATACTATTATTCCGCTGCATTATAATATTTATTTTGAATTTATTTTGAATGGGCTACTTAAATGGTTTTAAATATTTTAAATACTGCAATACCTAGCCTTGTATCTCTTTAGTGAGTTCGGAGAAACTGTATCTTGCTAGAGAGGTGTGGCGGTGACATCCCGACCTGGGTGACAAAAAACCGAGGTGTTACAAGTTGGTATCAAAGCCCGGCTTATTTTTAAATTAGTATTATTATTTTTAGCCTATTATTTTTAAACTATTAGTTTTAAACCATGATCATTTTTACATTATTATTATTATAGGAGCCCAAATTATTATTTTTAAAATTCCGTAGTCCCAAAATTATTTTTGAGCCCGAATTATAATTATTTTTGACCCAATATAGAGGTGCAAGGATTTTAAATATTATTTTAAATTTTTAAACATTATTTCCATTGAGGCGAATTTTATTTTTAAACCCATGAAAAAAAATATATAGTGCATGAATTATTTTTGGGGGGGGGGGGGAATCATCATTTGCATGTGCATACTGCATTGCCTAAACTTAGAGAACGTAGAAGCGTGATACATTCTAACTTAGATCTTTTGCTTGCGCTAGATGGCTAGTCAAGATATGATGAACTTGATGATCAAAATGATGAATGCTCACTTTGACTCCCAACAAACCATAGAACAAATGAAACATCTTATGGCTCAATTGGAGGCAAATCTGCACCACATGGGCAACTTAAGAGAGGCGGATCACCACCGCATAAACCAACTCGAACGCCAAGTCCAAACCCTCACTACGCAAAACCTAATACTGAAGGAACACGTCGATGCTCACGGATAGGATTTGAACACCATCTTTGACGACCTACTGCCGCCAAGTTCGGAGGAGGAAGACCCAGAGGAGGATCCTGCTACCCCACCGGAGGACGTCTTGAGACGCTAGGAGATCTATTTATAGTAGATGCTATTTTCTTTGCTAAGAAACATTGCTATTTTTGTACATCTCCTCACTTGTATTAAAAGCTTCTTTTAAGGGAATAAAATACAAGAGTTATTCATTTAAACAAAATAAAACAAAACCTTGCGTTACTTTAAAGTTCAATCAAGCATTGAGTGTGAAAATATAAGCACATTCATAGTAACTTGCCTAGACGATATATTACGTTCTAATTTACACCGTTTGTAACAGAATGGCACCACGAGGTAGATCGAGGAACCAACCTGCTCCCCAAACTACTACTGAAGTGCCACCAAATGACACCGAACCTGCTCAACCAGTAGGAGAGCAACCACAAGGTGCGCAGACGCCCCCGCACCGAACAATGTGGGCGATCGTCGTCGGACGATAGAGGAGGTCTTGATTGCGCTGGGGAATGCGCAAGTCAATCAGGGCCAAGCTGCGGCGGTACCTCCGCCCAAAGCTCGCCCTAACTACCTGGCAATGGTGAATCCCTACCAGCTACCCCACTATGCTGGTGAGGAGGATCCAGCCAAACTGGAGGAATGGATCCGGACTTTTGACAGGCTGTTGGGCGCGGTCAAGTGTCCGGAAGGAGAGAGAGTGCACGTCGCTTCGTACTACTTGGGAGGCGAAGCGGACGACTGGTGGCAGGCGACTCAAGCAAAATTAACTGAAGATGACAAGCCCTACTCTTGGGCAGAAATGATGGAGCTACTCAGGGATAGATTTTATCCCTTGAGTACTAAAGCAGCGATGTACGAAGAGTTTCTATCACTGAGACAAGGAAGCCAGACCATGCAAGAATACTACACTCGATTCAAGGAACTGGTGAGGTTCGCACCAAGATTATTACCACGGATGCGGAGAAAGCTCAAAAGTTCGAGATGGGACTGAACCTGGCAGTACGTGAGGTGATCGCAGGGGTGCACTACCCTGATCTGCAGGCAGTGTATGATCGCGCTGTGGCAGTGGCGCGAGTACAACAACTGAAAAGGAGAGTGAGTGGGGAGTCCAGCCGGGGTCCCCAAGACAAGAGGAACCGGGACACGAGAAGCGAGAACAACACGGGAAGGAACGAACAGCGGAGAGGGTCGAATAGGCCACAGCAAACCAATAATGGAAGGAGGTTTAACCAAGAAGAACCGGTACCACCTTCCCCGAGGTGTGGGCGCCCCCATCTCGCGAGGGGATGCCCTCAACAAGGGGCATGCTCTCGTTGTGGACGCATGGGCCACATACATCGGGAGTGCCGAACAAGGCTTGAAAACATAACGAAAAGGGAAGACTTGGTCACGGGGCAGGGACAACCTCAAAATCTAAACGGACGAAACGACAACAATCAGGGGTATAGACCCCCTCAAAATCAATTTTGGCAGCCGAATCAGAATCAGAACCAATGTCCCCAACCACCACAGAATCAAAATCAACAGCAAGATCAGCAGCCAAATCCAAATCAGCAAGGCAATCAAGGACGCCCGATGGGAAGCCTTAACGTGGTTAATCAAGCGGACGTGCCTGCACAAGGAGAAGTGATGGCAGGTACATTTCATGTCTTGAATACACCCCTTAGAGTCTTATTTGATTCTGGAGCTAGTTGCTCAATCATAGCATCAAGAATAGTGCCTGAGTTAGATCTACCTAAGTGCGAGATAATTAGCTTAGGAATTCAATTGCCTTCAGGAGAAGTAGTAGCTTGCTCTAAACGATATAACGGAATTCCTGTAGTGATCAAGAACGTAGAATTCTTCGCAAACTTCGTAGAATTTAACTTAAGGGACTTTGACATTATACTGGGGATGGACTGGTTGTCCCAGTATAAGGCGGTGCTCGAATGCCAGAAACAAAAGATCACCCTGTCGAAAAGTAGGGGAAAGAGAGTTATCTTTTACTCTCATCCCCCTAAGAGGAGCAACAAAATCGTTAGTGCCCTCAAACTAGGTAACTTGATGCATAAGGGGTATGAGCTATATGCGTGCTACGTGCACAACCTTGAGGCGGAAGGGAACAAGGTTGATAGCATACTAGTGGTAAGAGAATACCCGGATGTGTTTCCTGAAGACATCCCGGGCATGCCACCTGAGCGAGATCTGGAATTCACGATAGATCTCATTCCGGGAACCGAGCCTGTCTCAAAAGCTCCGTACCGGATGGCACCACTGGAAATGAAGGAGTTAAAGGAACAACTCGAGGAGTTACTGCAGAAAGGATACATAAGACCGAGTACTTCCCCATGGGGAGCACCGGTTTTATTTGTTAAGAAGAAAGACGGAGGATTACGTCTTTGCATAGACTATCGAGGGTTGAACCAAGAGACTATCAAGAATAATTACCCTCTGCCGAGAATTGAGGATCTATTTGATCAACTGAAGGGAGCTTCAGTATTCTCGAAGATCGACTTACGATCTGGGTATCACCAGTTGAGAATCGCCGAGAAGACATCCCGAAGACGGCGTTTCGAACTCGATATGGCCACTACGAGTTCACAGTGTTATCCTTTGGGTTAACAAATGCTCCAGCAATGTTCATGAACCTCATGAACAATGTATTCGAGAGCTGTTAGATCAGTGTGTAGTGGTGTTCATTGATGACATCCTGATCTACTCGAAAAGCAAGGAGGAGCATGCCCAGCACTTGCACCAAATGTTAGGGACCTTGCGATAGAATTAGCTATACTGCAAACTGTCCAAATGCGATTTTTGGTTGAAGGAAGTAGCATTTCTTGGACACATAGTATCCGCTGATGGAGTTTCAGTGGATCCGGCAAAAGTTTCTGCCGTAACTGAGCGGGCAGCACCAAACAGCCCTACTAAGATAATGAGTTTCCTTGGCTTATCCGGGTATTATAGACGGTTCGTGAAGGATTTTTCGAAAATTGCACGACCTTTGACCCAGCTACTGAAGAAGGGAGTAAAATACGTGTGGACAGAGGCGTGTGAGACTGCGTTTCAAGAGCTGAAGAAACGACTCACAACCACACCCATATTGACATAACCATCAGAGAATGTTGACTTCGAAGTTTACAGCGATGCTTCGAAGGAAGGTTTAGGTTGCGTCTTGATGCAAGACTCGAAGGTCATTGCATATGCATCACGCCAACTGAAACCTCACGAGGAAAATTATCCGACACACGACCTGGAGTTGGTAGCGGTCGTCTTCGCTCTAAAGATATGGAGATATTATCTTTATGGGCGAAAGTGTCGAATGTTCACCGACCACAAGAGCTTGAAATATATATTCACTCAGAAGGAGTTGAATTTGAGACAGCGAAGGTGGTTGGAACTTATTAAAGATTATGATTTGGAGATATCCTACCATGAGGGGAAGGCGAATGTGGTAGCCGATGCCCTAAGCCGTAAAACCCAACACGTGACAAACTCGTTGGTAATTCCGCCGGCATTGTACATGGATTTGGCAAGATTGGATTTGGAACTTGTGCATCCGAACACAGTAAGTGACACGATCAATGCTATGATCGTAGAAACTCCAATATTGGATGAAATTCGACTCGCTCAACCGGGCGACGCGAAGCTGGAGAGGATAAAGGAGTATATTGCCGAGGGTAAGGCAATAGGATTTGCTATCCATGAGGATGGAAGCATTCGTTTCAAAGGGAGATGGTGTGTGCCTCAAAAGTGTGTTGAGTTGAAGCAAAGGTTGATGAATGAAGGTCACAACACACTATATTCAGTGCATCCCGGAGGTGACAAGCTTTACAAGGACCTGAAGAAGATCTACTGGTGGCTGGGAATGAATAAAGAAGTGGCAGACTTCGTGGCGAAATGCCTCACCTGCCAAAGGGTTAAGGCAGTGAGACATAAACCCTTAGGACTGATGCAACCACTAGAGATTCCAAGTTGGAAGTGGGATAGCATCTCGATGGACTTTGTCTCGGGATTACCCCGATCACCTAAAGGCATAAACAAGATTTGGGTGATTGTGGATAGGCTAACGATGACGGCCATATTTATCCCGATGAAGGACACGTCGACTATGGACCAATTGGCCCGAGCCTACATTGATAATGTGGTACGACGACATGGGGTACCACATGACATCATTTCTGACAGAGACAGTAGATTTGTCTCTCATTTTTGGACGGAGTTGCAAAAAGCTCTCGGTACTCAAATCAAAATGAGCACCGCATTCCACCCAATGACGGATGGACAAACCGAGAGAACGATCCAAACACTGGAAGACATGCTTCGAGCATGTGTATTGGAGTTTAAGGGAAATTGGGAAGCTCATTTACCCTTAATTGAGTTTTCCTATAACAATAGCTACCATGCTAGCATTGGCATGGCACCTTTCGAGGCGTTGTATGGACGAAAGTGCCGAAGCCCGTTGAGCTGGGAAGAAATTGATAAGTCTGTGGTAGTGGGACCACAACTTGTCGAAGAAATGGCTCAACAAATAAAGGTGATCCAAGGGAAAATGAAAGCCGCTCAAGACCGTCAGAAGGGTTATGCTGACGTGAGACGACGAGACCTAGAATTTCAAGTGGGAGATAGGGTCATGCTAAAGATATCACCCATGAAGGGGGTGATGCGCTTTGGCAAGCGAGGAAAGTTGAGTCCTCGGTACATAGGACCTTACGAGATTCTAGAACGAGTCGGAAATTTGGCCTACCGACTGGCTTTACCGCCACAATTAGACCGAGTTCATAATGTCTTCCACGTCTCACAACTAAAGAAATATGTGCCAGACCCGACACATGTACTTCAACCGGAAGTAATCGAACTCGATGAGGATCTGACTTATGAAGAAGTCCCAGTGCGAATTCTAGACGCTAAGGAGCGAGTAACGAGGAATAAGACGGTCAAGATGGTCAAGGTTCTTTGGTCGAACCATGAAAGCGAGACAGCAACATGGGAGTTAGAATCGGACATGAGGGAACGCTTCCCAACACTGTTCCAAACCGACACCGACATAGTTATGGGGACATAACTGCAATCTTAAGGGGGAGAGGATGTCACAACGTGCATTTTCCGTACATTTTTGTAACCAAACAAATTCAAATTGTTTTGAACTACGTTATGGCTTGATCCCTTCACAGGGTACGTAGGCAGCTTAGAAGTTTTAATTCTAAGTTCAGTCAAAAAATAATAAAACAAACAAAAGGATTCGTTCCTAACACGAGAAAAGCCAAAACACAACTTCGAGGACGAAGTTGATTCTTAAGGAGGGTAGACTGTAATACCCGAGAATTTTGCAACATAAAATAAATAAATAAATAAATAAAATAACTAAATAAAATAAATAAATAAATTAAAGAAATAAATAAATAAATTAAATAAATAAATAAACACTAAATAAAACAATAATAATAAATAAATAATAAATGAACAAACATAATACATAGACAAGGAAATGAGAAATGGAATTTAATTTGAGAAGGAAGAATTAAATTTCCAATACCCGTAAAGCCAAAGATAAATTAATCAAATAAATTGTACAAGTGTACCCGACACTAATGGACTCGAGAATTCGAGGCCAATATTAAATCTAGACCCGAGTAAGAATTAAGATAGGGGATAGGAGCCTGAAAATATCCTGGAAATCCGAATCCGAGAACATAGAGGGATAGAAGCCCGAAAGAGAGGAGGAAATGCCCGACGGATCGCACGACCCACCCGGACCGAAGTCTAGACGTGGGCCGCACGGTGGCCTCGCAGTGTTTGGCTAAACGGCGCGCCAACCCCGCGCCACTCGACAGATTCGCCGGTTGCGAAATTTACTCGCCCGAATCCGGATTTTCCGACTTCGGTTGTATTTCTTTCGGCTCAAGACTCACCAAGGCCGACCTTGGACATCCCTAGGTCGTGTCTATCTATAAATAACACCTCTTGGCAGCCCCGAACACTTTTCGAAACCCTACAACTCTCCATACGTTCGAAAACCCTAATCCCGAAGTCGTCGGAGGCACGAAACCAAGGCGAGGACTATTTTGGACGAATCCGGAAGTCTTCTATCGTCGTGGTAAGTCTGATCCATTCGTCTCTTACGTTTTGATTCGAAAACGAATCCTAACTTAATATGTTTCCTTTCGACACCACGAATCAGATCTAGAACGAAGAACCCGACTTACGGAGAAGAACGGTGGACTGGAAGCCACGCCTCCGAATCGACGATCCCGGACGCCCAAAGATCTATAAGTTAATCTTATTATGGTTTGGGAGGATTTAAAATACACCTAATCTAACGATTTAAACCAAGAACGTAAAATCTGTCAAAACGAAATCTTTAACGGCGCAACGTTTTTGCATGATTTTTCCGAACCCTTAAACCTATTCAAACGAGAAAACTTAAAACACGGAAAACGTTCCTAAGACATTAATCTAGCTACTATAAAAATCTCATAATTTTTCGTTATGATTTGATATCTGAATTCGATCTCAAGCCGAACTGCTTTGAATTTGATTCTTGAAATCTGGACAGAACTTAGGTTCGAACTTGTAGACGTTTTTGACATTAGATCTAGACCGATTCAGAACTTTAGCCGAACATGAAAGTTGTAGATATATGTCTTAGGTATCTCTCTGTAAACGTTCATCAAATTTGGAGTTAGTTTGCTATGGTAGATCTTGAAATCTTGAAACTGGTGTTGAAATTTTCGGACAGATTATCATCCTGTTAGAAATTGACGTTTTTCACTTACTTCCGTATCCTGGATCGAAAAACTTAAAACATGAAACTTGTTCATATCGGTGTTTTTGAGTCACCGTTCAAATTTTAGAATTTTCGGAGTTAAACCTGATTTTTAATGAATTTTGAAGTAAACTGTGGTTGACCAAGTCGAATCTTGAAATCTTGTTGAAACGGTGAAACTAGCCTTTAAGGTTTAAACAAGTTGAAAAGTCTTTTGAAATAAATACATGAAATCTGAAATTTAAGAAATCCCCTTACAAACTTGATCATTTAAAATTAGGGGGTGAGTGCTCTGCAGGGTGCCCTCCTAACGATCCACTTCGTGCCTTTATGGACGATGGTGACCCGCGCGAAATTTTGAGATATGTTGCCAAAACGACATGAGATATATGGCCTACACTCTCGTACATATCCATATGGGTTTCCCGAGGCTCCGGAGTGGTACTCGGTATGGCAGATACGGCTGCAGCCCCCGGGCTACCGGCTAGACTTGACGAGATTGCGATGCAATCGTGAAATACTTGAAATACTAAATCTTGAGGTAATTGAGATATTTAAATATTTATTTATTGTCCTTTTAAATTATTAAATGCTTTATTTAAATTAATTATGACTTTTATTTAAATTATGCTAAATGTATTATGGATTAGTGCCATGAATTAATTATGCAAATTGGTTAGATAATTAAATTGAATTGTTTATGATTTATCGTCATGCTTTTATCTAAATATTAATTAACGGCTTTGAAACCCCAGGATCATGTCTGTATTAACTTACTCAGCAAGTTGTGCTGACCAAACCATTTATTTTCTTTTCCTTACAGAGTATGTGGAATGAGTATGAGCACTACATACATGGGGTTTATGGGAACATTTATATTTTGATTCTTGCATTAGACTATAGTTTAAACGGGCCTGTTTAACCCGTGTTTTGGCCGTGTTGGCCCTATTTACATTTTCCGCTGCAATACTTATACTTAGATAATATTATTCCGCTGCATTATAATATTTATTTTGAATTTATATTGAATGGGCTACTTAAATAGTTTTAAATGTTTTAAATACTGCAATACCTAGCCTTGCATCTCTTTAGTGATCTCGGAGAAACCGTGTCTTTCTAGAGAGGTGTGGTGGTGACATCCCGACCTGGGTGACGAAAAACCGGGGGTGTTACACTTGTAGTCTCATATCCCTATTTTCAATGAAATATTATTGGCCTTTTTCGTTGAAAAAGTCTTGAAATGCCTTTTCGGGATGTCAGTTATTACTGCTTCCATCAATTCCGGAGATCATGAATGTATTTTCCTTGGAATACGTAGATTTGTATTTATCCATTCTTGGTAACCACTACAAATATGCCTTTTCGAGGCAGTTCTGCGCAGGGAATGTGATGTGACCTTCCACTACAATTGGCGGAAATTACGTGCAATGAATGGTTGTAACGTGTTCTCCTTTTTTGGCGAAACCAGCCGTTTTGCGGCTATAAGTACCGCCAAAGGTCATGTTTCATTTGCTCATAACATGACCTTTTCTGCTTGTAATCCTTGTCTTCTTCCAAAACCTCCGTTCGTTACCTTACCTGCCCCTGTCTGTTTTTCGAAAAGTTATCTTTAGTAACCATGGGTTACTTTGTAATTATGGATCATGGTCTCTATAACCCTTCTCCAACCCTGATTTAGACGATTTTATCACCCTTGAATGGGTTTCTTCATTTGGAAACCGAGGAAACTCGAAAATATACTTTTCGTAACCTCCGGAGCGCTGGTATCTTGGTATCGACGATCTGGAAAGGTATGCCGGAGAGCGAATCCGATGTCTTACTAAACAGTGTGACCTTCATCTCGTAATTGAGGCACCTCATCAGAAGAGCCACCCCCTAGGCATATGAGATCGGAGAAGAGTATCCCTGGTGCCTAGTTGCGGTGGTGACCTCTGCTTGATAGCTTCTGGCTCTCATGTCGAGAAGGACGACTATGTTCTGAGCGGTGGAACTCGGTCCTATTTAGGGAATCCTTTTCTCAACGGTGGATATGCTTCGGAGCTCAACCCTCGGGATCAAGACATGTTCTAGGCCCTGGACACTTCGGAGGACTCTGACTGCTGATTCTGAACCAGAAGTCATCCAGTGCGTTCAAAATAGACCAAATGTAGCAAAACGTATAGTTTTCACAAGCCTATTTTGTAGATCTTTCCTTCCCGTTTTAGTGTACTCTGAGTGTAAAGTATTATCTCTGTATTATCTCAAGCAGAAGGATAATACTTCTTTAAATATTTAGTGTTGATGCTATGATATAATAGATTTCCATCATTGTCCATTTGTTAGTATGCACAGTTGCTAAATACTTTGTTAATAATATAAGGTACTTCCCAATTGGGAGACCATTTTCCAAACTCGCGATCCTCAACCATCAGTAATATTCTTTTCCAGACAAGATCATCTTTTTTGAAAGTTAATTCTTTTACGAATTTTTTTTGTAATAACAAGCCCTTCTTTGGGCTTCCCAAGTGAGATTATCAATCGCCTCTAATCGAATTGTGTCCACTTGCTCTAGTTGTTGCATCATTTCTTCCTGATACTGGTCATCGGGAACTGATGCTCGAAGGATGACCCGCGGACTTGGGATTGATAATTCAACAGGCAAAACTGCCTCTTGACCATAAGTTAGTTGATAAGGCGTATAATCCATGGCAGTGCTCTAAGAGTTCCTAATAATCCATAGGGCTTCAGAGGTCATGCCATTTTTTAGGATTTTCCTTTGTCATCTTCCTTATGATCTAAATGATGTTCTTATTTGTCGCTTCCGCTTGGCCATTGGCTTGTGGATAATATGGCGAGGAATGCGGCAATCGGATCCCCAACTCGTCCGTGTATTTGACTATTCGGTTTTCGATGAACAGAATCCCTTGATACGTAAGGATATAATGTGTTATCCCAAACGGATGCACGATGTGTTTATCAATAAAGTGATTACCACATCTTGATCCACCTTCGTTAGTGGGAATGCTTCTACCCATTTGGTGAAGTAATCGGTTGCCACTAGAATATACTCATGACATTTACTGGAAGGAGGAGTAATCCGACAAATCACATTCCATAGCCCAATCTTTGAATGGCCAAGGCTTAATCGAGTAATTCAAACTTGTTACTGGCAAATGATTCCGATCACCGTGCCTTTGACATGTTGAACAACCTTTGGCGAATCAGGTACAATCATCGAACATAGTTGGCAAAAAATAGCCATACGGATGAAACGTCCATCGCATATTCGATCCCGCACGATGAGCTCCGCATATTCCTTTGTGTACTTCAGCCATTGCTAATTTCGCTTCTTCGGGACCTAAGCAGTTAAGCGGAATTCCTTCGAAGGTTCTCTTGTCGAGAATCCCATCCTAATATAAGAACCAAAGGGCCTTAGCCTTGACGCTTTGGTTATCCGTGCTTGAAGAATTCAGGAAATCTTCAATAATTTCCTTGCGCCAATCATTCCGGATAACGATGTTGTTCATATTGTCGTTGATAGGGCACATCAACACTTGCTATGTTACAACTTTTTTCTCGATTCTTCTCATGACAAGGAGTGAGGAAGCCTCGACCATATTGATGCTCGAGATTTATTTATGGAACCCATCATTGGTTTTATATCCCGAAGCATGTTGAGCCGAACTGTTGGCTTTGTTGTTATATTCCCGTGGTACGTATTCAATGGATACGTCGGGGATTTGTTCAAGTAATTTCAGGACTCTTTCTTGATACCTTGACAAACGTGCATGTTTGCACTGATACATTCCTATTACTTGGTTAAGCACCAACTGATAATCACCCCGGATTTTGACCGATTTTACTTTCCGTAGGACTAGTGTCTTGAGTCCAAGGATTAAGGCCTCGTATTCGGCAGCATTGTTGGTCATAGGGCTCAGTTCAAGAAATAACTTTATTTCTTCTTGATTCGAGCCGAGGAGAGAGACTCCGACCCTGACTTGGTGCTTGTGCTCTATCCGTCGAAGTACATGACACATGGATGTATTGTGACATACATCTCATCATTGTCTTCTTCGAGTTCCAGCATCTTTGTTGTTCGGCCAAGAATTCAGCAATTATTTGTCCCTTAACGGCCTTAATTGGCACATGTGTACTAGGGCAAATGGTGCAAGTTTTAAGGCCCACTCCATTAATCGACCCTTATGAGTGGATCTTTTTAATATAAGTTTTACAAGGTCAAATTTAGATACGACCTCGGTCTCCCTATGCAACATGTAATGTTTCAGTTTCTTACATCCATAAACCAAGGGGTAACATATCTTCTCTTCGATGGAATGGTTAAGTTCAGGTCCTGCTAATGTCTTACTTAGATAGTAGACATCCCGTTCTTTACCATCAAACCAATCTTGGGTGAGAAGACAACCAATGGCATGACTCAAGGATGCCATGTAAAGTTAAGCTTCTTGTCACTTATCGGGGGAACTAATACTAGTGAGCTGACCAAAGCTCTTTTGATTTCATCAAGCGCTTGTTGTTGGGGTTCGCCCCATTATACTTGTGAGATTGTTACGCCCCAAAGAAGCTTTGTGATAGGTTGTGCCCTGCCCACGGTGTTTGCTATGAATCGCCTGAGGAAGTTCACTTTTCCGAGTAAACTTTGTACTTCCTTCACCGGCCGAGGAGAAGATATTTCCCTAATAGCCTTAGCTTTGTTGGCATCAACCTTTATTTTAGGGGTGGGCATCGGGTTCGGGTTAGTCGTGTACCCACCCCGAACCCGAAAAAATCATGTTCGGGGTCGGGTTTTTTTAATGGGAAAAGACGAGTACGGTACCCGAACCCGAACCCAGATTTCAGATCGTGTATTGAGTCCTAAGTTTGGGCCCGAATAACTCGATTGGGTACCCGAATGAACCCAACAGTTTTTTTTTTTTATTTTTTATATTTACGTTCCACACTTTCTATAATTTTTTTTCAAGTGCTTAAAACTCCTAATAATTCCACAAGCCATTCCAAACTATTACAATTATAATCTACAATGGATATATACACAATCAAGTTCGATAATTAATTAGTTTATAAATATGAGAATTCTTCACCATCTCTTCAAATATTTATTCAAATTCTTCATTTTTCGTTATAGGTCTATTTGGAAATTAACTATTAGTTGTTAACTGATTAGGTGAGTAATTTGAGTAATAAATTAGTTAAAATTAGCTGTTTTACAGTTTTGAGGCAAATCTTTTTGCCTAGAATTAGCTAATTCCAAAATGTTGATATTTGCAGCGGTTTTAAAAAGAGCTGATTGAACACTATTTTAAGTTATTTTGTTTCTTTAAATAAGCTAATTTATCTTAAATTGACTAGAATAAGCTAACTTTATTTAGCTTATCTGCCAAACATGGCCTATGTCTTTCTCAAATAGAATAATTTATCAATTACTCTTTTAGTCTAGATTTATGTAACACCCCGGATTTGGTCACACAGGCCGGGACGCTACCGCCATACCTTCCTAAATAAGACACGATCCAAATCGAGCTTATCTAAAAAGATGCTAAGGCTAAGTTGTATCAATACTTTAAAATAATTTAAAAACCATTCAACAATGCCCGAAGTTAAAATTCAGAGTTATAGTCTACCATGCACGAGTAAAGTAATGCGGAAGCTAAAAGCAGGGCCAAAACATGCGGCCGAAAACATAGTCCAAGTCCAGTGCGTAAATTTAAATAATTTAAACGCGACAAGTCTTTAATCGTAGAATCCCCATCCCTCCGTGCAATGCTTACTCTACAAAATCTGAGAAAAAGAAAAATAGAGAAACACAAATCAGTACAAAGGTACTGCGTAAGTTAATATACAACACAACGAATTTTAAACATTTTAGGAGAGTATATAAAAAGAAGATTTTTTTTTTAATTGGAAAAGGACGAATTAAATAATTTACGGAATTTCTTACACATGCCATACGAATGTTTTACCATTGTTCGTTATGATAGAGGACACTACATATGCCCTATGGGACTAACACCCACAAGGACTCCAAATCATAATAAAGATCCTAGGGACGTACCCTTGAAATCAACCCACCTCTGGGACTCGTACCCACGAGGGATGTGAAAGCAGTGACCCTATACAGACTACTCCGGAGCCCTACAAGAGGGGGCGGCCCAACGAGCTCCACCAAGTGCACTTACCCTCTAAATACATTGGGCATCCCACTCGATCAAAACTTACAAAGTTTCAAATCCACATTTTTAACATTTCATAATATTACTACACTTCCAGAGTATACATAATTCCATTGGAGTGAAAATCGACTCATCATTCCCCAAGAATACACAAAATGGATTTACCGACAAAAGTAACACTGTGGCACATTTCAGAATAGCATTTAGAAATGTAGCCAATCATTTTCAAAAATTCTGAAAATTTTATAGGAGCTAGAAAACACCAAAATGAACATTGTTCATAGAAATAAGCATCTTCAAATTCGGACTCTAAGTAGGCCCTAAAAATTGATTTCCGAAAGCTTTGATTCAAGGACTTTAAAAGGCTCAGCAGATTCGACCACAGTGTATTTAAAATTCCATAACAATTTCAAACGTGTTCCTAAAATCATAAAAATTTACAGAGATGTTCTAGACACAATATGGAACAAATCGTATGAGACACCAACCACAAATATCCAACATAGGCTGATCCAAAATGCACAACAAAATCGGACAACTTAAAAACTCAAAACTAACAGTATAATATGGCAGCAAACCAGATCCGTTTTCGGGTTTTAAATCAACTCCAAAAATTCTAAAATTTTATAGGACACATCCTTAGAATGTTAGAAAGATTTTTCGTTTAGAAAAAATCTTCTAAAAACGTACGGATCGAAGTCGAATTTGCAAGACAACAGAAACTAGTCGATCGAAAACCCTAGTGACAGATTTGATACGGAATGGAAAATGATCTTGATCTCGACTTGCACTCAACCAAAATCTCTAAAACTTGATGTGCATGACATTAACTTACTTTGGATTAGATTAGGATAAAAAATCTCCTTGGTGGTATGCCTGAAGACGTCCGGAACAGTCCCCACGAACCACTCTTCAACCGATTGATCCTATTATGGAGTTGTTGGAAGAAAACCTTAGTGTTTGGGCCTAAAATCCGATCCTAAGGACAAGGATTCGAAATGACACTCTTACCTAGCAATGGATGATGTATTTGGAAGTGACAACTTGTCCAAACTTGCCACCACAGAGATGAACACTCACAACGTCTCACCAACACTCTCAAGAAGATTGATTTTCGGAGTATGGTTTGGGGTGGGGTTTTGGGGGTTGATATGGATAGGAATGGAAGTGTAGAGGTTTCCAAAGGCTGACATAATGATCCTAGGAATGATGAGGGGGGATTAAATCATCCATAACTCGAAATAGGCCCTCCAAATCCCACATTAATCCACCTACTCTCCAACTAGTTCAATGAATCTCATAAGTGTTCATGCACCTTCTTTAATCCAATTTTGTGGGGAGTTAATACACTCAAAAATCATCCAAAAGAGTCCCAAAACATCTCACAATGACTGAGAATGGAATTCCAATCGATTGGAGTGCCCCCAAGTCGAAATCAATGCAAAAACCGAGCAAAATGCTCGAGCAGCCCTGCTGCTGCTGGTGGCGTGGTGGTGGCGCGCCACCGCGCCGTGGCCGCGCGGCCACCAGCCCAATTTTCTCTTTTTTTTTTATTATTATGATTTCTATTTTCATAAATCATAATTTGGGAATTATCCGTGATCGTTGGGATAATTTGATAAACTCATTTCGAGTTGCTATCGTCCGAAAAATATTTACTTCCGCTCTCTCGGAATTATTTCGGTTTTGATAATGTGATCCGATTCTTTAATTTTGGATTTAAATCTCGATGTCGATTTCTCGTGTATTACAGTCTACCCTCCTTAGAAATCAACTTTGTCCTCGAAGTTGGGTCGTACTCGGAAAGATAAAACAATGCAGTCGAATAATTGGCGCGCATAAAATATTGAGGCTTTCAAAATTAAAGTCTTACCTCGACGTGTGATGACTCTTTGCGGGGTATCACATCCTCTCCCCCTTAGGACTGCAGTTATGTCCCCATAACTGCTCACGAGTCGCTTTGAAAAAGGTTGGGATATCTCTGCTGCATGTTTGATTCCAACTCCCACGTCGCTTCCTCGGTGCCATGATTGGACCAAAGAACTTTCACCATTCTCACGGTCTTGTTCCTCGTAACCCTTTCTTTGACATCAAATATCTCGATCGGGTACTCCTCATATGTCAGATCCTCGTCCAATTCGATCACATCGGGTCGCAAAATGTGAGTTGGATCGTGCACATATTTCTTTAATTGAGAAACATGAAACACGCTGTGAACTCGTGATAATTCCGGTGGAAGAGCCAATCGGTATGCCAAGGTACCCACACGGTCTAGAATCTCGTATGGACCTATATAGCAAGGACTCAACTTTCCTCGTTTGCCAAATCGCATCACCCCCTTCATCGGTCACACCTTTAGCATAACCTTGTCTCCCACATGGAATTCCAACTCTTGCCGTCTCGTGTCGGCATAACTCTTCTGGCTGTCTTGTGCGGCCTTCATCTTTCGTTGGATGACTTTGATTTGTCTTCTCATGTCTTCTACAAGCTGAGGTCCAACAACCACAGAATTATCATCCTTTGTCCAGCATAACGGACTGCGGCACCTTCGTCCGTAAAGAGCTTCGAACGGTGCCATGCCAATACTAGCATGGTAACTGTTGTTATACGAGAATTCAATCAATGACAAGTGGTTCTCCCAACTTCCCTTGAATTCCATTACACACGCTCCAAGCATGTCTTCAAGCGTTTGAATTTTCCGCTCGGTTTGACCTTCATCGGATGAAAAGCCGTGCTCATCTTAATTTGAGTTCCCAAGGCTTCTTGCATTTTGGTTCAGAAATTCGAGACAAATCTGTTGTCTCGGTCCGAGATGATATCGTGTGGCACTCCATATCTTCTAACCACATTCTCTATATATGCCTTGGCCAGTTGATCCATCAACCAATTATCCTTCATTGCATGCACTGAATACACTAAGCCAACCGAAAAATCAATCGGTGAGATCTGATTATTTATATCTCTTCGATATGTGCATTGGTGGTGTTCCTTTTGACACTCTAGAACTTGCTTCATCATGCATGTTGAACTTGCAAACATTCAATTCACTGTATTGATTTTGACAAGGGCATTTGGATTAACCTCTATTATAACATACTCCTACTATTCTCATTCCATTTCCATCTAGTAAGCCTTGCTTAAACCGACCAGACATACCATGTTTTTCTTCCAGTTTGGTTCCATGCCCAGTAACCTTCTTTTGTCCTTAGCCATACAGCATGTTAACATGTTTAGGGGTCTCTGGAACCGTCTATGAATCTTCATAGGTGATCCTCCTATTTGTGTGATTGTCGTAGCTGGGTTTTTTTGGGTTGGAAGATTTTCAATAGTGGACGTGGCTAAATTGGTACCTGTCTGGGTGGCTGGATTGATTGTATTGGGAAGGCCAATTGCTGTTATGAGGCGTTCATTTCGGCCATGATGTTCGGGCAATCCCTTGAAAAAAAAATAGAAACAATAAAAAAGAGGAAAAGAAAGCATTAAAAAAAAACCTCTCTAAGTACATCAAGGGAGTATAAAGGGAGTTTTGATCTATTATTGGAAATCGATGGACGGGGGTGGTAAGCAGCCTTCGGTAGACACTATAGAGTGTGGAAAAAGAACTTCATATTCTTTCCTGCGCATGACTTTCTTATGAAGACTGGTTTGGTGTGTTTACTTTGTTAAATCACTTATGGAGTTTCGGTGTGATCATTGATAGATGGTTCCTTAGTCCCCTTTAGACTTCCACCATTTTCACTACTCCTGTCGGCCCCCGTTTTTACCTACATCAAGCCCTTTAAATCAATATTTTGATTTTGAATTCTTTTGCATGGGAGATAGGTTTGTGAAGCAAGTTTTTGAGGTTGTCATTCTGGCTTCATCTCTTGGGAGTTCCATTGCCATCTTTGGATGCTGCTGTTGTTTTCGTAATGATGTTGTTGGCGTTGATGAGTCGATTAGTTTGAAGATATTCTGTTGCTTGGCTTGGTGTTCATGAACTGGGTGCTAACAACTTGATTACATGAGTTCTTTGCTGAATCTGGTGCACATTCTAAGGTTGATCTCTTTTTTTTAAAAAAAACCCGCTATCATTATGAGTTGGAAATTGCAGAGGCAAGCTGAGTCGGTGTAAGATGTCTGAAGCGCTGGAGAGGGTTTGCAGCACACAACTCTGGGCTATTGGAATGGATTTTAGTATGATTGTTGAGATCAGTTGTCCTAGTCGTTCGAGATATGAGTTAGTTGCCCGAAGCTGTTGAATGTAGTCCTCAAATGATGTGAATTGTATGATGTAAAACATGTAGCTTGGATGTTGTATCACTGGACCTGGTTTTGGTTCTTAATGGGAATAAACATCTTTTTCCTCAAAAAAATCCTTCATTGGTATAAAGATGGCGGTCTTAGTCAACCGATCAACTATGACCCAATTTTTGTTCATGCCTCGAGGAGACCTTGGTAACCCCGAGACGAAATCCATGGAGATGCTATCCCACTTCCAGCTTGGGATCTCCAGAGGCTTTACCAACCCCAATGGCTTTTGTCGCACCGCCTTTACTTTTTGGCATGTTAGGCATCTAGCCACAAAATTAGCAACATCCCTCTTCATTCCTGGCCACCAATAGATTTTCTTTAAGTCCTTATACAGCTTATCACCTCCCGGGTGCACTGAATAAGGTGTATTGTGGCCTTCTTCCATCAACTTCCGCTTCAGGTTCTCGCACTTGTGAAGAACGCACCATCTTCCCTTAAAGCGGATACTCCCATCGTCGTAGATCATAAATCCCACCGCCTTACCTTCACTAATTTTCTCCTTGATCCTTTGAAGGTTCTCATCGTCCGATTGAGATGTTCGAATCTCGTCGAATACGGTAGGTTCAATTGTTAGGGCATTCACCATTTCTACCACGGTTCCATAATGGACTAGTTCAGTATCCAACTTCGCCAAGTCCATATATAGTCCCGAAGGTAAAATAAGGGTGTTTTCCGTATGCCTTGTCTTGCGACTCAATGCATCCGCAACGACTTTCGCCTTGCCCTCATGGTAGGCTATGTCCAAGTCATAGTCTTTGATCAGCTCCAGCCATCCTCTTATTTAACTCCTTTTGAGTAAATATATACTTGAGGCTCTTGTGGTCCGTGAACATTCGACATGTTCGTCCATATAAGTAGTGTCGCCAAATCTTGAGAGCGAACACCACCACAGCTAACTCCAGATCGTGTGTCGGATAATTCTCTTCGTGCGGTTTGAGTTGTCGCGATGCGTAAGCAATAACCCTTTGGTTTTGCATAAGCACACAACCCAGACCTTCTTTTGAAGCGTCGCTGACGGCAGTGCCAAGACCGGTGTTGTTGTGAGTCTTTTCTTGAGCACTTGGAACGACGTCTCACAATCAGCAGTCCATTCGAACTTGAGTCGTTTCCTCAGTAGTTGGGTCATCGGTCTTGCAATCTTTGAAAAATCCTTCACAAACCTTCTATTGTATCCGGCTAGGCCAAAAAAGCTTCTTATCTCTGTCTGACTAGTTGGCGCTGGCCAATCAGTCACTGCAGATATCTTTGCCGGATCAACCGACACTCCTTTAGCCGATACTATATGGCCCAAAAATGCGACTTCCTTCATCCAAAATTCACACTTTGATAGCTTTGCATATTGTTGATTTTTCCTCAATGTTCCAAGCACTAGATGAAGATGTCTAGCATGCTCCTCCTCATTCCTTGAGGAAACTAGAATATCATCGATGAATACTACAACGCATGAATCTAGCAACTTTTGGAATACACTATTCATGAGGTTCATGAACACCGCGGGAGCGTTCGTGAGACCTAAGGACATTACGGTGAATTCGTAGTGCCCATATCTCGTGCGAAATGCTGTCTTCGGTATGTCCTTCTCGGAGATACGCAATTGGTGGTATCCCAATCTCAGGTCGACCTTCAAAAATACCGACGCTCCTTTCAGCTGGTCGAAGAGATCTTTGATCCTAGGTAGCGGGTATTTGTTCTTGATCGTCACTTGGTTAAGACCTCTGTAGTCTATGCATAACCGAAGTCCGCCGTCCTTCTTCTTGACGAACAGGAGCGATGCTCCCCATGGCGATGTGCTTGGTCGAATATATCCCTTAGATAACAACTCCTCGAGTTGTTCCTTCAGCTCCTTCATCTCAGCAGGTGCCATGCGGTATGGTGCCTTCGACACCGGCTCAATTCCAGGTACCAAATTGATTGTGAACTCGACTTCTCGTTCAGGAGGCATTCCTGGTATATCTTCAGGAAAGATGTTGGGGTATTCATTAACGATTGGAATCCTGTCGATCTTGCTTCCCTCGTCTTCAAGATTATGTACGTAGCATGCGTACAAAGGATACCCTTTTTGCATGAGATTGCAAAACTTCAAGGCATTCACCACCTTGGCACTCATGTTTTGAGGCTGCATGTAGTAAATGACTTTCTTCCCTCGAATTCTGGCCAAAGAGATCTGCTTTTGGCACTCAATAACGGCCTTGTATTGAGTCAGCTAGTCCGTTCCCAAAATGATGTCGAAATCCTTAAGGTGAAACTCTTTAAGATTCGCGAAGAATTCGGTATTTTTAATTACTATCGGGATCTCGTCGTATCGTTTAGAGCACGATACCACCTTTCCCGATGGTAATTAGATTCCTAAGTTAATGTTATTCGGCGCTGGTAGATCTAATGCGAATAGAATTCTTGTGGAAATCAAAGAGCAACTTGCTCCTGGATCAAATAAAACCTTGACAGGTACGTTTAAAGCAGTGAACGTACCTGCGATCACCTTGCCTTGAGCGGCCAAATCCGCTTGGTTGATCACGTTCAAGCGTCCCATTGCTCCACCCTGATTTCCTTGCTGGTTATGATTTTGAGGTGGCCTTTGTGCCTGTGTCTGACCTTGATTGTTTTGTTGATTCGGCCCAGCTTGTCTGTTTTCCTGAGGACGGCTTAACAGATCCGGCCTCTTCTCGATACGGTCCTCTCTCGTCCAGCATTCTTTCTTCATGTGGCCTTCTCCGCCACATCGAAAACAGTGCCCAAGCTTTGGACACACTCGCACCAAATGCGGGAGATTGCACCACGGGCATCTGGGTATGAAATCGCCTTGATTCTCCGGCCTCCTATTACCATCGCCTCCTTGATTAAAACCCCTGTTCTCATGCCTCCTCTACCCATAATTCCTCCCCCGATCATTTCCTCTCCTGAATTTATTCCCACTGCTGTTGTTCTGGTTCTTCTTATCGAAGTTATTCGAGCCCTTGCTCGATTCTCCGTGGTCATTTCGTTTCAGCTGCTGCACGCGAGCGATCGCCACCGCTCGATCATATACGGCTTGCAGAGTCGTATATTGCCTCCCACCAATATCTCCCTGATGTTGAGATTCAACCCCATTTCAAATTTCTGAGCTCTGTTAGAATCGGTTGGCACAAGTCTTGGAGGAAAGCGGACTAGCTCCTTGAACTTTGTGTAATAGTCTTGCACCGTCTGCGTGCCCTGCCAAAGGTTGATGAACTCCTCATATTTAGTAGCCTTCGTGCTAAGTGGGTAGAATCTCTCTCTCAGCATCTCTTTGAATTCCTCCCAAAAGTAGGCATGCTCGCCTTCAACTAGTCCTCCTAGATGGTTTTGCCACCACTCATCTGATTCCCCGCTTAAGTAGGAAGTCGCTACTCCCACCTTCTCATTCTCAGGACAACTGACGGCGTTCAGAAGCTTGTCAAATGTTCGGATCCAGTCTTCCAGTTTCGCTGGATCTTCTTGTCCTTCGTAGTGGGGTGGCTGGTAGGGGTTCACCATCGCCAAATAGTTTATACGGGCTTCTTGAGCGGTACTGCCGCTTGGGCCCGGTTTACTTCAGTGTTTCCCAGAGCGATGAGGACTTGCTCTACCGTCCTAAGTCGCTCGTCCATAGCATTAGGGGCAGGGTTAGCTTGTCCACCCGGATTAGGCGGGTTTGCCCCAGCGGGAATGTCAGTATTCTCGTTATTTGGGATTTCCCTCCTTGGCCTTCCCCTTGGCGGCATTCTGATAATAAGGCACGCAGGGTAAGATTCAAATTCGAAGTCAGTTTAGAAGTCAAGTTAGAAAAAAGATTCGAATCCCATCTTCATAAGTTCTAAGTGCAAGAAGAACATAGAAAAGGGAAATAGATACTAGATTTCCATTAGATAATCATGATTTTGATAACACTGGGAAAAACTACATCAATAGGCAATATGATAATAATGGTAGGATAAGCAAAATTCGATGCGAATAATAATAGGATAAGCAGGATGTGGTCCAATGCAGGAGAAAAGATATCATAGTCTAAAGCAAGTAGTCAGGCGAATAGCCAAGCCTACGAGGATCAGTTGCGACCTCCTCATCAGAGTCAAGAGGTAATGGAGGGTTCTCCACAACCTCTTCGGGGTCTTCCTCCTCAATATCAACCGGCTCCTGGGGGTCCTCTTCCTCCTCGGGCTCAGGATTGAGCTGGTTCATCAGCCCAATCACCACATCCTCCAGCACAAAAATCCGACCTTGCAGCGTATGGACTTGATGACGAAGTTCATCAAACTCAGTCTCCAAAGTAGTCTGGCGACCAACAGTCTGCCCAATATCTACATCCAATTTTGCCATTTTCTCTTCCAAAGCCTTGATACAGTTTCTATCATTCTCATCGTCTCTACGAGCATTGACGCAGTTCGTGAGTGATGTCGGACATGGAACACAATAGTCGCATGATGGTATCGTCCATCCTTGAGTCAGCCATCTAACATATAGATTTTTACATATTAAGAATTTACACATTTTCAATAAGGTATGCAAATGCATATGCAAATCCCCCCATGTGTTTTTTGCAAATGCATATGCAAAAATTTGAGATATATTTTTCCATGGGATTTTTTTAAAAAAATTCTTTTTCCATGGAAATAATATTTAAAAATGCTTAAAAATAATACTTAATATTTTGGGCCTCTATATTAGGCCAAAAAATAATAGTTTTTTTTTAAAAAAAGGTTTTCGGGCTCTGATACCATTTGTAACACCCCGGATTTGGTCACCCAGGCCAGGATGCTACTGTCACACCTTCCTAAATAAGACACGATCCAAATCGAGCTTATCTAAAAAGATTCTAAGGCTAAGTTGTATCAATACTTTAAAATAATTTAAAAACCATTCAACAATGCCCGAAGTTAAAATTCAGAGTTATAGTCTACCATGCACGAGTAAAGTAATGCGGAAGCTAAAAGCAGGGCCAAGACCTGCGGCCAAAAACATAGTCCAAGTCCAGTGCGTAAATTTAAATAATTTAAATGGTACAAGTCTTTAATAGTAGAATCCCCATCCCTCCGTGCAATGCTTACTCTTCAAAATCTGAGAAAAAGAAAAATAGAGAAACACAAATCAGTACAAAGGTATTGCGTAAGTTAATATACAACACAACGAATTTTAAACATTTTAGGAGAGTATATAAAAATAAGATTTTTTTTTTAATTTGAAAAGGACGAATTAAATAATTTATGGAATTTCTTACACATGCCATACGAATGTTTTACCATTGTTCGTTATAATCGAGGACACCACATATGCCCTTTGGGACTAACACCCACAAGGACTCCAAATCATAATAAAGATCTTAGGGACGTACCCTTGGGATCAACCCACCTCTGGGACTCGTACCTACGAGTGATGTGAAAGCAGTGATCCTATACAGACCACTCCGGAGCTCTAGATAACCCATACGGATACATCTAGGAGTATAGACTCTTACAATCACTAAACCATAATAACCATAATCTCCGTTTTGGCTACAAGAGGGGGCGGCCCAACGAGCTCTACCAAGTGCACTTACCCTCTAAATACATTGGGCATCCCACTCGATCAAAACATACAAAGTTTCAAATCCATATTTTTAATATTTCATAATATTACTACACTTCAAGAGTATACATAATTCCATATGAGTGAAAATCGACTCATCATTCCCCAAGAATACACAAGAAGGATTTACCGACAAAAGTAACAATGTGGCAGATTTCAGAATAGCATTCGGAAATGTAGCAAATCATTTTTAAAAATTCCGAAACTTTTACAGGAGCTAGAAAACACCAAAATGAACATTTTTCATAGAAATAAACATATTCAAATTCGGAATCTAAATAGGCCATAAAAATCTATTTCAGAAAGCTTTGAATCAAGGACTTTAAAAGGCTCAACAGATTCGACCACAGTGTATTTAAAATTCCATAAAAATTTCAAACGTGTTCCTAAAATCATAAAAATTTACAGAG